>OW679196.1:7237477-7568697 GCA_940337035.1 Agriotes lineatus | reverse complement strand
TACTGACCACGTGCCTAATGAAGTCTTTTAAACACGTTACTACTGATGAAGTAAACTAATGAAAACATGTTATTAAACAGTCGTTTTGCAAACTTAAAACTGCCAACTAAAAGGCAATTTTACACACTAGATAATAGTAATTTACGATACAAGCCCGTAAAGCAACTCTTTAGTCACGAGTGGGGTAGAGTTAAAACGCGACTGAGCGAGCGTTTTAAGCTCCGCGAGTGACTAAAGATGCTTTACGTATGCGTATCGTACAATATTTTATCTACGATAGAATCTAGAAAACACGGTAAATATAAAAAAAATTATTCAAATGCAAATTAGGATTACCAGCAACCGGTCGTAATTTTGCGTGTTTTAAAAATTTTAAAACACGTTGCTACTGACCACGTGCCTAATGAAGTCTTTTAAACACGTTACTACTGATGAAGTAAACTAATGAAAACATGTTATTAAACAGTCGTTTTGCAAACTTAAAACTGCCAACTAAAAGGCAATTTTACACACTAGATAATAGTAATTTACGATACAAGCCCGTAAAGCTACTCTTTAGTCACGAGTGGGGTAGAGTTAAAACGCGAGTGAGCGAGCGTTTTAAGCTCCGCGAGTGACTAAAGATGCTTTACGTATGCGTATCGTACAATATTTTATCTACGATAGAATCTAGAAAACACGGTAAATAGAAAAAAAAATTAAATGTAGATTAGAATTACCAGCAATCGGTCGTAACTTTGCGTGTTTTAAAAATTTTAAAACACGTTGCTACTGACAACGTGCCTAATAAAATCTTTTAAACAAGTTACTACTGACGTGTACTAATAAAAGATGTTATTAAACAGCCGTTTTACAAACTTAAAACTGCCAAATAAAAGGCATTTTTACACACTGTCGTAGATAAACACTTTTTGTAGGAAGTATAGGTTTTGAAAAACTTGCAATATTTGATATTTACAAAAAGTCCAGAATTTAATAATGGGAATACAGTTTTTAGAACTGCATTATATATTATTGTCTATAACTTTTGTCAAAAAAAGGTATTTTGTAGGATGTAAGTTACGCAGTAAAAGAAAATCATGTGGTCGCCACACCTAATTGTTCTTTATTGTTTTGATCACCCAGCTGACTCATCCTGCTTTTTCATTTTCATTTGTAAAAATTGTACTCGATTGTAAACAGATTTATTATATTAGCTTTACCAATTTCAGCGTGTTTGCTATCGTTTTTAGTGTACAGGGTAGTCAAATTTCAATGTTTTTATAGGGAATCTTGATAACTATAGGAGATATGAAAAATGGACCCCCATCCTCGATCGAATTTCCCGAAATTATAATCTGTCGACATCCGCGCCGTGGTCAGTCGAATGGGTAAAGTTCCATCATTATTGTTTGGTGTTTGAGTGCCGGTAAGTATTTGTTAGAATACTTTTGTAAATACTCTGGAACAATACTTCAAGCTGACTTTGAACTAATTATATGAAAATAACGGTAATTTTTCATGAAGTGCTTTCTACTTAACCTCGCTTTATGTGAACTCGGCGCCAAATACTTTTGTTTGAAAATGTATTATTGGATATATCATGTGGGGTCACTTTGATAACACTTTTGGGGTAAGATTGATAGTTATCAAAGTCGCCCTATAGTTTAAAGAATTATATAAAGAATTCCAAAAAGCTGGGTAGCGCAGTTGGATAGCGCTAGGGTTGCTAGGAAGCAAGTCCAAGGTTTGAATCCGGCTCGGTAAGACCATTCACACTTGGGCACCAAATTAACTGTGCTCTACTCAGATCCACATACCTAAGAGATATAGTAACAAAGTCAACACATCAACATGACACATACTTCACACAATGGTTGCTGTGCAAGCACAAAAAAGGCGCGTTCCAACTTTGTATCCCAAATCCGGGACAAGTTGAGCATTGTACCGCCAGATGCAAGCACATAAAGCACCAGCCTCTACACCGAAAGGTCAACGAGGTTAACGATAATACATACATACATACATAAAGAATTCCACAATTTTGTGTTGTTTGCTTTCATTTAATCCAGTTTTAGTTTTAATTTTAGTTCAGTTTCATTACGAAAGAGTACGAGAATTAACAATGGGACGCATTTATAAGCGCAAAGTTGGGTGCAGAGCTTATAAGAACTAAAATGACAAGGATATTAATAAAGCTTTAGAGAAGATTGTTGATTCAAACTGGTCCATTAACAAAACATCCAAGGAATTCAAGGTTCCCTATGGGGCTTTATTCAATAAATACAAAAGCATGCATGTGAAGCCATATGGAGGGCAAGTATGTACTCCCCTGCAGTGACTGGGGATTTCCGCTAAGTGTAGAAGGTCTACAAATGGTCACAAAATCGTACTTGGATAAGCAAGGACGAAAAGTTAATCGTTTTAAAAATAATATCCCTTGTCGCGATTGGGTTTATTCGCTTATTAAAACACATAAGGCTAGTCTGACACAGCGCCTAGCAGCTAATATAAAACGTGCTCGTGCAACTGTTTCACCCGAAGTAATACCCGAATGTTATGAAAATTTGCAAATTATGCCCATCACTAAAAGAAATGGCTATATCGCAGAGGTAAAAAATACCCTGAAAATGTGATAAACGATTCAAAATCAGCCATTTCCATTGTGTTCTGTGGGTCAGGTACAGGTATTCTCCTACCTCCGTATGTGATTTACAAGTCCGAGCATATGTAGGAACCGCTGGACCGAGCATGGTCCCAAAGGATATCCATGTTGTGAGGACCGTTGTTGCAGCTCTGGATGCAGATATAACCGAACGAAAAGCGGATGGATTGAAGCCAGTTGCTTTACTGATTGGTTCAGGAGTACATTTTTACCACACGCTAATAAGTTGCAAGGGAAGTAGGTTTTAATTGGCGACAGTTTGTCGTCACACTTTACGGATGAAGTCTTACAATTGTGTTGCCAAAATAACATTGTCTTTTTGTGTCTGCCTCCGAATTCGACTCACCTCACTCAGCCACTCGATGTCGCTTTCTCCAGACCGTTAAAGACGGCATGGAAGTCCATATTGTTAGATTGGAAAATGCAAAATCCTAAATAATCTTCTTTAAAGAAAAAAGAATTTCTACAGTTACTACACCACAAGCAATTTGTCATGATTTAAGCGCTGGATTTGAAGCAACTGGAATTTACCCACTGAACCCTGATAAAATTTTAAATAAAATTCCGACGTCTGATGATAATAATGATGATCAATTTGAGACAGAATTTGATAATAATCTAGTGTTTTACCTTAAGGAAAAACGTTACAACAGCACCCCTGTTCGAAACCCGTCACAGAAAAAGAAGCGGTTAACTGTGGAAGCTTTAATAAGTGTTGCTTTCCCTAAAAACGAATCTGACCAAAGCGATGAAGAGGATCATATTTCGGAAGAACTGTCAAATTGTAATGAAGACGCACACTCCGATGTTATTGAAGAAAAAGTTGACTATTTATCCATCGACCCTAACAATATTGTGCCCGGTATATTTATTCTAGTTAAAGTGTTGTCTGGAAACAGAAATTCTACCAGGTATCGATACGTTGCCAAGGTTGTACAGCAAGTAGAACAAAACGAATTCAATGTCTTGGAATTAAACTCATTAGACACCACAAAAGTGACTTTTAAAGTTGTCCCTAACGATTGCGATTTGCAGTGAGCTTGGAGGACGTCATAATAGCTGTTCTGGAACGGCCTGCAGAAAATTCTGGAGGGCGCGGAACAAGATATGTATTTTCGAAATCGGTTGATGTGTTTGAACGTTAAATTTTGTCCTGATTTTTTTATGATTTTCGATGGGATTGACCTATAGGTATACATTTATGTTAAGTTTTAAGACTATTATTTAAACTTGTTACCAAAAAATGTGCTAATTTTGAGTTTTGTCTTTTATAGAAAATAAAGTTTTATTTTTATATCAACTAAAGAGCTTTATTTGCTCTTTTGTGAGGATAGACTATTAAAATTGATTTTCTTATTTTGATATAGTGGGGTTACTTTGATTATACAACTCATTATAAATTTGGCCAATAGTAATTGAGAATTTTACTTAGTTACAAGGTATAGATAAACGGATATACCCTTGACGACGTGGTATAATCACTTCGGTGTTTCGGTGGGTCCAACAAAGAAAAAGTAATGGATAATAATAATCTAGAGCCATGATGTAATAACTGTCTATTGCAAATTCGAGGTTAGCAGGTTAGGTTTTGCGTCAGTTTTGACACAAACTGACGCAAAACCTAACCTGATAACGTCGAATTTGACATAGACTTACAGTGCCACCAACATAAACAGTGCCACTAACACAAACAGTGCCAACCTAAGAAATAAAATCATTTATTATTATTGGTCTATTCATTATATAATCGTAACGAATACCACTCGAGCAATCAAAAATAATGATTATTTTTCACTCATAACTCGACGTAATCCTTAAAATACCACTCGAGCTGCGCTCTCGTGGTTTTTCGCAGATTACGTCTCGTTATTCGAAAAATAATCGATTATTTTCGATGCTCTTGTGATATTATAACTGATTATACCACTCTCTCTAACATCAACCAAAGAAAAACGGCAAAATGCATAGTTACGCATGTACTAACTTTTGATAATGTACATAGCAACTGATAATCACATACCTTCCGGATTAATAGGTAATAATCACACGAGTTAAGGTTACCAACCTGCTGACTATCGTAAGATAAGGCACGTCCGCGCGATATCAGCACTGCAAGATTATAAATACATCTGTTTTAGCTAGGTATCTTGTCTTTTGTACGCTCGCTGCTTACAATAAAGTCCATGTGCGATTTCTGTAATAGTTTTACTTTTTAAAAACGAATTTTCGTTGGCCCGGACCAAATTTGGCGCAGTCGGTAGTATATCCGAAATCGCTGCATCGAGCATCGATTTTCGTTTTAACGATTGATCGGATAAAAGTTCGGTGTTGAACAATATTCGAGTGTATATCGGAAGTGTTGTTCAGCTCCAGCAAAGTCAGTGCAACGAAGACGGAATTCGCACAGAAAACAACCTGGTGGAGGACAGCATCGCCAACGCCAGTCTTAGTTAAGAAAACCTGGTGGAGGACCACATCGCCGAAATCAGCTGTAGGATTAAGGAAACAACCTGGTGACGGACAGCATCGCCAACGCCAGCCTAGTTAAGAAAATCTGGTGGAGGACCACATTGCCGAAATCAGCTGTAGGATTAAGAAAACAACCTGGTGAAGGACAGCATCGCCAACGCCAGCCGTAGAATTAAGAAACCAGCTTTACAAGCTTTGCGGAATGAAAACTACACTAATGTAAGTGCTCGTTCCTATTTTTTCCAATTTCCTATTTAACACACTCAGTTAGATTGATAATAAACTTAGAAGAAAATATTTAAAGTGAGTAACTGTTTAAAATTTATGTCAGACGTAGAAATAGACGATTTGACGAATTTACTAAGCAATTTTAATTTAGTAGAACCAGAAAGCACAATGAATACAAATAACATTGCTAATACTGGTGCAGTAGGTGTAGATTACCAATTACTTCGATTACATTTAGAATCAATAGTTAATTATGATGGAAACCCTCACACATTGAGTATATTTATAGACAATTGCGAAAACCTGATTTCTGCTTTTGCCAAGGAAACCAATGTCGCACTTAACAATTTCTTATTAAGAGCCATCCTGGGAAAACTTACAGGACGCGCTTTAATGTTGATAGGATCGCGAACAGAATTAGAATCCTGGAATGAAATAAAAAATGCCCTTACTCTTAGTTTTGGTGATCAGCGAAATATTGATTGCTTGATTCAAGATTTACTAGCATTAAGGCCCCATAAAAATGAGTCACCCTATAATTTTGGAATGCGATGTCAAGACGCGCGAAGTTTATTAATTTCAAAATTAAATAGTTTAAACATGGCCGCTACAGAAAAACCTATTCACCTTGCAAGTTATAACGATTTGGCTTTAAAAACATTTATTAGAGGACTAACAGGACAATTACAAACTAACGTTAGGTTAAGAAACCCAGACAGTCTTGAAAAAGCGATGAGTTTAGTAATAGAAGAGGAAAATTTTCTATACGCCACACAAAAATCTAATTCTTTGAACACTCAAAATTTATATAGACCATCTCAAAAACTTACACCGGTTAAACCTCACGGATATCAAAATTACATGCGACCATTGCCTCCAAATAATTTTACAAATTATTCCTGGCCAAGATTTCAATCAAATATACAACCCATTCAAAGTTTACCGCAACGTCCAGTATTTTCACAAAACAATTTACCTCAAAGATCGACAACATTTGGTACTCAGCCCAATTGGCGCCCAAATAATAATTTTCCCACACAACGTCAACCTTATTTTCAGCAACGTCAAAATCAATTCAATTTTAGTCGTAATCCTGTACAATCTTCTATTCGTTCAAAAAATCAAAGTAATAATTTTAAACCAGAACCGATGGACACATCTTCTGGAAATTCAAGTTTAAGACCAAAGCCAACATTTACATCAACGGAACTTTATCAACAAGCTATTAACGAAAATCAAAATGTCGAATACACTTCAGACAGTCAAAATTATGTCGACGAATCACAATACTATGAAAACCCCGGAACCTTTGATAATGAGTATATTGGTGATTATTCCGAATATTACGTGGATGAACCAAATCAATACGAAAATCAATTTTCAGACGATAACAATACCTTTCAGGAAACTGGTAACCCAAATTTTCAGTTAGACGCCCTACAAACCAACCCAACCTGATACAATTAAATTTAGTTAAAGCAAATTTACCGTATGTTTATATTCCCAGTCATAACGCAAATTTTCTTATAGATACTGGTAGTACAAGGAGTTTAATTAACCCAGAACTAGCATACAAATTTTATTCAAATTATATCTATGAAGAACCATTTAACATTCAAACTGCTCATGATATTAGTTATCACGATGAAGTAATGGAAATTCCAGTTTTCGATATTTTTAATGTAGACGAAACTCATAAATTTTATCTTTTTAAATTCAGTTCAAAATATGACGGACTTATAGGCATTGATTTACTTGAACAATTAAACGCAAATATTAATGTTAGGACTAGAGAATTGACAACCCCTAGTGCAAAAATTCCAATCGTATATGAAACCGAAATTGAGACAGCTAAAAACGAAGCGAGTGAGCTAGCAGAATTTTCAATTAATATACCCCCACGAGTTAATCAAAGAGTAAAAATTCCTGTCAAGCAAAAAGTCGGTATAGGTATTTTAAGTCACACAAAATTCGGAAAAGGAATAGAAATGCCGCAAGCTTTAGTAACGGTATCAAATAATTTCGCTCATACCACTATCATTAATTCTAACGAAAATCCAGTAAATTTAAAAATGTTTGAACCTTTGGATATTGAACCCCAAAATTTACTAGAAGTTAATTTTGTAGAGAAAATGGAAATCGATCGATCTCCAAATGAAAATTTTGATAATGCTTTAAAACGAAATCTAAAAAACTTGAGACTAGATCACTGCAACCGAGAAGAAAAAGACGCGATTAGGAAACTTTGTTTTGATTATAGAGATATATTTCATAGCGAAGAAATACCTTTAAGTTTTACTAACGAAGTTAAACACAAAATTAAGTTGAAAGACGACACTCCAATATTTACAAAATCTTATCGTTATCCAGAAATTCACAAAAACGAAGTAAAAACTCAAATTCAAAAAATGTTAGATCAAGGAATAATTGAGGACAGTGTTTCACCTTGGTCCAGTCCAATTTGGATTGTTCCAAAAAAGTTAGATGCGTCGGGTAAGAAAAAATGGAGACTTGTCATTGATTACAGAAAGTTAAACGAAAAGACCATAGACGACAGATACCCCCTTCCAAATATTACGGATATTCTCGATAAATTAGGCAGAGCTAATTATTTTACTACTCTTGATTTGGCCAGTGGTTATTACCAAATAGAAGTAGATCCGGATGATATTCAAAAAACAGCATTTACTACTGATGGTGGACATTACCAGTTTAAAAGAATGGCTATGGGTTTAAAAAACGCACCCTCCAGTTTTCAACGTGTCATGGACAATGTATTAAGAGGATTGCAAGATACATGTTGTCTTGTTTATTTAGATGACATTATTATTTTTAGTTCATCTCTTCAAGAACACTTAGAACGACTTAAATCGGTATTTGATAGACTAAGAAAAAGTAATCTCAAAGTTCAACTTGATAAATCTGAATTTTTACAAAAATCAGTTCAGTATTTAGGACATATCATAACCCCTGAAGGAGTAAAACCAAACCCTGACAAAATTGCAGCTATAAAAAATTTCCCTATTCCTAAAACACAGAAAGACATAAAAAGCTTTCTTGGACTTTTAGGATACTACAGACGCTTTATTAAGGACTTTGCCAAAATTACGAAACCAATGACGAAATGTTTAAAGAAAAACAGTAAAATTATTCACGACAAAGAATTCGTCGAATGCTTTAGGACTTGTACCAAAATTTTAATTAATGACCCTATTTTGCAATACCCAGATTTTTCTAAACCTTTCATTCTGACCACAGATGCAAGTAATTTTGCAATTGGAGCAGTTCTTTCTCAAGGGCAAATTCCGAACGACAAACCAATAGCGTATGCTTCCCGAACGCTAAATGAATCCGAAACAAAATATTCAACCATCGAAAAAGAACTTCTTGCCATAGTATGGGCTTGTAAGCATTTTAGGCCATATTTGTACGGACGAAAGTTCACGATTTATACAGACCACAGACCATTGCAGTGGCTGTTTAGTTTGAAGGAACCAAATTCGAAATTAGTAAGATGGCGACTTAAATTAGAAGAGTACGATTATGAAATTTACTATAAAAAAGGTACACTTAATAAAATTGCAGATTGTCTTTCACGAATTAGTATTAACGCTTTAGAAAACGAATCCCTAGTTAATAATCCCGGCGAAGTAAATAAAGATATTTCAGACTTTCTCGAGGGCTATATGCAAAATTTAACACCTGATAAATTAAATAGAGATGTTTCCGAATTTCTACAAGAATATACTCAAGATATGATAGATGACGAACCCCAAACTTCGACTAATATACATGAAAACCCAAAAATCAAAATAATCTCGGATATACAAATACAACCCCCTGACGGAATCGACAATAATTCTGATACGTTTACACAGCATTCAAATTTTAATGAAACTACAAATGATGGAATCAAAATTTATGACGAAATAATTAATAATAAAACAAACCAAATTTTAGTATTCCCAAACGTATATCATAAATTAGAAATCAAACGCGAAACGTATGACAGTCAAAAAGTAATAACCATCAAAATTCCAGAAGTTAGTAATGAAAAGTTAATTTTTCAATTTTTAAAGGAAAATACTGACCCAAAAAAGGTTTACTGTTTATATTTTCATAAAGACTCATTATATAGAGATTTTTGTAGAGTTTATTTGAAACAGTTCTCAGAACGCGGACCAAAATTAATTAGATGTCTTAAACGAGTCAACACTGTTACAGATCAAGAAGAACAAATTTTATTAGTTAAGAACCATCATGAAGGAAAAGCGAACCACAGAGGTATTAATGAAACGTTAGAATACTTAAAACGAAATTATTATTGGAAAAACATGAAACTCGCCATTTCAAATTATATTAACTCTTGCGACATTTGTCAACGTGCAAAATATGCTAGAAAGAAACCCTATGTACCCTTAATGTTAACAGAAACAGCAACTAAACCACTTCAAATTGTTCATATGGATGTTTTTACATTTGATAACCGAAATTACTTAACTTTAGTCGACTCATTCTCAAAATTTGCACAAGCTCTATTTATCCAAGGAAAAACAGCTATTCACATTAGTAATGCTTTAATAAAATATTTTGCATCTTTTGGAGTACCTCAAACCTTAGTTGTCGATAAAGGCACAGAGTTTAATAATGAAACTGTTAAGGAAATATTGAAATTACATAAAATTAACGTTCATTTTACAACCGTAGCCCATCATGAATCTAACTCCATTGTTGAAAGATTTCATTCTACGATTATCGAACACTTAAGGATCTTAAAAGAAATCCACGCGAATGAAAATGATAACCTAATGGACTATGCAATTATTGGCTATAATAATTCAATTCACAGCGCAACAAATTACACACCTTTCGAATTAACATTCGGACATACAAATTCTGGAAATCCAAATGAAATGTTTATACCCACTTCATTCTATACGGAATACGCCGAAAATCACAAACAAAGATTGGAACATGTATACCAAAAAGTTAGGGAAAAGTTACAAGCAGATAAGGAAAAGATAGTTTCCAAGTTAAATTCACAGGGAAACTCAAATAATGAATTTTCTTTAGGGAAAACTGTATATAAGCAAAACCCCGATTGTAGGAATAAAAAGAATCGCAAATTTTTAGGACCATACCAAATCACAAAAATGTTAGAAAGAAATAGAGTAGAAATTACTAATAAACTTAATAAAAATAAAAAAGAAGTAGTTCATATAAAGGAACTTAGAAAACCTTCTATCGTTACAGATTTGCCATCTGTATCGTCGCAGCGAAATTAGATCTTCCAAAATTCCACAACCTCAATAGTAATCCTGGACTTCTTCCATTAAAATTGGGAAACGCTCAGAACAAAGTTAATTATTGGTCTTTTATACAGGTATATGATATTTCTAAAATAATAGAGGAATTTAATGTACTTCAAAGGTCTTTTTCTCAAATTAAAAGCACAATTAAAAATGCAACTCAGAAACCTAGCTATGAAAGAGAATATTATAATTCATATAGTCTTGTAAATTTATTAGAAAGTAAAATTAAAAGTCAAATTTATCAGCTTAACCCACTTGCTATGCAAAAATCTAAACGCAGCCTTATCGATGGATTGGGATCAATAATAAAGTCAATAACAGGAAATTTAGATCATACCGATGCAGAAAGATACGATAAAGCCATAACTACACTTTCCGATAATCAAAAACAAATGAAAACGTTAATTAAGGAGCAAATTACTTTACTCCAAAAATCAATTTTAAAATTTAAAAATAGTACTGAAGGGCTTGCTCATAATCAAATGATGCTACAATCTCGAATCTTACAGTTAGAGCAGGTCATCAAAACTACACATTTGCCAGCGATCGATACGCACAGTTATTTTCTTTTACATTCTTTATTCTCGCAATTTGCAATTAGCTTCCAAATTATTTACGATATGTTAGAGAGAATTGAAGTAGCAATCAGTTTTTCAAAATTGAATACATTCCACAACTCTTTAGTTGAACCTGAAGATTTACTTTCGGAGCTGTCAGGTATTAACACGAAGATTGAAAAACATAAACTTCCTTTCGAACCAGTTGTGAAGAATATTTTGTTATATGAAAAAATTATAGAAATTAAAAGTTACAGTAAAGGGAATCAAATCGTCTTTATTTTAGAAATTCCAATTGTTAAAGCTGAAAGCTATGATTATTATCATCTATATTCCTTGCCAGTCCCATCTGCCAAAATATTTAAAACTATAATACCTATTTCGAAATTCCTCCTATATAACGAGCAAAGCTATGCATATTTCGACAACGAATGTCAAGAGGTAGGACCCGAAGAATTCATATGTCATGAACTTCGTACCACGGAAATCAAAACGGAAGCTCCGTGCGAGATCCAATTACTCAAATATTCAGAAAACACAACCAAATGTCTTCAGGTACCCGTCAACATATCCAGAGTGAAAATTCAACCATTAGAAAAGGCCAAGTGGATCATCATCACACCCAGAAGTATAGTGGCTAAACAAATTTGTAATAAATCTAAAATCAATGTGGTGCTAAAAGGCAGTTATGTGTTAGAACTAAATAGTGCATGTGATGTTCAGATAGAGGACACGCTTCTGAAAACCTATGAGAACTTTAAGTTGAAATTTTATAATATTGAATTGCCAAATTTACGCTTTGTTGAAAATAATATAGCAACTGATACTTTAAATTTTAAACCTTTACAGTTAGAAACTATCAATTTAGATGGCATTAATAAAATTTATAACTCATTGGATGAGCAGAAAAATCAATTAAATAGTATTGACGATGTTTCGATTCATTATAACAAAATTAGCGTTTATACTATTGTATTGTATATTTTAATAGTAATGATGGCCGTATATATGCTGTACAAATATTTTTGTGTAAATAAGTTTAACAGGTCCCAAAGCGAAACAACATCGTTGTCAACGAAGCAACTTCAGGAGGTCCCGAATATCCGCTTTTCGTCGAACTCTGGTTTAGACCATAGTTCTTGCTAGAACAACGGAGGAGTTAAGGTTACCAACCTGCTGACTATCGTAAGATAAGGCACGTCCGCGCGATATCAGCACTGCAAGATTATAAATACATCTGTTTTAGCTAGGTATCTTGTCTTTTGTACGCTCGCTGCTTACAATAAAGTCCATGTGCGATTTCTGTAATAGTTTTACTTTTTAAAAACGAATTTTCGTTGGCCCGGACCAAATTTCACGCCTTCACAAACATCATGTTATCTGCTATCAGTACAACTGTCATAGCAACCGCATTAACTGTAGTTTTAATATTTAAAATACATTATTCAAACGTTGTTTACTGATTCGCGATATAATCTAACCGAATGCAACTCGTGTCTTCTTGATTATCAAATCATTTCTGTTTCCACTCGATATATTGTTTTCGGCAATCACGCTCGTTTATTATTTGATAATCAAGAACGCAGTAGTTGCATTATATATGATTATACCACTCCCTCTAACATCAACCAATGAAAAACGGCAAAATGCATAGTTACGCATGTACTAACTTTTGATAATGTACATAGCAACTGACAATCACATACCTTCCTGATTAATAGGTGATAATCACACGCCTTCACAGTCATCACGTTACCTGCTGCCAGTACAATTGTCATAACCACATTAACTGTACTTTTAATATTTAAAATACACTATTCAAACGTTGTTTATTGGCTCGTGATATAATCTAGCCGAATGCAACTCGTGTCTTTTTGATTATCAAATCATTTCAGTTTCCACTCGATATATTATATTCGGACTCGCGCGATTGCCAAACAATATATCTCGTGTAAACAGAAATGATTATTTGATAATCAAGAATCCACTAGTTGCATTATATATGATAATTCATGTAAGCTTATGGATTATCAAAGTCGCTCCAAGTGCGCCTAAGATTGATAAAAAAATATATTGGGAATGAGGCAAATTTTATAACATTGATAACTCTTAGATCCGAAGAATTGGATTTAATGCAAAAAAAGTACCTTTCAAAGTCACCCCAATTAGAGCATAACTTTGATAATTATTATTTTGGAATAAATCAACAATTATTTGGAAGTTGTTATGAGCCTGGATGTATCGATTGTGAGTGTGAGTATATATATATTGTTTTTTTTTATACAAAACTAAGTTTAGTTTTGCGATAATTCACAAATTGCTAAAAAAACCTATCAACTTCACTCCGTTTGACGGTACCCTCTTTTTCAAAATACAGAAACATGATAATTGGAAATATTTGGTATTACAGTTCTATTAAAAAATTATAATTCATTTAAATTGTTATTTATGTTTGGATCATTTGTTATGAATTTTTTTTAAGATAACTGTTTTTGACACAAAAATGAGATTTTTTAGCACTAATTTCGAATCACGTAGTATCCTGGTTGCTAAGTGAGGAAAACTCAAGTTAAACAGTACACTTTTACCGTATTCGTTGATGAGTTAACTTTGAAGTATCTCATTTGGTAATACATAGGGTGGTACGAAAAAGTAGGAGAAACCAGTGAACAACTTCTTCAAATAACATCATTGTCTATTTAAAAAAAATGGGTACTTTATTATTGAACCATTTTCACATTTATATGAACCTCCCCCGTATACTAAAGAAGATATTTAAATTTTGGCAAGTGCATTGTTAGTTTGAGATGATACAGAAACTTTTATCAAGAATAAAATTTTCTGGTTAAACTTTTTTGGAAGACTGACTACGCCACTGCATTATTACCAAAAAAATGCCGAAACGTAAATATTACTGTTCCCTATTTTTATAAATAACTGAGATATAGCCACAAAACTAAAAGTAAAACAGTCGAATTTTTGACGGTAACCATTTTGGCTGAGATTAAGCTTTTCTAAAAAGAAATAGATCGAGGATAGAAGGTTAATTTTTCCACATATCGCATAATAATTGAGATTCTCAAAAATATCAACATTTGCGCAGCCGGTACAAAGTCGCCCGTTTCAATGTCGTCATTTTTAATTTCTAAATAAAATCTTCGACCTTACAAATAAGTTTTGGATACTCTAATAATTCCATGCTAGACTTTAGTTGTCCACCCCTTCGCAAGGACTCCAAAAGTTTAATGAATTAGTCAAGTTTGAAATCACTTTGAAATTTAAAACTGTGACCGCCAGGTTATCCGTTTATCACTTGCACTGGCACTAAAATTATTACAAGAGTAAAAATCTTTACAACTAAAGACGCAACTTTGTTAGAATTTAACTCATTCCTTAACAAGCATAGAAAAACCAGCACCCTGTATACGGACACATTGAAAACAAACATAACATAAAGAAAAATGCAAAAACAACTTAAATTCTCCAAAATATTTAGATCAACTTAGTGACTACCTGGTTATTCCCTAAACGTAATATTGTTTAGGTAAAATACCAAAACAAACGAATAAAGGTAAACAACTTTCAAGGCTGATATAAAACACAAACATAAGACGATACAATACTCGACCTTCAATAAAAATTTATATAAATATTGTTATAAATTGGAAAAAATATCACACTCCTAAAAATTTTTCCATAATTTAAATTCCAGGCTTAAAACTGGCTTCTTGAAAAAAAGCCAATTATAATATCCATTAGCTGTATATTATTACACTTACGAACATACTTGCAAAAATTCATATCCACATTTTTCATAAACTCTAACAAATATTTTAATTCTATACTTTAGTATAGTAAAAAAGCAGTATCAATATTACTCAAAATATGCATATTTATAAGCAAAACGAGCATGCACTGAGAGGAGTGCATATAATGCAAAATAATAATAATAATAAGCATCCCCAGTTTTGCACTTCCCGACGAATGTTATTAAAATATATAAAAATTACTTACGGTCAACTCTATAGCACAACTTTCAAAGATATTTTAATGCAAGATTATGTTTACTAGCTCAAATAGTAAATAACCTGGCTGAACCTTCAGACTGTTGATTACTTCAGAGTAGGCCAGACCTGCAACACAACGATGCAGGGTTTGAAAACGAAGATCGCCAACTGGATTAACAGGACTAGCTTACGTGCTGTTGTTGAAAGGGCAGCTACCTTTATGACGTGGGCAGGGGCGGATGGGCCAGTCTGGATTTTGGGAAATTTCCCGAAGGGCCGCTGGCTTCGGCCATAACGGGGGCCGGTCCATCGCTATGACCCTTGAAAAAAATATATAAAAACGCTTCTTCTTCTTCTTCTCTTCTTCTTCTTGGTATTAGGCCTTTGGCCTGTTTCTACCGGATTAGGAGTCGCTCCGTCTTTTCCGCGGCCTCCCTATACTTCGTCTCCCTCTAGCTGGCACACAAAAAGAATCACGGATTTAACCGGAATAATATTAGTAGCATAACATTCATGCTTATGAATATTGAAGCTCCAGTCTTAAACAAAATAAATAATGAGGAAGTAATCAATGTTTTGGCCGAAGAAAGCGATTTGTTTAAAAGCTCGCTTTTTATGTTTATGAAAACAAAAAAATAAGCAGATATGTAGGCCCGCTTTTTAAAAAAATATGATGTGTTTCACAATTTTTTTCTGTCCAATACCAATGACCAGGACCAGGAACTAGTTGCCATTAGTTTTTATTTATCCTAACATGTACATATTATTATGTATTTTTACTTAGAGAAATATTAAATGCGTTTGAAAAATACGAATAAATATTTACTATTTATAGCTCCCTTAGTAAAAAGTCCCTAACAATCATATAAATAAAGGAGAACGATCCAAATGTGTGTGTCCGTCACGACAATTGCAGACGCGATGTCCCCCATTTGCGTTTGCATGAATTTTGCCGTCGCCTCGATTTCGCGAACGGGGTGAAGCCCCGAGGGCCCCCTTAAAGAGGGGCGAATCCCTGAGGGCCCCCTTGAAGAGGGGCGGAGCCCCGAGGGCCACCTTGAAGAGGGGCGAAGCCCCGGGCCCCCCCTTGAAGTGGGGCGATGCCTCAAAGGCCTCCTTGGAGAGGGGCGGAGCCCCGCGGGCCCCCTTGGAGAAGGCCGCAGCCCCGAGGGCCCCTTGAAGAGGGCCGGTGCCCCGAGAGCCCCTTGGAGAGGAGCGGAGCTCCGTGAGACCCTTGGAGAGGGGCGGAGCTCCGGGGCCCCCATAGAGAGGGGCAAAGCCTCGAAGGCCCCCTAGGAGAGCCCCCTTGGAAAGGGGCGGAGCCCCGGGGTTCCCTTGGAAAAGGGCAGATCCCCGAAGGCCCCCTTGGAGAAGGGAAGAGCCCTAAAGGCCCTTTTGGAGGGGGGAGGTGTCCAGAGGGCCCCCTTGGAGAAGGGCAGAGCTCCGAAGGCTTCCTTGGAGGGGGGAGGTGTCCTGAGGGCCCCTTTGGAGAAGGGCGGAACCCCGAAGGCCACCCTTGAAAAAGGGAGGTTCCCCGAGGACCCTCTTGGAGAGGGGCGAAGCCCCGGGGCCCCCCTTGGAGTGGTACGGAGCCCCGAGGGCCCCCATTGGAGAGGGGCGGAGCGTTATTTGAGCGGAATTTTGATTATTTCGATGCGATTTTAGAAAAGGACCCTTAACAATTTGCGTTTCTTTTTGAAAATTATTAGCAAAGCTTTAAACTTCTCAGTGGTGACACATAAAATGTAAGGTCACTAAATCACGTTAGCTAAAAAATGTGCTAAGCAGCGCATACGAAAATACATCAGGATAGACCGCGCAATAGCGCGCGCAGCCCCGTTTATTTTTTAATAAAAATGGACCGGGCCGGTGTTAATGGTTTCCCGGGCCGGTTTACCCCACCCCATCCGCCCCTGGACGTGGGCAACAATTTTGATAATTCCCAAGCAATACAATGTTAACTACACATTCGTTTAACATACTAAGCTTTAGACCAGTGGTTCCCAAACTTATTTGGCTTACCGCCCCCTTTTCAGAAAAAAAATACTCAGCGCCCCCTAGAAATCTACATTCTTTAAGCGATGAAACAGAAAGATATTGTAGTGGTAGCTTCTTGAGACTGATCTATAAAACTACTTCTAGGTAGGAAATTATTTTAAAAGAATAAATTAATTAGCAATTAAAAAGTACAAGGGGGGATTTATACATTAAAAATACAACATAACTATTTGAGAATTGTTTAATGAATGATAGATTAGATACAGTTACTGTTAAATTGTGAATAGTTTATTAAAACGGTTTGAGCATATAAGTTGATTTAGTTGGGATAGTTGTTTGGTAACATCAGAGCTTAGATTTTAATTTGTATTAACTGACAATCGGAATATCTAAAGTGAAAGCCAAACTCAAATAATTATCTGAAAAAGTAGATTATGAAATGTTATAATAAAATATATCATATAGAAATTTGGTATAAATTATTATTATTGCTAGAGAAAATGATATTTCTAAAATAACCAATTTTTGTTTGTATTTGTAACCTATATTTTGAGTAAAAGGAACTTTGAATAATAAACACCCTTTAATATAACGGTATTTACCTTCTGGATGGTGTATTAAAGTATATGACAACGTAAAATTAAAGAAACGAAGATTAAACGAAATTTAATAAACAGACTGAATAAATAAAGTAACAAATGGTATGAAGAAGAATAAAAACATTAATAATGGTAAATAGTCACTATGTTGCACAACAGATGAAATATGTAGGAACGGTTTTTCTAAATCCTCTTATCTTCTCTTCCTTCTTTAGGCTTTAACCGCCCCCTTATTTTTATTCACCGCCCCCCAAATGCACCCGAAGATACTATCGCCCCCCTGGATCGTTCCAGCGCCCCCCAAGGGGCGGTATCGCCCATTTTGGGAAACACTGCTTTAGACGGTATACTGGATTGCCCAGTTTAAATTTATCTATAAATGAGTAATCACTTTGATTAAATACTATAACATTACTAGCTTGGTAAGAGGGTTTTTACTGGGGAATAGAAGGATATGACTGGCAAGCCGCAGGAGAGCCAGTCACCTTTTTGAGCCAGTAAAACCTGTTACCTTGCGTGTATTGTTGAATATTTTATTTGTTCCTCACTTGTAAATAACTAGAAATTTGCCATTTATTCAAAACTAGCTGAAACCCCCGGCATATGCCGCATTTAAGATGTACAACGAATTTAATAACTTTTGTTGCACTAAAGAAAGTTTTAAAAGCACGCTAGAGATTGGCAGTCAGGAAAAGTTAAAAAAATTTTTTTTCAAATGGAAAGTCTCTGGAAAGGAAACGCTCGCCTCTGGAAGGCGTCCTAATTAATACGACGTTGTTGGAACGCAGTAACAAAAATGGCGGAAAGAATTAATGCTCTTATGAGATTATATGTGAGAATTATTTGCGCCACCGAAATAATTTTCAGCTGCCTGCAATCTGCGTTTCTTTTCAGGTTTAAGCCGTTGAGGCGTTGAGCGTCATAAAAATATAAATGTGGTAACTCAAGTCTCCAGTTACGCCGTTACTGTTATTGTTAAATAACTCGATTAATTATTATTTCTTTGTCATTTTAAACTGCCATTATTATTATTATCTCCATAATAGTTTCCATAAGTAACTGTTTATAATGTTTATATGCTAGCGAGTTAATTTTCTTCTTAAATCGCTAGTGAATTCATAGTAGATTGTTCTACAAGTTAAAAAAAGTGAGAATTTTCCAGCGAATGTAAAAGTTTTACGTGAGCATGGAAGAATGACGCTGTAGCCCGCGCGCATTTAAAGTTTTGCGTGTTAGATAGATATACTTTATTTGTGACATTACAAAAAAAAATCTTTTACACACGTCTACTATATGGCAAATGCTACACCAAATACATACAATATATACAGTTCACATTTAATTATATATATTTATTCCTAATTCAGTACGTAAAACATGCTTAGAGGCACGTTTTTGATAACGGTGATAAAACTTAGATTAAATTTAGATTTTAGTTTATTGGCATACATGTTTAACGTCAGCGTACAAACAATTTCCAGAATATTTTATACCACATTGAATATTATGTATCATCGGATGAAAATTTTTATTATTTGGCCTGAATGAAATCAGGTGATTAAATCAATGCCAGAATGCTTCAAGGTAGCATTTGGCAACAAGATTTAAGTAATAATCGATTGTTTTGAGATGAGAGTGGAAAAATCAAGTAGCCTTGAAGTACAATGTACTACATGGTCTACGTACAAACAACATAATACGGTAAAGGTACTAATAGGCATCACTCCTCCTGGATCAATATCATTTATATCACATGGATATGGTGGCAGAATAAGTGATAAAGGTCTAACAGAGGATTGTGGGATTTTAAACAATCTCTTGCCAGGAGATTTTGTATTGACAGATCGTGGCTTTTTAATAAAAGACTCCCTAGGACTACATATGGCCACAGTGATTACGCCTGCTTTTCTAAAAGGGATACGGCAGCTCGATCCAAGAGATATAGAATCAACCAGGAATATAGCAAGCGTGAGGTAGTGCAAGTATATTATTACAATAATTATCTTAACTACCTATATCTTTTTTTCAGAATACACGTCAAACGCAATATTGGACTCCTTCGTCAAAAAAATACAGTTCTTCACGAAACGATGCCCATGTTCCTGGCGAAAAAGAAAACTGACGATGTTGCTGTGGTAGATCAGATATTAACAGTTTCTTGTGCCCTCGTAAATTTATGCCCTCCTATAATTGTATAATCATATAAATAAAGGAGAACGATCCAAACGTGTGTGTCACGACAATTGCAGACGCGATGTCCCCCATTTGTGTTTACTTGCATTTCACCGTCGCCTCGATTTCGCGACCGGGGAGGAGCCCCGAGTGTCCCACTGGAGAGGAGCGGAGCCCCGATGGCTCCCTTGGAAAAGGGCGAAGTCCCGGGGGCCCCCTTGGAGAGGTGCCGAGCGCCAAGGGCCCCCTTGGAGAGGGGCGGAGTCCCGAGGGCCCCCTTGGAGAGGGGTGGAGTCCCAAGGGCCCCCTTGGAAAGGGGCGAAGTCCCAAGGGCCCCCTTGGAAAGGGGCGAAGTCCCGAGGGCCCCCTTGAAGAGAAGCGGAGTCCCAAGGGCCCCTTGGAGAGGGGCGGAGCCTCGATGGCTCCCTTGGAGAAGGGCGAAGTCCCGGGGCCCCCTTGGAGAGGGGCGAAGTCCCGAAGGCCCCCTTGAAGAGAAGCGGAGTCCCAAGGGCCCCTTGGAGAGGGGCGGAGCCCCGATGGCTCCCTTGGAGAAGGGCGAAGTCCCGGGGCCCCCTTGGAGAGGTGCCGAGCCCCAAGAGCCCCCTTGGAGAGGGGCGAAGCCCCGAGCGCCCCCTTGGAGAGGGGCCGAGTCCCGAGGGCCCCCTTGGAGAGGGGCGGAGTCCCAAGGGCCCCCTTGGAAAGGGGCGAAGTCCGAGGGCTCCCAGAGAAGCGGAGTCCCAAGGGCCCCTTGGAGAGGGGCGGAGCCCCGATAACTCCCTTGGAGAAGGACGAAGTCCCGGGGCCCCCTTGGAAAGGTGCCGAGCGCCAAGGGCCCCCTTGGAGTGGGCGGAGTCCCAAGGGCCCCCTTGGAGAGGGGAGAAGTCCCGAGGCCCCCCTTGAAGAGAAGCGGAGTACCAAGGGCCCCTTTGGAGAGGGGCGGAGTCGTCGAAACCCCGAAGGCCCCCTTAGAGAGGGGCGAAACCCCTGGAGCCCCGAGGGTTCCTTTAGAGAAGGGCGAAACCCCTGGAGCCGCGAAGGCCGCCTTGGAGAGGGACGGACCACCTAGGGCCCCTTGGAGAGGGGCGGAGCCCATTGAACCCCCTTAGAATGGCCCAACGTAATAAGCCTAAAAATGGTGGTAAATTGAATAGAATAGACCGCGCAATAGCGCGCGCAGCCCCGTTTATTATGAAATAAATCTTATTAACAAAGTTAATCTAATTATTTTTACTTTAATAATAATATTAATAATATCTACAAAAGTATTAATAGTTATTTAGACCACAAGTGTTACAAGTGCAACTTTTTTTCTCAAGTGTGGAGGGTTATTAAACGAGGCGCAGCCCAGTTTAATATTCCACACGCGTGAAAAATAAGCACGCTAACACGAGTTGTCTATAAGATTTTTTAAAATTTCATTAAACATTCAAATCCAAGCCTATTTTGTATAGAATTGTATTTGCCTTCATTTTAGTCAAGTGCGTTGGTCAGTTCTGGTAACTAAGGAAACGTCGATTGGTAACTAAGGAAACGTTCAATTAGAATCGTTCATTCCTAAATTAAAAGCAAAGTGTCACTTTTTTTCACTGAGTGAAAAAAAGTGGCACTTAACACACCGAAATTAATTAAAAAAGCCTACTTTTTTAAATAAAATTTAAAAAAATGAGTTAATTATCAGTTCTGAGTGTCTTTTCCAAAGTGTGCGAAAAAGTTGTGGCAAATCGAATGGTATCGTTCCTGAATAAATATAGTCAAATTTATACCCATTCGGAGTCACGTGATAATCTAGTAATTTTACGTATGTCGATTCTTAAAAATGCAATTTTAGGGAAATAAATGACATTGCGTTTTGTAGGTTATCCTGACATATGCCAATTTCTAAAACAAGATTGCTACGGGTTTATTCTCTTATATGAAATTAAACTGAATTTACAGGTTAAAGAAAACATAACATGTCGTAAAAAAACCTGCTGCGTATAGCAAATTTTAAGTTAATTTCTGTGCATGCATATTCTGTTATAGAACATTGCCATTTGAAGCCTATTTCCTTGCACAATCTAACGGGTGTTCATAAACAGTCGTCATCCCAGTTGCTTTGAAAAGCAAAATGTTATGTCTTTGATTAATTCGTGCAACACATGAAACGTCATTGAGTACTGTCATAGCGCATTTTTTTTCAATTTTAATAGACATACGTTTCTGAAGTCAAAACCTACTGGGATGACGACTGTTTATGAACACCCGTTATTTAGGGAAGAAACTGAATGTGAAAAATCTCCTCCAGATTCTTCAACCAAGCATTTTTTAGATTTTTTATGGTTACAAATTCTTTAGCTACATACATTTTATATATAGTGTCTTGACTGCTTCGTCGACTTCCGTTTTTGCATTCTTCACTTTCTGGCTCATATTTTCGGTAAATTGTGCTTTCCGAGATATTTAACGCAAGAGAAGCACGGCGAACAGCGTTGGAGGGTGAAACTGTTGATTTACTTTTATTAATATTGTACTCTTCATAAAAAACAACGCATAATATTCAAATTAATTGTTGTGACTGCTCGTTATACCGCATGTCCGATGGTTTCTTTTAATTTCCAGTTTTCGGCTCGACAATTTTAGGTTTTATTACCCTTATCTCAATAACTTACACGAAAAATATAATCTGACAGATTAGAAACGTCAAATTTTTAAAATTAATTTTATGAATCGACATGCCTTTTTTTCAAATTTCTTCCATTTCATCTATTTTACTAAAGATGAACAGTGGCAGACAAAGGTCACGTGACTCCGAATGAGTATAATTTTGACTATACAATCTGTTCTCCGATACACAACACGGCTTCAGACAGCTCAGATCTACAGAAACTGCTAGTTTTAGCGTGCTCCGCTATGTATATCAGCAACTGGATAACGGTAAATTTGTTGCATCAAAATTTTTCGACATATCGCGTGCATTCGACACTGTGAATGTGGAATGCATTAGAAAAAAGTTATGTTCCTTAGGCATTCGGGGCCCACTTCTTATGTGGCTGATATCTTTTCTTACTAACAGAAAACTGTTTGTTAAAATTAATGATGTAACGTCCACCACTGTCCGTATAAACTTAGATGTTGTTCAGGGCTCGGTATTAGGCCTCTTGCTGTATCTATTGTATGTTACCGATTTGCCCTTACATGTTACATGCGAGTTATGTAGTATTAAACGCCGACTCCTAGTAGATAAAGTTTATCTCCTTGCCGGAGCCGCATTGTATTATCTTATCATGTGCTGATGTATTTCCTATGCAGAGATTACCTGCAAGGCAGCTTCTGTATTTAGCTGCATGTCATAATTAAAACTTGTATTGTTACGACTCCGTCGGTAATTTAAGTTTTTCAATAAAGAACATTTTTAAAAACTTGTATCGACGTTAAACAAACATCAATGGCGCAGTCTTGTGGATTTTTGGCAAATTAAGAGCGAATATCTTAATTTCCAAAAGAAACCTGCTACTCAACCCCGCTGGTCCGAAGCATTTCAACAATCAAATGCCGAAGCCCCGCAACTGAAGTTGGTACCGCCGAGCGGAAGGAACAAGCATCGTCCGAAGTCGAGGCACCACCAATTCCAGTCACCCCCATTCACTGTGAATGCCTGATCATTGGGATCGCCCCTTAAACAACGCAGCTATGAAAGCGTAAGCGTAAAATTTTACATATTATCAAGTGAAAGTGCAACGATTTGCTTTTATTAAGTAATTTAATATTTACTAACATTATTAGCTTTAAGCAATTAGTTCTAAGATTGGGTAAGTGCAAAACGAGATGAGATACTGGCGTACACGTTAGGTGTGCTTAATAATTCAGCCAATCGACTTTGCACTTATGCGTAGGTACCCTGATTAGGTTAATTTTAAGGCCCTACTAACGTAAAAATAAATAATTAATGATTGATACGGACACTTCGTCAGAAAGTGAATCGGAACAAGTGAACATATTTGAACAATCAACTTTAGTAAATCGCGTTATTTTAAGACCTCCACGTTTAACGATGGCAAACGAACAAAATCAAGTGCCTGCAGAACAGCTGGAACAACCGCAACCGCGAATATTTAATGCGTACCCACCTGGATTTCATATGAGTATCTTAAATGAAATACCTACATTTTCCGGAAATCCATCCGAACTAAGTGAATACATTCGCGCTGTCGAAGACATCATTGTACAATTTTGGCAAGCTCAAGATCCAAACGCATATATAAATAAACTATTGTTATCTGCTGCTAGAAACCGCCTAAAAGGTGCAGCGTTAGAAATTGTAACAGGATACACTTTCATTTCATGGGCAGATTTAAAATCAACTTTGATTAGCAATTTTGGAGATCAAAGGTCTGAATTAAATTTACAAATTGACATGACTAGACTCAAACAAAGTACTAGAGAATCACCAATCGATTTCTTTAATAAAGTCAGATCGCTTTTAGCAATTTTAAACTCAAAAATTTCACTGGGAAACGAAGCCCAAGATATTAAAGATTATAAACTAACATCATCAAAGGACTTAGCGTTAAAAGTATTTACAAGTGGTTTATTGGAACCCCTCCGTAGCTTTACAAGAGGCAGAGCACCTCAATCGTTAGAACAGGCAATTACAATTGTTAAAGAGGAATTAGACATTCGTTATTTTCAAGGTTTAAACAAAAATAACCCCCCGAATAATTTCTCGCAACCAAAATTTTCATTGCAAAGACCACCTACTTTCCAAAATTATCAAAAACCATTCAACACGCAACCGTTAACGCATACTTTAACACATCCAAACTATAACCAACAAAATCATTTTGCCAATTCAAGGCAACCACAGTTTAAACAAAATGCTACACCTACATTTAATTACGGAAATCAAAGTCAAACTCCTAATAGACAATTCCAAAAACCTCCAACAGATGTTTTCGCCCCAAAACGAAATTACGTACCAACATTTAAGCCAGAACCAATGCAGACAAGTACGATACAAAAACGTCCTGCATCACAACAATTCAAAAGAACACAACCACCACGACCATTAAATCAAAATTTTAATTCAAACTTCCGACCAACTAATTACATACAACAATGTAATCAACCGCGAAATTTCCATGCCCAAGAATTATTTAACACTGATTTTTCCGAAATCGGATATTTTCAGGAGTTTCCACCTGAAAACGTTGAAACAAATTATGAATATTACAGTCAAGATACTGAATCATATCAAGAAGAATTAGACCAAACCCCTGACTTCTTCCAAGAACCAGAACCAAATTCAGAATACGAGGAACCCGAAAATGCCGTAAATTTTCGCTAAAAGCCTCGGTCGAATCTTTTTCAATCAACCCAAAATCGAATTTACCCTACATTGTTATTCCAAAAACAAATGACAAGTTACTAATTGCCACAGGAAGTTCACGCACAATTCTTTCACCTGAATTTGCATATAAACATTTCCCAGAATTAATATATGAACACCCTTTCGAAATCACCACCTCTCATGGAACTACCCATCACAATTTAGTTGCAAATGTGCCTATCCAAAATTTATTTTCTGAAGAAGGAACACATTTATGTTACCTGTTTAATTTTCACACAGAATACGTAGGATTAATAGGAACGGATTTATTAGCTAACCTACCAGCAAATATAGACTATAAATGGATGCACATCCAAACCGATAAAACAACAATACCCTTTTTCTACAATCGGCAAAAATTAAAAATTGAGGAACAAAAACGCAATCAATGTAATTTTTCAAAAATTAAACCGTCTAAAACTAGCCTAAAAATTATTGAAGTACCTCCCCGTACAGAACAAATTGTCGTGTTACCTGCCGTAGGAAAAGATGGCAATAAACTAGCTCCAAAGATACATTTTACCAAACATATTTCTATGCCTTCAGCTATTGTAGCATTAAAAAATAATTGGTTTCGAACTAGCCTGATAAATGTCAAACCCTAATTATTTCTCAACCTCTTATTTTAGAAGAATACACCCCTACTAAAGACAACATCCAAATCAATAATCATAACGAATCAATAACCAATTTAAAACAAATACTTTTTCAAAATTTAAAATCAAATTTAAGACTAGATCATTTAAATGATGAAGAACGAACGTTACTAACAAATCTTTGTCTAAAATATAAAGAAATATTTTATTCTCCTGATATTCCTTTATCGTCAATGAATTTACCTAAGCACCATATTAGAACAAAAACCGACACACCAATTTTCACGAAAATATATCGGTATCCCCACATACACCGTCAAGAAGTCAAAAGACAAATCGACAAAATGATAAAAGAAGACATAATAGAACCAAGTGAATCACCGTACAATTTCCCCATTTGGATCGTTCCAAAAAAATTAGATGCCTCGGGAAAACAAAAATGGCGCATCGTCATCGATTACAGACGCCTTAATGAACAAACTATTGACGACAAATTTCCTTTACCGAGAATAGAGACTGTATTAGACAATTTAGGCAGAGCTAACTATTTCACAATTCTTGATTTAGCTTCCGGTTTTCACCAAATTGAATTAGAAGAAAAAGATAGAGAAAAAACAGCTTTCTCAACTGAAGAAGGCCATTGGCAATTTAAACGCCTTCCTTTCGGTTTAAAGAATTCCCCCGCCAGTTTTCAAAGAGCAATAAACACTGCATTAACAGGATTAACCCCTAACCAATGTTTAGTTTATCTAGATGACATAGTCATTTTTTCAAATTCATTACAAGAACATATCACCCGGTTAGAAAACGTATTTAAACAGTGTGGAGAAACAAATATCAAAATTCAATTAGACAAATCAGAATTTCTCCACAAATCAATAAAATATTTAGGACACATTATAACACCTGAAGGAGTTAAACCAGACCCTTTAAAAATCGAAGCAATAAAAAATTTCCCTTTACCTAGTACCAGAATTGAGATAAAATCATTTTTAGGACTTTTTGGCTACTACAGAAAATTTATCAAAGATTTCGCGAAAATAACTAAATTTCTAACTCATTGTTTAAAAAAGGAAAACAAAATTATTCACACACAAGATTTTATAGACTCCTTTGAACATTGCAAAAATCTTTTAGGTAACGAGCCAATTTTAAAATACCCAGACTTTACGAAGCCTTTTGAACTGACCACAGATGCCTCAAAATATGCACTTGGCGCAGTTCTCTCACAAGAAGGAAAACCAGTAAGTTACGCTTCACGAACACTCAATGACACAGAACAAAAGTATAGTACTATAGAGAGAGAATTATTAGCTATAGTGTGGGCAACAAAACAATTTAGACCTTACTTATTTGGCACCAAATTTACCCTTTTTACAGATCATAGACCATTAGTTTGGCTACGTAATCTCAAGGAACCAAACTCTAAATTAACGAGATGGGCTTTGAGACTAGAAGAATTTAATTTTGACGTAAAATATGTACCTGGAAAAACTAATAAAGTGGCAGATGCCTTATCCCGAATCCAAATTCACCCCTTATCAGTCACTGAAGAAATTCTAGACGATATTGACAGAATTATAGATAACCCCAGTAGACTCGATACACCTATTTTGGAAGAACCAAATTGTAGTATGATACCTAACCGTTCAGAAACCCCTAACATCGACGACCTTTTTGAAATACCTGTTGTTACAACGCCTATAAACGATAGAGAAAATTCATTAGTGGACACAGTTCACACTCAAGAAATCTCAACCCCCGCGATCGATATCAGTGAAAAACCTCTTCAGCATTTTGGCAAACAAATTGAATTTATCGAAGCTAATTTGCCCAGAAATATTCAAGTCACTAAATTCGACGGTAATGTACATTATTCAGTTTTTGTAAACCCCAATAACAAACGATTAAAATTTAGCGAATTGCTAATAGAACACTGCGAACCTAAAGTTCATTATTATTGTCATTTCCCCAACGACTCTTTATACCAAGAATTTTCAGAATATGTAAAATCAATCACAAACGAAAATACACCTAAATTCCACCGATGTATGACTCAAGTCAGATACATCACAAATCTAGATGAACGACAGCAACAAATTGCAAATTATCATTGTGGAAAAACGAATCATAGAGGAATTTTAGAAACTATAGAACATTTACAACGTAAATATTACTGGAAAGGAATAAATACAGACATAAAGAATTTCATTAATAATTGTCAAAATTGTAGTACCCAAAAATATAATAGGAACCCCATTAAGCAACCGTTACATTTAACCCCAACTTTTAATCGTCCTTTTCATACCGTACATATGGACATATTCCAGATCAAAGGAATAAAATATTTGACACTTATAGACGCCTTCTCGAAATTTGTTCAAGCCTATCAATTGCGATCTAGCAACATGATCGACGTTACCGATAGACTCTTTTACTACATTACTACTTATACTGCCCCCAATGTTTTAATTGCCGATAATGAATTTAACAACCAACCATTTATGCATTTTTTACAATTACATAAAATTCAGTTTCACGTTACAACACCGCACCACCACCAATCGAATTCCCTTATAGAACGTTTTCATTCAACGCTTATCGAACATTACAGGCTTTTAGGAGAAAAGCCAGAGAAGAGAAAAATTCCTTATTGTGTCATGGCCTATAACCATTCGATACATTCAAATTTAAAATTAACCCCATTTGAAATACTATTTGGTCACACAGACGGACAAAATCCTTTTGACTTAGATTACGAAAAAACTTTTATTGAAGACTATGTGAATAATCACAAAGAAAAAATGAAACATTTATATGACAACATACAGAATAAACAAATAGTCACCAAAGAAACACGGAACGAAAAAATTAATCAACCCCGAAAAACAAAAACATTTAAATTAGGAGACCAAGTATACATTAAAACTAACAATAGAAATAAAAAAGAACCCAAATTTACAGGACCTTATATAATTGACAAAGTTTACGAATATGATACTTATGACCTAAGAAATATTCCTACGAATGCCATCCTCAAAAGACATGCAATGAATTGATGCCATTTCCAGGACAATTTCGGTCATCCTCCTCTTCCTCACCTGGAACGAGTGCACAAGCGACATAACAATGAAGACTTTAACTGACAACCCTGGATTATACCCCTTACAAAAAGGTAAAGCACTACTCAAAGAATCTGAATGGACTTTGATTAAAATTCTTAACTATACACCCATGTTAAATGACTACCAAATTCTTAGAGAAAATCTCTTAAAATCAATTTCACTTCTAGAAAACAGAAATTACCCCTTAGGACACAGACGCTTTGTAGAATTAAAAGATATCTTAATTAACCATAATAATCAGTTGTTAATTCTTAAACAATATTTGAATAAAGCTGATCAATTATTAGACCAATTATTTCCTGAAACTCAAACTAGGCAAAAACGAGGATTAATAGATGGATTAGGTACCGCGATAAAATTTGTCACAGGCAATTTAAACGCAGAAGACGGACAACATTATGAAAAAATGATATCCAAATTAACACACGATTCTGAAATCCAGAAAAATTCATTATTAGAACAAGCACAGATTTTAAACAGCACTTTATCATCAATAAAGACCCTCTCTGAAAATCAAAAACTATTAAATGATAATCTAAATAAAATTCTTCTCAACAATGTGAAAATAGAACAAGTAATAGCTGAAACGTCAACTTATTCGATAATCAATCAATCCATACAATCACTTAACAACATAACTAAACATTTAAATCAACTTCAAGACCATAAGATAAAGAGCTTAGCCCTTCCATATCAAGGAACTCATGAAAACATCCACTTATACGAATCCATTATAACTACAAAAGTTTACCAAAAGAATAAAATTTTTGTATTCATTTTCGAAATCCCATTGGTTAAACCCTTCTTCGAATACCAATTAATAAAGCTAATTCCCTTTCCTGTTCAAATTGAAAATAATAAATTTCGTATGATTATACCTTCTTATAACACATTACTGTATAACACAAATTTCAGCATTCCTGTTGAAATCAATCATTGTCAACAGACGTCACTAAATTATAATTTTTGTGCTCACGATAATCATTTCAGCATTCCGAATTCCAAGCTATGCGAAACGCAACTTCTGTCTTTTCTTGACAATCAAACATGTCAACCATATACCTTTGAGTTGACCTCAGTAAAAACCCTGAAAATCGATACAGCAACGTGGCTAATTAGTTCACCGACTAAAATTGTTCTAGATACACAATGTAATCAGATAATAAAGAAAATGGAAATTATAGGAACAAGATTAATACATTTAACGCCTGATTGCTCCGTTCTAATAAACCATGACGAATTACTGTTCGCTATGAAGTCCTCTTCAACTAAAGAAATAGATTTGAATTTACCAAGTATCAGTAAATTACAGATCTTTGATTCTCAAGTAGTCAATATTTCAAAAATTGATTTGACACCTGTTAATACGCAAGAATTAGTCAAAAGTCAACTAAGACTCACTCAACAAAAGGAAAAACTACTCCAAAACGACACCGCAATTATGCCGAGCTTACATTTAGGCTCATTTATTATAATATGTTTAATCTGTATTAGTATTATAAGTAGCGAGATACTTTCGCATCGATTGTTATAAGACACAACTATTCTGATGCCTTACGAGCTCGCGTCAACGACTGGCGTGGTTCTGAACCCTGGGATATAGCTTCCTCTGACATCGACGTCTTCAGAGACGTAGCAAGTGAGTATTTGTACAGCTGGTTGTTTGCAGATTACGATTTATATTTTGCAGATAAACCCATTGCGAATTATTTGAAGATATATCTATACGAAACCTTTCAAACCTTTATACAGGATTACTTAGAAATCTGCGACATCCCGAAGAAAGTGCTAACGGTACCAATAAAGGTAAGACAGAAGCACTGTAAGGTGATATTGCTAAATCAAATTTAATTCCAGTGGGAGACTCCATTCTATGGAACGATACATCCCAATTTTGCTGACTTTGCAATTCCTGGTATATTGCTCTCGTTAGTATTTTTAATAAACTATCTTCGTGCATTGAATTTAAAATATATACAGTAATACCTCCGTTAATCGAACGTCTGTTAACCGCAGATTTGGGGCCTCGATGGGCGAGAGTACCCGTCGCTTGTATTCGAAGTCACAGTGAAAACTCGAGCGCTCGGAAAAGAGTTCGACGGGCGCTCCAGTTTTTACTTGGTTAAGGCATAATAGCTTAAGTGACGCCCGCACCCCCCTGGGTAATGCAAAAGCGGTTCCATGAGGGGTGGGAAACGGTAGAAGAGCTTAAGGAGAACCCCGAATATTTAAAAAATGCTGACGTCATGATTTTGGCACAACCGTTGGACCAAGAGGTTATGGAACGTAGCGAAAAGCATTAGCATGGATTGTTTTTACGATCTCTTGTTCATGACTCCAATGAACTGAATTTTACTTATCCGAAATGATGTTACGGGTAAAACGATAATTGCTATCCGTTAACAAGCGAAAAGGGCACAGTTAGCTCAAGTGTAACACAGAGGTGAGCCCAATCTCATAAGCATAAGTTGTTAAGTCATTTTGCTGTTTCAGATGCTTAATTGCATTTCGCGCCGTTAGTTAGGTCATTTTGGTATTTTGAATAGCCGCCTAAGCTTAGAGCAGCGTGCCCGTATGCTAAGCCCTTTTAGCTCTTTATTTGGCTCCATCGCCTAATTCCAGAATCACGATTTCGCACATATTTAGCCCCAAAAGCAGTATTTGTCGTCGGTTGGAGCTCTCCTCTGATGGCGTTTTTCTGAATTCTGAATAGCACGCTGTGGCGGCGTGATACCAGCGTGGCCCGCATTGGTTTGTTTCATTTAGCACGCTGTGGCGGCGTGATACCAGCGTGGCCCGCATTGGTTGGTTTCATTTCATCGCCTTGCGATTCGCTGTGGTTTAGTCACGTGGGGGACGCGGCCAAGGTGACCTTTTGCCAACGCTTCCCTCGGGGATTCAGCCGAGAGCCGTCGATCAAGCAAGTGGTCGGATAGTGTGTGCTTCGTGCGGCGCTCCCGCCATTATGGCGGGGGCGTCAGTCTTTTTCCCGTCAAGTGCTGCTTCAGCAACTATGTTACAAACGTTTTCGCCTTAAGTGGCAGTCGTCCGGAGCCCATTGCAGAGAGCGCTTGTGTGGTGGTTGTGAGTCGGAATTTGTCGAGTGGTCTTCGGCGTAACGTGGGTGTTTTTGGAGCCCAGTTCATGCTACTGTTAGTGAGGGGCCGTGCCCCCTTCATCTCGACCTACGAGGATTTGGTTCAGCAGAACGAGTGAGGCCCCCATTCTTTTCGTCGTCCCGTTGTACGCGTCCTGACGCGTCTCCCGTCGCCATTGAGGCGGTTATGCATTCACCCCCTTTCGCCGTTGTAACACCGAAGGTACCTACCACCTACGATTGCAGCTCGTCGCAACTCAACTGTACCAGGCTCCCTCGCCGCCTACGCATTAAGGTATGTGCCTTTAACCTGATTACCGCTGTGAACGCGAGTGTTACTCATTACTACTCATTACTGCGCTAGTGTATTCCTTCAGACTTGCAGACTGTTCATGCCGTGAAGGCTAATGTAAATCGTCGCTGCCCTTGCATAAGGCAACGTGTATCTTTGTACCTCCTCATTACTACGCTAGTGTATTCATTCAGACTTGCAGACTGTTCATGCCGTGAAGGCTAATGTAAATCGTCGCTGCCCGCCGTATAAGGCCACGTACATGTTTGTACTAGTTACTACCTATTATTGCTGTTCACTAATGTTCAACATCTGTCGTTAAGTTTAGAGCGCGCGTGCCAGCTGGTGCCCTTAATTATAGATTAAGGTTAGATACAGGGCGACGCATTCTGCTACCCCATTGTAACCCGAAGTGAAATATATGATTGGTTAGTTAAGGGAACTATTGTTTGTTTCGGTTTGTGCATGTTCTGTTACAGATAGACGCCCCTTTATTGTACGAATTATTGTACGACGGAACGAGGAAGCTGTGAGCGTGCAGGTGAGTGAGACAGCTGCGTAGTCGTGGTCGGATTGACACCTAATCACAATCCTTGCTTAAGGCAATCCCGAAATTGTTATTTGACCTTGCAACTCTTGAGTAATCTTATTGGCGGAGTATTTTTACATGCTTCGCTCCCGTCTAACCGTCCAGGCCCGGTTAGCCGGGTTAAGACAGGCTTGGTGGCGCCCTCATAATTTTGACATACCCTGTATATATTATGCCACAACGCGCTTGCCCAGAACGTATCGTGTGACTCACGCCCGACTCCCTGAGCGTTCCAGCCGTGGCCTATTAGCCTATTTCGAACCGATTTCAGGGCAAGTGTGTCAGGTTTTCAGGACTGATTCCGTGGTGCGATGCTTACCTTGGGTGGGTGTCGTAAAGTCCTTTTAATACCGTAACAGGCTAATTTTGGCTTCCCAACGTGTGGGCCTGTTCTTTTCTGATATTCGTCTTCTCGTCAAGCCCCTTCGTTGTACGTCTTAATTTTGGTTCCCTAACGTGGGGTTTTGTCTGTTTGGTTCTGTCGTCAAGCCACCCGTTGTGCCTTAATTTTGGCTATTCCAACGTTTGGAGCCTATTGGTGCACGACAACGCTCGACCTCATTGTGGGGTTTTTCTTTATTTTGCGCTGTGTGTCTTAATTTTGGCGCGACAACGTGGGACGTTGATGTTCATTGTTGTCTGTTATCATTTATATTGTCACAAATGTTTTTTTTCGTTATTTCGAAGTGGTATGGACTGGTAAACCGTTTTTTTTCTTAGTAGAATATTTTACCGAGCTTCTTTTCTTGTTTTCTATTTGTCTTTTTCTGTTTTCTTCTGTTTTCTATATGTCTTTTCTTGTCTTTTCCTGTTCCTAGTTTATTTTCATTAGTGTTCTTGACCGTGTATATGTTTTTTCTTAGTTGTCATTTGTCTTTACGTTTCTTTTCTTGTTTTCTATATGTTTTTTCTTGTCTTTTCTTATTTTCTATTTGTAGTTTTGTGTTTTCTTGTTGTTTATCGCCTTTTTGAGTTTTCTTTTTGTGTTTTTCCATGTCTTTTCATATTTTGAGTATCTTTTCCGTCATTTTTACCGTCGTTTCTTGTTTTTCTTAGCCAGTTCATACTACCGAGATCTCTCGTTGCATTTAGTGCAGATTTTATCCCGTATTAGTCGGATTTAGTACCAGATGTTGTTGAGTGAAGGTACCGACCTTGTTTTTTTTAAGTCTTTTCGAAGGCTTAGTTGGGAGTTTTGATTCCCTGTCGCTTACATTGTTTAGCCTTGGGCTAAGTTGACACTTTTGTTGTACCGAACTGACGTTTATCGATTTTGACGTTCACGTTATCGAAGTTCATCGATTTTGACGTTGATGTTTACCGATTTTGACAAATTTTTTTTCTCTATCGTTTGGTGTTGTACCGAGTTGATTTTTGGTAAGCAGGTTGGAATTCTTTTTCACCTTCATTACCGTGTCTTGGTTTGTTGATAAGTTTTGGTGTGCTGTTGGTGTGCTTGGGGGGATTCGCTCGTGCGGTTATTACGTCCCTCAGGCCATCTTCTTAGTTGGTTTGACGTAGTTATTTTCGTTGGCCTTTATCTCATTCTCATTATTATCATGTACCGCCCAACTTGGTTTATCGACTTCTTCGTGGACACCCCTAACAGTCATAGTAGTGTTTTGTACACTCACCGTTAGCATTTAGCGAGCTTTAGCCGCTGGTCGGAATGTTTCGTACTTGTTGACGTTTTGTTGTCGCTTATCGTACCCTTTTTGTCTGATGACGTCATGTTGTCACGTATCGTGTTCTTTGTGAACAGTTTCGTTGAAACTTTTGAGCTTTGTGTGACACCAGGGCCCGGTTGTTCGCATAAGGTTTCTTAAGTGAAAAGTGTTTGAGTATTTAAAGATTTTTGACTTTTTTTTTGTAGTGATGCCCTGTTGTTTTCGTGGCCTAGCGCTCTTTTACCGTACCGTTGGCCGTCGCCATTTTCAACCACCTGTGTGGGATTACATAAAGAGAGCGTGTTTCTGGTCATTTTGTTTCGTGCGGACCCTGTCGTCGTAAGGTAGTCCCTTTGGGCCGCATGGAGTTCTGAAAAGGATTTATTGGGCATGCGTCATCGAACGCCTACACCCTTGGAGACTTGCTTCTTCCGGATTTTCTTTTGGTGTTCGGTGTTGGAGTCACTTTCGAGCTCGCGCTTTGCGGTTTAATAGTCGACTTGGCTCCGGCATCGGCATTGATTGAGGATTTCGGTGGACTGAGTTTTTCCTATCACTGATTATGACTATTTTTGACAGTTTCTGTCACAACCATTTCCCTTTTTTTTGGTGGTTCATCCTCTTCTCTTGGGTACTCATACCAGTTGTGGGATCCACACAATGCGCCGATCTCGTTACGCGCAGCGTGCCCTCTTCAGGTAACCCTTGGGTGGGACTTTGGACTTCCATTTCTATACCCCCCCCCCTCCCTGTGTTCTTTTGGAACGGTTGGTCGGAAGTGTCCACAGGTGTAAGACCTATTTTACCCGATTTTGACCCAAACAATTTACGTATTTTCTACTGGCGTATCCAGTCTTTCTTCTTCCTCTTCTCTCTTCCCACCTTTGCACCCTATCTGGTGGCCAGTGTGCGTAATCCCTTTGGGGGTGCACTCTATCGTATCGAATGTTTTTTTTTGTTTTGTTGGTTTTTTTTTTGTTGCGTTTTCGTTTGAGTTCTCGTTACGTTGTCGCAAAATGCCTCGTTGTTTTATAAGAGACTTCGGGGAACTCTCTTTCAAGTAAGGGGAGTGTTAAGTCATTTTGCTGTTTCAGATGCTTAATTGCATTTCGCGCCGTTAGTTAGGTCATTTTGGTATTTTGAATAGCCGCCTAAGCTTAGAGCAGCGTGCCCGTATGCTAAGCCCTTTTAGCTCTTTATTTGGCTCCATCGCCTAATTCCAGAATCACGATTTCGCACATATTTAGCCCCAAAAGCAGTATTTGTCGTCGGTTGGAGCTCTCCTCTGATGGCGTTTTTCTGAATTCTGAATAGCACGCTGTGGCGGCGTGATACCAGCGTGGCCCGCATTGGTTTGTTTCATTTAGCACGCTGTGGCGGCGTGATACCAGCGTGGCCCGCATTGGTTGGTTTCATTTCATCGCCTTGCGATTCGCTGTGGTTTAGTCACGTGGGGGACACGGCCAAGGTGACCTTTTGCCAACGCTTCCCTCGGGGATTCAGCCGAGAGCCGTCGATCAAGCAAGTGGTCGGATAGTGTGTGCTTCGTGCGGCGCTCCCGCCATTATGGCGGGGGCGTCAGTCTTTTTCCCGTCAAGTGCTGCTTCAGCAACTATGTTACAAACGTTTTCGCCTTAAGTGGCAGTCGTCCGGAGCCCATTGCAGAGAGCGCTTGTGTGGTGGTTGTGAGTCGGAATTTGTCGAGTGGTCTTCGGCGTAACGTGGGTGTTTTTGGAGCCCAGTTCATGCTACTGTTAGTGAGGGGTCGTGCCCCCTTCATCTCGACCTACGAGGATTTGGTTCAGCAGAACGAGTGAGGCCCCCATTCTTTTCGTCGTCCCGTTGTACGCGTCCTGACGCGTCTCCCGTCGCCATTGAGGCGGTTATGCATTCACCCCCTTTCGCCGTTGTAACACCGAAGGTACCTACCACCTACGATTGCAGCTCGTCGCAACTCAACTGTACCAGGCTCCCTCGCCGCCTACGCATTAAGGTATGTGCCTTTAACCTGATTACCGCTGTGAACGCGAGTGTTACTCATTACTACTCATTACTGCGCTAGTGTATTCCTTCAGACTTGCAGACTGTTCATGCCGTGAAGGCTAATGTAAATCGTCGCTGCCCTTGCATAAGGCAACGTGTATCTTTGTACCTACTCATTACTACGCTAGTGTATTCATTCAGACTTGCAGACTGTTCATGCCGTGAAGGCTAATGTAAATCGTCGCTGCCCGCCGTATAAGGCCACGTACATGTTTGTACTAGTTACTACCTATTATTGCTGTTCACTAATGTTCAACATCTGTCGTTAAGTTTAGAGCGCGCGTGCCAGCTGGTGCCCTTAATTATAGATTAAGGTTAGATACAGGGCGACGCATTCTGCTACCCCATTGTAACCCGAAGTGAAATATATGATTGGTTAGTTAAGGGAACTATTGTTTGTTTCGGTTTGTGCATGTTCTGTTACAGATAGACGCCCCTTTATTGTACGAATTATTGTACGACGGAACGAGGAAGCTGTGAGCGTGCAGGTGAGTGAGACAGCTGCGTAGTCGTGGTCGGATTGACACCTAATCACAATCCTTGCTTAAGGCAATCCCGAAATTGTTATTTGACCTTGCAACTCTTGAGTAATCTTATTGGCGGAGTATTTTTACATGCTTCGCTCCCGTCTAACCGTCCAGGCCCGGTTAGCCGGGTTAAGACAGGCTTGGTGGCGCCCTCATAATTTCGACATACCCTGTATATATTATGCCACAACGCGCTTGCCCAGAACGTATCGTGTGACTCACGCCCGACTCCCTGAGCGTTCCAGCCGTGGCCTATTAGCCTATTTCGAACCGATTTCAGGGCAAGTGTGTCAGGTTTTCAGGACTGATTCCGTGGTGCGATGCTTACCTTGGGTGGGTGTCGTAAAGTCCTTTTAATACCGTAACAAAGTAATTCTGTAAAACTATATTTGGGAGGGACGTAGAAAGTCAATAATAATAAGTTAACGTGCCCTATCGGACTATAAATTCTTGCTCTAATCCAGAAGTGAAAGACCTCATAGTTGGAATTGGGCAGCTGCGTAGCCACCTTGCTTCAACCTATAAACGCTTAATGTATTCAGTCATCTGCATGTCGTTTTATAAATTCATTTAAACACAGAGTGTGCTAATTACAAAAACATTAAACTCATACTCTACAGAGGAAACGGTTGTACTGGAAATGGCCCTAACGACAATGTCACGGAATTACAAGCTATTACTGACAAAACCTATTAGGCTGGTAACAATCCAACCGGTATTGTCAACAAGATTCTTAGCCTTTCCTTATTGGAGGGAGGCATAACCACAATGAGATGTGTGTAATCTTAAATATTAAATAGGTAAGCTTTAACTAAAGAAGGGAAGAGATATACACGTGCAGTAAATAAACATAAATAAACGTCACGCAGCGTCACAATACCGATTGGAAGCGATGTGTGAGACGATTAACGAACCTGAGCAGTTTTTAGGCTCTGCGAATGCGAGATTTAATCCGACGGAACCATCGAATGCTATTCTTACCTCAACGGGGTTTCGAGGACGCTTTACGCGAACACGCAACTTTACGAAAGCTTTCGGCTTCTTCACGCGTCACGAATTTTTACATCGAGTTGCTGACTTGTCTGCCCGGACCGTTTCCAACTCGAACATCGGCGAGCGCTCCCTTCACGCGGCGTTTCTTCCACTCTCAGGGCGAGAACATAGGCGTACGCATAAAATTCTATGGGGACAAAGTAACATAGTAATGAGATCTGTTCTTTTTATTTCGGTTAACAGAGGTTTTGTTAGTAACAGCTTCAGTGAGTTGACTATGTTTAATTTAAAAATTTAATCAATGATGTATATCAGGCTATGATTCGTTTTATTTCAGTATTGAATTTTTTGTGGCACTGGCGCTGACTGCGGGTGCAATGCTAATTGAACGGAACGAAGGCAGCTTGGAGAGAGCTTTCGTCATCGGCGTCAACGAAGTAGAGCTTCTGACAGCGCACATCATATGCGAATTCTTCATAATGGCGGCTCAGTCTGCTTTAGCTATGATCTGTACTTTTGGCATCTTTGAAATGACTCTAAAAGGATCGCTAGTGCTAGTAATAATTCTAATGATGCTAACTGGATTTTGCGGGATGTGCTATGGTTTGTAACATTTTCCACAAAGACGTGTCTAATATGAGGTATACATAAAACTGTTTCAGGGTTACTTATTTCCTGCATTTGTAACACTGACCTCGCCTCAAATCTAATGGCCATTGGCAGCTTCATCCCGATGCTAATGATGTGTGGCATTATTTGGCCCATCGAGGCTATGCATCCTTTGCTGCGACCATTTTCCACGATATTTCCTCTAACGCAAGCTACGCAGAGCTTGAGGAATATCTTGCAGAGAAATTGGGGCTTCACCGTCCAGTCTGTGTACATAGGTTACGTCTCTATTAGTGTTTGGATAATTGTATTTCTAATCGTTAGTGTAATATTTCTAAAAATTAAGAGAGATTAAGTGAACATGTTTGTTTAATTTGTTGATGCATCTGCAAAGCCTCAAATTTAAGGATTATGAACACAACTCCTGCTTGGTGCGTATTGTTACGTCTACTCCGCTTCCATAATTACCGTATATAACACAGCAAAGTCATTTGCATTACATAGACAGGCCAAGAAGTGCTACGAAGAGCGGAAGCCGAACAGTTACTGATCACCATATAGTGTCGAAAAATCACTTATTTAGGCCACGCTTTAAAGGGTGAGAAGTACCGACTATCACCGATTATACTAAAGGACAAAGCGAAACTGGATTCGTTAATTTAGGAATTCCTCTAAAAACAGAAGAGCAAATAGATGATGCAGTAGGCATCTGACCCAAGCTATTCAAAATGCAGATTGGAAAGTAATTTTGATACACAGTGAACCAGACATAACAGAAAATTGTCTTGTAGTAGTAAAGGAATTAATTACAAATAAACGTAAACTGTGTGAGCAAGGAGATGGTAAGAACACCAGAGACAAACGACAACTTAATGAGGCCAATAAAGAACTAAAGGCAATACTTTTCAAAATCAAGAATCGAATAATTCAAGATTATCTAGGCCGTTTATCAGCTACCGAAGCTAGTGAATATGTACTATGGAAAGCCACTAAGAAAATACAGCGACGCCTATAATTGGCCTAACGGCTGTTGGCTGAGTACAACTAAAAAAAAAGACACCTCAACAATCAGTTTCACCAACTAAATGCAACGACGGAAAATAATGCATGAATGACAGAGAAAAATCAAATGCTTTTAAAGAACACATATCGAAAATATTTATGACCTAGAAGTATCATGATAACACAAAATGCTGAAGAGGAAGAAGAAATATCAACATATTTATGGCTCCATTCATTCAGAATTTTTAAGTTAAGGTAGTGAAAAGAGTTATTAAAAAAATTATTCCAATGTGGCAAAAACAACTGAAAAGTGTCAAAAATGTATTCTGAAGATATTCAATCCCATTTTGAAACTAGCATATTCTCATAATCAACGAAAAACTACACAAATGAAATAACTTCATATAGCATATTAGTCTTTTATCTCTATTATCCAAAATACGAGAAAAACTTGTGTTAAAGGGACTTTTACCCATACTAGAGGAAAAACATATATACTCTGCTTTTAATTCCCAATGAAACCTAGATTCTACAATTTTCTTTTTAAAGATGCAATCCACAAAAGCAATTACAAAATACCTGTCTTGAAGTTACGTTATTTTATGTAAGACCGGATGGAATTGGACCTTAAAGTACTTTACGGCTCCCTAAGCGACACTAAGCGGGCTGTCAGTTTGCCAGTGTGACTAGCAGTGACATAGTAGGTTGTCAAACTGTATGAAAATTGTAAATTTGGTTTTAATTGGGAATATTCCAGCCGGTGCATAAAATGTTGTATGCACATCATGCGTAACCAGCGTTATGGCCCTTGCCGTGCTAGAAACCGCGGCTACGCCTTGTTAATTATAAAGGTATGAAACAAAACTAAGTTATATTTTATGACTATTTCGAGACTTACATTCGCTTGAAGACATTCCATAAAATTATGAGGTACGGAAATTAAATGCAAGTGGACACTGTCAAACTGATCCTACGTTAGGATCTTTAATTCATAAAATCAAATGTTAAAAATATTATCAAGTTGACTAGTATAATTGAATTATGGGTTGCATAACCTTGTCGGCGACAATAAGAAATAGAGTACGTAATACAGCATACAGGATGTATGATACATTTAATTTAAATATTTATATCCAGATATCTAATTGATATCATGTGATACAACAGTTGTATGTTTAACTGGTGGGATAGTAAGGGCAATCACAAGGTTGTTTATTTTTGTGTATAACAAAATAACTTGAATCCAGAATCTACGAGAAATTAATTGTGAGAAAATAATAATTGCTGATTTGATACGTAGTAGTACTAAAGCATTCTCTATGATCAAATTTGACTTCAAGTCACAAATATTATTCAAGTCCATAATTCAAGATTATTTGGCTTCATTTAAGGTAGTAAATTACAATTGTAAATATTAGAATACTACGACGCCAGTAAAACCAGTGAAAGTGAGTGTTGTGGTATGCTGTAGAACTGCCTATTCAAGTAATAGAGTTTCCAAAGAGCTACAACGAGCTTTAGATTTGGTCGGGAACAACCAGACGTTTGCTGACTAGAATATGTCCAGTTAGTTGCTGAGGTAGAGCATTCAGGTACAAGAAATAAACATTCAGAAGGTTAGTGACAATTTATGACGATCATGTCATTGGCTTGATGTGCGCTTACGTCGACCGATATTTCGATGCTTCACTGATGGCATTTTTTCCAAATAAATTACACACTGAACTATCGCTTTGAATTCAATTATTTTTCGCCATATGTTGACATCGAGACTCTAATGTTTTCGAGGCAGATTTTGATCAAAATGAATAAAAAATCATGTGAATTGTCTGAGTTCAATTGGCAACATGACTTTTCCATTATTCTATTCTGGTTTTCCCATTCTGAAAAAAAATCGATTTTTTTCTAATTTTTCGAATTTTACGAGTTTTCAACTCCCATTTTTCCATTTTTCTCTTTGAAAAGCCATTCAGAAACGAAAACATACGAAATCCAATATAAAAATACCATACAAAATTATCTTTCTTATTTTCCGAATTTTCCGACTTTTCCGATGGATTTTCTCAAAATTTTCTCAAAATGGGTACCCTTTGCCGACTTTGTTCAGAATTCGGATGTAATTTTCAAGGGTTGCCCAGCTTTAACAAAATTTTGCATTTAGACAAAATGTTAGCATTATGAAAATTTAATTGTATTTCGATTCTCTGTTAGATCAATCATATAAATAAAGGAGAACGATCCAAACGTGTGTGTCACGACAATTACAGACGCGATGTCCCCCATTTGCGTTTGCATTCATTTCGCCGTCGCCTCGATTTCGTGACCGGGGCGGAGCCCCGAGCGCCCCTTGGAGAGGGGCAGAGCCCCGAAGACCTCCTTGGAGAGGGGTGGAGCCCCGAGGGCCCCCTTGAAAAGGGGCGGAGCTTTGGGGGGTTCCTTGGAGAGGAGAGGAGCCCCGATGGCCCCCTTGGAGAGGGGCGGGGCCCCGATAGCCCCCTTGGAGAGGGGCGGAGCCCTGAGGGCCCCCTTAGAGAGGGGCGGAGCCCCGAGCGCCCCTTGGAGAGGGACGAAGCCCCGATGGCCCCCTTGGAGAGGGGCGGAGCCCCAAGGGCCCTCTTGGAGAGGGGCGGAGCCGCGATGGCCCCTTGGAGAGGTACGGAGCCCCAAGGGCCCCCTTGGATAGGAGCGGAGCCCCGAGGGCCCCCTTGGAGAGGGGCGGAGCCGCGATGGCCCCTTGGAGAGGTACGGAGCCCCAAGGGCCCCCTTGGAGAGGGGCGGAAACCCGATGGCCCCTTGGAGAGGGGCGGAGCCCCAAGGGCCCCCTTGGAGAGAGGCGGCGCCCCGTGAGTCCCCTTGGAAAGGGGCGGATGCCCGAGGGCCCCATTAGAGAGGGACGGAACCCCGTGAGCTTTCTTGGAGAGGAGCGCATCCCCGAGGGCCCCATTTTAAGCAATTATTCTCTCTTCAAATGATAACAGATCTCCTTTAGATGGTTAACATCAATTAAAACTTGCACGGGTGTTTATCTACAAATAACTCCGGTTTTATCAAAAAAACTCTTTTAAAGCGGTGATACTGAAACTAACAATAATGGTTTTCAGTTGAAAACGTCTGAAATATTACTGAAATATGACTACAAATACCTGTTTCATGCGAAATGTTGTGTTTTCTGAGATTGTGTAACAAGTGTGTAACAGAACGGAAAGGCCCTACGTAATAGGCCTAAAAATGGTGGTAAATTGAATAGGATAGACCGCGCAATAGCGCGCGCAGCCCCGTTTATAGCAAATAAAGAAGTTTCAATGAACGCGGGAGATAGAGACAACAAATTATATTCTTTGATACTTTTAAACATAGATGCCCTTTTGGCATCTTTCTCTTAACATCCAGGAGTGGTCTTCACGGTTTGTTCAGCTTTAGCAGAATTTCTCACTTCGAAAATTTTTAACATTAAAAAAATTATTTTTGCTTTGATACTCTTCTAGTTTACATCAACAGTTTCAATTATAACAATTGAAGATTCACACACGAAGTATACAATAAAGTTTTTGAAAGTTGTTCCTAACTGACCATTCCACTTAAATAATCAAGTGCACGTTTTGTTGTTACACACTGTCTAAAAGATCTTCCGATCCTTTATTTTAATACCTCTCTCTATTTTCGAGATTAGTCGACTTGAATTTACAAAAGGTTGACCTTCTAGCGGTGAAACACTGAACTACGCCGCATTTTCTGAATTTCATAGTAGCAAAGAATATAGATAGGGGAAGAAGGACAGCCTTATGGGCTAAAGAGTATATGCTGTGATTTGGGTTGCATAACTATTTACTTGGTTAAATATATCATATTTTGTTCGAAAATGCCGCTGGAAGCTCATAGCGTCAAAGTGATTACCTTATCAGTGGCATTCCTCAGGTAAATGCGTCATTAGCATTCTTGAGCTATAACAGTGTTGCAAGAACTTTCTCTCTACAATTCCAATAGTTTTACAATGGTTGTACCTACCCGAAATAAACTTGTATTCTGCCAAAGAATATTTAAGTAGTTTGATTCTGCTTACATCTAAGTTAAGTTTGTTACAAAGAATATTAAATATAGGTGTATATTCTTTTGATTGTTTTGTTATTATTTAAAACATTTATTGTCAATCGGATGAACTCGTACCAATAAAATAAAGGTTTTATAAGTTTCACATGCAACACTTTTAAACATTTAATAGGTAGCTAGGTACCTATAAAAATTACATAAGAGGTTTCTAATATAATTTCAACAAAAAGTTCACCGATGAGCACAAGATTATACGGAATACGGATTGTCCCCACTTTATTCTCACAAAATTCTATAATAAATATAGAATTAGCTATGTACAAATAATGAAAAAAAAAACCATTAATAAACAATATACGGATTTTATTTAAACATTTTAATACGAGAGGAAATTATTGTTCAAGTAATGTTGACGATTAATATAGTTTACAGTGATATATTTTAAAAAGCAAATAAAAACAAAAATAATATTGTATCTTGTGAAGTTGATACGTATAGAGTACGGCTACTAAAACAGTACACCTTGAATATCTCATTTACTTGATGCATTAAAAAATGTCTATTTAGGCACATTTATGTTCTATGTATTTACGTATCTACATGATAATTTGTACGTTTACAAGTGGCTGAAATAAAGACAATATTATTATTATTATTATTTACACTATATGCTAATAATGTTTTCTTAAAACTTACACACGACTTACTATTTTTAAAATAATATTCAAAATGTTCAAGTAACATCGTAACTATTTTTATTAAAATACTTGAAGGTTTTTTTAGGTAAATAACACAGTCGCCCGCACCATAGTCTTTTTGCTGTAAAAACAGTTCATTATGATGCACTACAGAGTCACGGCTGCACATATTTTGACACTGATCACAATTAAAACGTAAAAGCGTTTTATGAATGACATAACCAGCTACATATACCGTCGCACAAGATTCTAATGTGGCTTCTTGATTTGGTTGTGTTGAAACTTCTATTACCTCACTGAGTAAACTGAGGTCACCATCTTCTGCTAATTCAGTTTGTTCAGCAACTGTATATGGTATGTCCTCAACATATCCCATGACATCTTTTTCAGGCACTTCAACATTCGCCATATTGACAACAGCATCTTCATCAACTTCGCAGTTGGAGCTCTCTGTAGGATGCTGCAATTTAACCAGCATGTTAAACTGTAGTGCTTGCCCTCTACGTAAAAATCCTTTGATAGGAGATTATTCCGTACGCTTTTTATCAAGTGCGGTACGTCATATACTGCAAAAAATTTTGCGTCGCAGACAAAAAAATACGGCTGTTCTGCAGTAACTCCTAGATTTAAAAATGCAGCTCTATTTGTAGCAGCTTGGTCAGTAGTAACAGCACGCACTTTAAGTCCTATTCTTTGTAACTCTTCGATGTTTTTAATAATGAGGGAAGATAGCTCTCCATGTTTAATGGTACCTGAAGAAACATAAAAGCTGACAGGAATCTTCCATTTGTGAATAAGTCCTCTTGCCATAAACACTAGTGCATGACTACCGATTTTGCTTTTCCGTCCAAGATGTCCTAAATCTTCGAAACCTTCAATCATATCTTGGCGTGGATTATATTCTAGACCTTTCTTTAAATGCATTTCGTCAAGTAATACGACACACTGTTTTTCATCATCGGTCATGCTGTTAACTTTAACAGCCAGTTTTTTCATTAGTTCCGTACTGGTGCCTGTATTAAGTTGGTTTAACCGTAACCATGAAACTATTGTAGATTTGGAGGGCATAGTAAATTTTAAATTTTCTCTCATAAAAAAGTAGAGGGCTGGAGATTTGTGGTACATATTTAAGGTCAATTCTTTTTCAGCTTCTGTCCAAGGTTGTTTAGATTTGTGAGAAAGTTGCATATTTACAAAGACGCGAACGGTTTTTGGTTTCAAGCCCAGTGCATCTAAATTAGCCCCCTTTCGTGCACATTGCTTCTTCATACGGTAAATTTGTGAATTTTTTGCCGCCACTTGTCTGCGCAGTTTTGCAATTTTTTGATGTAGCACAGCAGAACTACGGCGCTTTCTTGTTTTGGTAGGTGTTGGCATTTCTAACATGGCCTGTTGAAATATGGTTTTTAAAAATAAAACATACTAATAACAGAAAAGATTTTCATGCTGTAGGCTCCATTAAAATGCTTTACAAGCTCATTGTTTTGCCTACATATTTCTACACAATTTATCAGAGAATTCAAAACGTCAATAATTTTTCTGTATTTTATGAAACTGCCAACTTTTGTTCATTTTGTGTTATTGAATAAAAACTCCTAAAGAAGTGAAAATTGATCACCCTGTATACTTACTGCTTGGGATTTAGTTTTGATTTAATTAATAAAACTTTAAAAGAAATTTTAACTAATTATACCTTATTTAATTAGTACCTACACGAAGATCGAGCAACAAATTTGGGGAAACTATAAGATTTAAGCCCCTATAATCGGACATCGTGTTAACCTACTATCGATGGAAAATTTAAAAATTTTATTATACAGTGTGGTGATAAAGTTCTACACAAAATTAATAATTTTGTTATTTAATGTTTTTTGGGAAAACCCTGACACGTCAATTTTATTCTTTAAAAAGTGGACATGGCACCGTCCATAGACTTTCCCATACTGGAAATTGTTCATATTTTATTTTGCATTTAACAGTATAGTTGTTTTCCTCAAAACGGCTGCTTGAGCGCTATCGTAAAACCACGCCTCCTAACATGGTTAGGTGAAATTTTCGAAGTCCCTGAAAATCATATTTTGTATGGCATAAAAATTCGATTTTTTTATTTTCTGATTCTTTGAAGCAAAATAGTAACGACAATTAGAATAAACAATAATTTTTTCAAAAATAGAAGGGTGAGGGAGGCTTTTGTTTCTGCGCTATGACGTCATTATTAATTTTTTCAAATGGAAATCCCATTTTCCCCCCTTATGTTGATAGATCTCGCCAGTTAAATGGTGATATAAAAAATTAGTACCCCACATAACAATTTTTTGAGAAAAATACACAAAGTTCAAAAAATTCAGATTTTTTTTAAATTAAAATAAAGCACCACATCTGTTTCCTTAGAAACGTTAAATTGTTGACTTTGACACATTTGTGAAACAGTGGTAAATGTTTTAAAATCAAAATTAGGTAGTTTTTGTCATAGCTCTTATTTTCATTAAAAATAAATTCTGAATTGTTTGAACTTCATGTGTATTTTTCTCAAAACAATTGTTACCTACGAGGGGCACTAATTTTTTTACTTCATCATTTAACTGGTGAGGAGATCTATCAAAATAAGGGGGAAAATTGAGTCTTTTTAAAAAATAAAATGACGTGTTTCGGGGTTTTCCCAAAAAACATTAAATAAGAAAATAATGAATTTTGTGCGGGACGTTATCACCACACTGTATACAGAACGGGCATTTTTAAAGGAACTAACCTGTATCATAGACGAATCCGGTATGGTATCTGCATCTAATTGCATAGGCGAAGCAATATGATCTTCATCCAAATGAAAAGAGCCCGAACTAGACGTCGCTTTACCATAGACCCTTGGCATGATCTCTTTTTTAAATGCGAGTTCTTTGGGCGACACTGGCGATGTTGCGTGGTCAGGTTGCATGGCAGTTTTGTAATTTAAGGGAACAGCATTATATCTCAGCCTATTTTTTCTTGAATTCATAAACTGCTTTTCGGAAAAATGCATGGCACACACAGTTCTTTCACGTAATTGTTCTTCAGATAACGTGAAAATCTGTGGATTGCCACAATTAATCAACCACAAATCGCGTCTTTCTTTTTCTATAGGAAAACGAAAAAAGCTTAAATCGCAGTCGGTTCTGCGATTTCGCTTACATTCAAAATATACGCACGAATTAACCATGATTAAGATTAAGCGTTCGAGTAATCAATTTCGGAAAAGGAAACGTCAAAAGAGTATACGACAACACTGAAGACAAACTTCAGCACAACTGAATGTGAATTTCCAGAAGAAATTCTTATAAGCTGTCCTGTTAATTAGCCTAAGGAATGGGACACGTCTTATCAGGAAAGCACATCAGTAAGGAACGATGCTAATGAAGAATTAATCGAAAGTAGGTAACGACCTATGACTATTGACTTATTTACGATAGAACTGACCAAAAAACCTATTTTTATAAAACGTAAAACATTTGCCAAACTTTAATATTTGTGGAAAAAATATCAAATAAAAGTCACTAATAATAACTTTTGAGCATATGATTAAACTTTGAGTAGTTAGTAGCTTATTATTTCTTATTGCAGTATGTTTCGAAAGTTTTTACTGCAAATTGTCTTTTGTTTTGTTACATAGCAACCAGAGCACACTATTCATTTGTTTTTACAACTAACACAGTCAAGGCACACTAGATTAAAAAGTGTTTTATAAAATATTTTAAAAGTTTGTGAAAATAAGTATGTGAAACCGTACATGAATTAAAAGGGAAAAAAATAATCTTTCCAATGATGCAAAATTTTGATATCCATTCCATTTAAAAAAATGTAAGTTTGGGCTGTACCTCGAAAATTACGAATCAGAAAAATATTAAAGTAGGCCTATTCTTTAGAGCCTACAATTCCCTACAAGCTCTTTTTGAAAATTGAAATTATATGAAATAATAAAAAAGTTATGCATGGTTGAAAAAATCGACCAGTTTCAGTTTTTCGATTATAACAAGTAGGCTATGCGTTTTTTTCGGAAAAACAGAAGTGTCAATAAATTGGCCTCATAAATGTGCACCTTTTTCCCCATTTGACCGAAGTTGTATCTCTTACCGTTTCCGAGATGCCAATGGTGGCACCTCGAAAATTACTCCACTCTGTATAAAATCTTGTGTATATTTTGAGCGCAAAATCAAATTGCCAATTTCGCTCTTATACAAATAGCTGTTAAAATCATAACTCTGTAACTTCCTTGCAATCTGGCAACGCTGAGACGCGTTCTTGGGAAAAATGCGACAGGGATCTGTAAATGCGTCCCCGACCGTAGCCGTGAACGAGTTCATTAGTACTGGCGGCGGCTGCTTGAGGGCCAGGCAAGAACTGAGGAGCTTTTAAATAATACGCTAATAACCCATAAGGCTGTCCTTCTTCCCCTATCTATATTCTTTGCTATTACAAGAAGTTCATACCAAAATATTCAGATTTGTCGATACCACTATTAAACTTATTAAAGAAGAATACAAAGGAAATACATGAGCAAGCTTTCGAAAACATGAAAGATAATTTTTATAAGAATCTGTTATTAAAAGATCCAGATTTTAATGCGGAGTTTATATTGGGAATTGATACGTCGAACAATGCAATATCAGCAGAATTGGTACAAGTACAAAATCAAGAGGAAGTAGCAATTGTATTTTATCAAGAATATTAAAAGGTTATGAATTACGGTATACCATAGCTAAAAAGGAAATGCTAGCAATAATTTATGCAATAAGCAAGATAAAATTTTATTTAAGCGGGAATAAATTTATAATTGAGACAGATAATGCAGCACTCACATTTATGAAGAAAACACATTTTCTAAATAACATATTATATCTATGGGCATTATTTTTACAACAATATAATTTTAATATCAAACATAGAGCAGGCAGATTAAATGTAACAGCCGATTATTTAAGTAGAAAAGACATAGTTCTAGAAAAATTCAACAAAGTAATGATAGCTCCAGTATTAATAACAGATGATGAAGGAAAACATTCACAGCAGAATTTAATAAATATGCAAACTAATGAAGAAATAATGAGATTACGAAGAATAGCATTAATGGAAAATCCTAGGGGGTATAAAATAGTTGATACTATTCTTTAAAAAGAAGTGGGGATGAATGAATTAATAGTCTTAAATATGGAGACTGCTACACATGTAATCATAGAGATTCATCTGAAATATGGGCATATTGGGATAAGAAAGAGATGGATAATCTTTCGTGAAATATTTTACATCAAGAATGATGTTAAAATAGTTAAAAGGATAATTAATGCGTGTAAAATATGTTTGTTTGCAAAAGAGAAGAATTACAAGAATATGAGCGATATTAAAAGCATAAGAGTCGAACATCCGTTGGAACTGATAGCTATCGATTCTATAAGTAACTTAATAATTGGACAATATGGATACAAGAATGTCATGTTAATTGTAAATGTTTTTACGAAATATGTAGAACTATATTCTGCTAAGAAGATTAATACAAATAATGTACTGAAAAATCTGAAAGAATATTTTGAAGAATTTGGAAAGCGAAAGAAAGTGTTGGTGGATAATGCAACTTATTTTAAGAATAATAGATTTATAAATAATATGTGTTGCATCAAATGTAAAGGTTGGTTTTTGCAGACATCCACAGGCAAATCCTGCTGAAAGATACCTAAAAGAAGTTATCAAATTTTTACGAATTCTAACAAATCAGAAACATAATACATGGGTAAGATTTATAACAACAATAGAAACCTATATAAATAATATACCAAATTCTGTAACAGAAATAAGTCCAATCGTATTAATGAAACATATAAATCCTGAAAGACCATGGCAGCAGACTGATTGCGACAATATAATAGAATTATTACAATTGGCTAGGATAAAAATAAAAGAACGACTCGACAAATATATACGAAGAGTAAACAAGAAGATTAGAAGAAGAGAGCAATTAAAAAAAGGTGACTTTGTGATAGCTAAAATATTACAAGTAGCTAACAAAGAAAAGAAGTTATGTGCAAAGCTGGTTTTACCATACAGTGGACCATATGAGATTACAAAACTATTTGGAAATACAACTTTTGAATTAAGAAATCCTGAAAGAGACAATATAAAAGGAAGGTTTCTTATCATTCAACTGTAATCGTATACAAATAATCGTGATAATTAATGAATTGGGTATTTAGAAGAAGAATAGTTTAATTTAAATAAATAGGATTAGATTGATTTTTAGCAGTTATTGATAGTTAATGTGGGAACACAATAGTCACGATTTTGAAGTTATAAAAAAAATTCTTGAATTTGTATATATGATTAATATTAATAGATATTTCTTTATTTAAACTTCAGGGGGGCAAAATGATATGATATAAAAATGGTAAAAAAATATATTCTAAAAAGGTTGAATCACTTTAAAACTGACCAAGATTGGTATAACAACTCTAAAATATGCAAGTGGTTTGAATTGTTAAAAATCAATTATTGATCATATGAGATACATTGCAGAATGTTACAAAGTACTGAGGTATAACTTAATTTTGTTAATGTGATGGTTATTTACAATTCTGGAAAGTTTTAAAAATGTTTATGCAATGTTAGATAAATATTTATAACCCAAAAATGACTTTTGTCAAGATATTTAACTAATTTAATTTAATTTAGTAATTAATAAAATTTACTTCCAAAAGGGTGCTGAGAGAAGTAAAAGGAATTGTTTATGGGTTTATGATATGAGAGAGGGGGCCGGTAGAAAAATTGGAAATTGTGACATATAAAAATAATTTTCCAGAATTAATTGAAAAACATATAAACTCTGGGTATAATATACTAGTTAAAAAGATGTTAAAAGTGATTATCAGTGCTTGATAATACAGTGGAAGAACTATCGATAAAATTGGAAAACGTCACAACAGTAGCAGAATCAGGTGCAGTCCAGGGGGTATTTCAAGACAGAAAATATTGCAGACACGACACTACAAGAGACAAAGCAAAGTAAGTCAAATCGAAATTCAATTCTCAGAATATGAGCCACGAACAATGTAAATAAAAGAATTTAAAAAAACCTATAGAAAGATTTTAAAATGCATTTAATTTAGATTATATTTATTAATTGATTAATTTGTAAACCTGAAGTTTAATAATTATAATTAATTTTGGAAGTGTCAATAACAAAAATTTGTTTAAATTGTTAAAACACCAGTAACTTCATTGAACATGAACAATTATTTGTAAATTGACTAAATAAATAATTAAATCAACAAACTGTCATTCAAAGGTTATGATTGAACTCTTAATATAACATAAATAATATCTTTCCAAAAATAATTCAAACTAGTAAAGATACTTTGAAATAGACTGCAGTGTCTGAATAAACATTAAGCAACAGTTACCCTGCAGAAAAAGAGAATTAGAGCTAGCCGAGTTAATTACTACATGCAAAAAAGATATCTACAATAAGGTAGGTTTTATAGTGATTAAGCTTTTAAAAAATAAAAAGTACAATCAAAAGTACAAACTGTTTTGTTCGTAGCAGTATATTGCACAGAAAATATCCCTAACAATGACGTCACAGAATTACAAGCTACTACTGACTAAACCTATTAAGCTGGACACAATCCACCCTGCAATACTGATAAATTTGCGTCGTCCTCTTGTTGGGTGTATATAACTACAATAATTCTTAATTATTAAACAGTTAAGAATTAAATACACAAGAAAGGCATACACGTGCATGATCGACAACCCTTTAGGCGCTATTTACAAAGTACAGTTATTTAAATCAATAAACAAAGTTGTTAAGAGCAGTTTAAAATCCCGCACTTGCATTTCAAATATCCTCAAATATTGGCAATTCTCTTTTCAAATTCAAATGCCAACGCTTCCCGTCGTCGCATGCTTATCACGGTATACTGCATGTTGGCACGAAGAAGCGGTTGTAATGTCTTGTTAAAGGAAATCGGTTGCGTAAGTGAGATAGGGAAAGCAAGCGAAAGTGCTTCGTACCCTTTTTTCTTCGGGAGGCATTCACCCAGCGGCAGTGTTACAAAGCAGTTGTGCGTTGTCGACCTCACTGGGGCTTCAGCCGTCTTAGGATTGTCTTCAAAATTAATATAAAGACCTTGTTCGTATGCTTTTTGTGGTGCGTTTCATTGTAAGTGACTCAACGTCTGGAGCTAGTACCGTGCGGTGCGTCGTTGTACTTTCTTTGGCAGGGGTGTGTGTGTGTTATGGCCGAACCAATCTTCTTCGTTGTATTGTAGCACTGGTTATGCAATCAACGCTTTGGCCGGATTCTACGAGAGAGGTTTTCCGACGTTCCAAATCTGAGGAGCTTTGATAATTAGATGTCGTTTTGTCCTCTTCCCAATACGTGTCGTTACGAGGATTTATGCACCAAGCCCAGCCTCTTGAGTGTTCGATTTACAACGTCGTTTCGACGACCAGCAGGAATCAGCAACTTCGCCAGATATCATTCAGGTACTGTGATCTACTGTTTTTTATTGCCTGGGTATGTGCGACGATTTTGTGCTGTCTTTAAAGCGACTTAATTTTATGCGTGGCAACAATCATATTTGGGAGCCGACGCGAGTGATCTACTTTGAGAGTAGTCATCATTGTTACATCATAACATACAGAATTTTTGTGCGGCTTGTTTACCACAGTCGTTTCAATGTAACCAAAGCACTTTTGTGTCACACCTATCATTATACAACTATACATATCAAACATTTACCGGCCCACCTAAGTGTTAATAGATTTGCATTCGCTTTTAACTTCTTGGACTATTATTTATGATACTTACAGGTGTTGATGTATAAGTGTTATGCTTTCTTATGTTTATTGATTCTGAGATGACCGGCGAAGCTAACAGAACAGCAAAGGTAGGTTGTCAAGCAGCCGGATGTCCCAGCCGACCGTCGAAGTAGAGCGTCGGTCCTCTGACTTTCGACGAATTTCTTCGAGGGCCGGAAGGAAAGTTTTTTCCCCATTCTATCAATGAAATTAGTGGCGCTCAATTTCCTCCCTTATTTTGATTACAATATACCCCTATTGTGACAGCATCTCGCTCTAAATTACGTCCTTGAGCAAATAACCGGCCAACCGTCTGTTACAGCAAGTTGTGGCGTGATTAGTTAGCTTTGTTTTTTTTTAGATTAACGTGTCCTAACGACCCATTTAGACTATCCCCGAAGTGTTTTACGGCAGTAAAAGTCGTTTTGTGCTATAACAAACTGCAAGCCTTTATAATACCGGTATGGAAGGAAGGTGTGCACTCTTGTAGCTGTAGAAGGCGGTTTTGTGAGGTACCCCTGCTTTCCTAGGAATTTCAATCGTGCCCTGGTAATATTTTTTCCAACACCTGGAGAGGAAGCTGCTACGGAGGTGACCAATGGCGGCATTCAGGTAGTTTTTAGACCACGGAGTTAAACAGTGACGACAGCGAGGTTTAATCCGACATACGTCGAATCGCGATATTTGGAATGTTCTCCCCGAATCTTGGCAAGTATTACCTGCACGCCGCGTTCCACTTACTCCCAGGGCGAAAACATAGGCGTACAGTCGGAATTCTACTGGGATGAAAATAAAGTAACAGTTGACTCTTTTTTCCTCGTGCTTCCATTACTGTGTTTGTTATGTTGTCCTTAATTTTAGTATCTCCTACACTGCTTTATCTGTCAACGTTATTAATCGGTATTTTACCATTTCCTGTGTCGAGGCAATTGGCATAAGTGTATTATTTCCATTAGTATTTTGCCCAGCAGTAAGTTATCATCACTTCCTATATCAGCCGAGTTAAGGCAGCGGGTATCTACTATCTGCCAGAGATAAATTTTTCTTTTTTTATTGAGCATTGAATGACCCATTATGTTTTCCCATACGTACTTGTGCTGAGAAATTTTAAAAAAATTAGTGTTGTTTCCATGCAGTTCGTTGTGTGAACAACACTGTGTCATTAATTCTCCGTAGTCTTGACTACATTTTCGTTGAAAGGTTTGTTTGTTTTCTTGTTTGTTTACTATGTACAAGGTCTAAGCAAGCGGTGTACAGCATACCTTAGACACCAATTAACGTTTTATACGTTATTAATATGTGTTCTTGTTTAGGAAGAATCTTCATAACACATTTCTTTTTTATCATTGCTTTGCAATTGTCTAAGGCTAGAGCATATGCTATAGATATCATGTTTACATTCACCTTTCTCGTATGTAGTTTTACCACCAGGATTCATTCAGATATGTAGTTGTAATTGTTAACAGTTTTTAAACTTATTGAATGTGATAGCCTGGTAGCAAAATAATTAAAAATCTGTATAACTGTAAACTTGATACTTTCTAGTGCCTTCATCTTGCTTGTTCCAGAATAACTGCAATTTCCTATGGACGTTCTTATTCTATTGTTAATGTTTCATAATCGATGTGGTTAAGCAAACTTAGTCATTAGCTGCCTAGTCTTAAATTAACTAATGCAAGAAAATGAGTCAACTGATCTCAGTAGAAAGTGTGAGTTGTGGTTATGCAAATTCTCTTAACGAGCCACCTGCTCAGTAGTTGCAACAAGTTGTAAATTATGCTTATTATTTATTATTTCCCAAAATAGTAATTTCTATGTGACTCAACCTGCTAAACGTTTTCCTGCAACCTTGGTATTAGTTAGGCAAATTTTCTATCCAGAATAATTCTGATTTCTTTTAACGCCTTCAGTAAGAAATCTGGTATAGAAAGCTTAAATCAGTACCAATCCTCATTCGTAGTAGGGATTATACCATCTAGAAATCTAGATCGTATTTATTTACAGTTCAATCACCAGAGGGCTCGACAAATAGAAATCGACGCACTTGTTTGTTACTTTAACCTTTAGTGGAAAATAAGTTCAGGAAAACACCGCTTAATGGGATTAAGCCGATTCTTCTAAATCCAGAGGATTTAGATGCGGGTTTAAGAACCGGCGAGAGAAAGCAGTTACATGCGTCGTTGTGGGTTAAGCGAAAAATGTAACAGTAGATTATATGATGCTGTATTAAGTACTAATTATTTTTTATTTCTCATAAATCTGAATGGCACATTTGTATTTGCAAGAAGTCTAAACAGGCTATTGCGACGTATAACGCAAGTGAGAGAATTTTATAAGTTTTTAATAAAATGGTAATAAAAGCAACCAAAATTGATATTGTGGTGCTATAAAGACATTTGCAGTTATTTATAGCTAAGTCGTTCCCAAAACCTACTAGTCTAAAACACTTGTTAATAAAGTTTTATAGAATTTCTAATACAGTTTTGTTCTTATTACTCATAATACTGCAATTTACATTAAAACTATGGCACACAATTTAAAACTATCACGCATCAATCTTTTTAACGATTTAACTCAGCTTGCAGGAACTAAAAATGAGAAATTGCGACAATGCGTTGCGATCGATTGTAATTAACTGTAATGGTAATAAATTCCCCAGGGTTAGCTCCATCCTTTAATATCCTCGTATAAATAGAACGTTTAGGTGTTTGCAGTACACAGCCTTGATGTTTTATGCCTCTTCGTCACATTCACTATTCGCGGTACTCCAAAATATTTTGATATCATATTTTGCAAAATTTTACTGGCACAATTTAATATTTGAAAAATTTCAGTTATGCATTTTAACTTTTTTACAGAAATTAAGGGGAACCGTTTAGTTATATCAAAGGTCATTATTATATTTCATATTTCAGACAGACTATAAAATTTATATGCTTTAGGTATTCATTAAAACGGAAATTTGTTAAGCTCAAGGAAATGTAAAAGAAAAAAAATGTATTTACTTACTAGGTGGAACTAAATATTATCGATGCTATTACATTTGACCTTTACTCTTCAAAACAGTTTTTATAGTATCATACGAATTAATATGCACAATTACACATAGGTAATTTATTAATAATTTCGCTCTTATCAACAGTAAGATCACGAGTGCTCAACTCTTGTTGGAAAGTTTTTTTATTTTATGAGCATTGATGAGTCATGAACAGGATAAATCTTATTGCAGACGAAAACGAAGCTTTTTGGAAATTTATTTTCCACTTCATCATTGCTTTTTTCTACCGCATTTCCTCTTCGCTTCACTTCGAGTAATTTGGTTTCAATTTTTTGTTTGTGAATATTATTTATTCGCATTATGCCATAGCTCGAACGCAACATCTATAAAAGTTTCTTCTTTAACATTAATAAGTAGTTAACCATTCAATAAATGTTATTTCTTAAAAACTAGTTACATACAATTCCAATGTACACAAACCGATAGCATTAGCAGTTCAATCATTGTCAGATGTAATATTAAGAAATAAATAGTATAGTGCTTATCAGCAATTATAAAATTAGTATAAAGAAAAAAGCGAAGGTAATTAATGAATAGCTTTTACTAGCAAAAATCCATAGTTCTGGAAAGCTACAGTTGCAGAACAGCCCTTCTTCGACGACACTATCAGTGAAGAAGAGCATCAACTTAAAAAAACTTGTTAATTTTAATAGCTTTTATTGAAAGAAAATTGATAGAGTAGCAATTCGAGAAACTCAGAATCGTAACATTCATTTTCTTTAAATGGCACCAACGTCCCTGGTGGAAAATATGTTTTTATTGGAGCATGGTGAGTATTAACATTTAGTCCATTTATAAGTTTTACAACAGTGGATGGTTTTGGCCATTGCGAGTAAAAACCGATTTCACAAGAATCGAAATGCGTCAAAGTTCAGTCACAAAAGACCTATTACGCGAATTCCGATTTATAATGTGGAACCTAATACATTCGACTTTTGGCTTCCGTGCTCTGCCTTGTCCCTGATTTCTATTGCGTTTGGGAGCCGTGTGCTCGCGTAGGGTAGTGCATTTTTACATTAATACAAATAATTGGTAAATTACAACATAACTAGTAGAGGATTCAATGTGAAAATATTTCTAAAGTTAAGTTAATTATTTGTAGTCAAAAATGAATACAACAATTTCATATTTCATAGAAGTCCAAAGGGTTAAAACTTCATAAATTATTTTTAACAACAGCACTGAGCTGTAGTCATAAACAAATCTTAAAGAACAACAAGCATTCGAATTAGACAAATTTATATGGCTGATTTTAGCAAAGTTTCTTTAATAATTAATCATCTTAATGTAGTTGTGAATATGTCACCTTGACATGTAAATATTTGTAATTCGAACACTGTATTTCCTATATCATTGTAATTCATTGATTTTGTACTATGTCTTTTCAGTTAATTAAAGCAGCCCACATTAATATCAGATCGTTGCTTCCCAAATTGAAAGAAATCAGGGATTGTGTTGTCAACCATAATTATGACATCGTTGCTATTAGTGAGACGTGGCTGAATGAAGGTATAGATAATGAACTACTCAATATTGATGGCTACCGTATTATTCGCATGGACCGTGGGGCAAGAGGTGGTGGCGTTTGTATTTATATTCGTAACTTCTTTAATTATAAAATTATAACCACAGGTCGAGACATTGAACAGCTCTGGTTAGAATTAAAATTTCATAAACTATCATTAGTTGTTGGCGTTGTATACAAATCCCCTTCTCTTAATTATAAATATTTTTGTGATCAGCTCGAGCAATCACTAATTTTGGGCACTGCCATCTCTGACAAATTGATATGCTTCGGCGATATCAACATTAACCTACTTAATCCGATCAATTCTGACTCTATATACTTTAATAATATGATTGATATCGTTAACGTTAAACAAATTATCACTGAACCTACGAGATTTCAAAACACAGCCGCCTCTCTCATTGATATAATTTTAACTTCCGATATTAAATTAATTGTAAATTCTGGAGTCGGTGAGGTACACCTCTCTGACCACGAGTTGGTCTATTGTAGTATGTCACTTGCTACTTCTAAAGTTTATCCAAAATATGTCACCTACAGATGCTTTAAACAATTTGACCTAGCCACATTTTACAATGAATTGAGTCAGATACCCTTCCAAATAATTTATCAGATACCTGATGTTAACGAAAAAGTAGTTTTTTTGTGTAACAATATAATCTCATTGTTAAATAGTCATGCTCCGATCATTACAAGTAGAATTACCAAGAAGAGAGCCCCGTGGATAACTGATAATATTAAATTACTAATGTCTCTAAGAGACAAAGCTAAGCTAAAGTTTAAGAAATCTAGAACTACTTCTGAGTGGAATTACTATAAAATGATGCGCAATTTCACCACGCAAGCTATCAAAAGAGAAAAGAAAGCTTACTTTGAATTTGTCTTGGGTAATCGGCATTGTAAACCTATGTGGAAAGAGTTGAAGTCTTTAAATATAGGGAGCGGGGTCAAACACAACTTGCCTGGTGAACTCCTTAATCCCAATGAAATCAACAACTACTTCATTGATTCTATCCCAGTAATCCAAAACAATACTGCTGTACTCAGTGAATTCTACAGAAATAACAAATTACTTGACAACAATATCACCTTTAAATTTTCTTTTGTTAATCAATCACTAATCGAATCAATCATTACCAAACTCAAAAGTAATAGCACGGGCACATATGGTATTAATACATATACTATTAAGTGCTGCTGTCCACTAATCTTACCTTACGTAACTCATATAGTAAATTCTTGTCTAGCTGCTAATAATTTTCCCTCCGTGTGGAAGAATGCTATGGTTATTCCGATTCCCAAAACGGCACATCCTAAGGAATATAAAGATCTACGGCCAATTAGTATTCTTCCAACTTTTTCCAAAATTTTGGAGAGGGTAATTGATACTCAACTGAGAAATTATTTAGAAAAATACAGAATTATTCCGGAATGTCAATCAGGCTTCCGCCCAGGTTATAGTTGTACTACAGCTCTTGCCTCTGTTACTGACGATATATTCAGAGCTTCGGACCGAGGTATGGTTACAGCTTTGATCCTGCTTGACTATAGTAAGGCTTTCGACACAATTAACCATACTCTATTGTGTGATATGCTCAGTTACATAGGTTTAACCCCTGATTCCGTAGCTCTTTTTGCTAGTTATCTTGGTGGTCGAAATCAAGCTGTGAAACTGTGCAACGGCAGTTCTGATTCTAGAGAAGTTGTTCGGGGAGTTCCACAGGGCTCTATTCTTAGCCCTATTCTCTATATAATCTATACATCCAATATCTACAAAAATGTAAATGCATGCAAATTGCACATGTATGCGGACGATACGCAATTATATTATTCCTTCTTTGTTGATAATTATTTGCACGCTATGTACAATATCAATTCGGATGTGAATAATATTTCTAATAGCTCCAATCAACATTGCTTAAAATTAAATCCCAAAAAATCTTTAATAATGATATTTGGCAACCGTAAAGACACTGCTAACCTGGAGACCATTATAGATGTAAAAGTTGACGGGATCCCCTTACCTGTCGTCAATGAAGCTCACAACCTGGGACTCACTATTGATAGAAACTTGAGATTTAAGTCACATGTTGCTATCTGTCTGCAGAGAGCCTATATGAATCTAAGATTTCTATATCCGCATAGGCATTACCTTTCTTATAAAGCGAAAACGGTTTTATGTGAATCTCTTGTGCTTTCTCACTTCATGTTTTCTTGTCAAATTTATGGTCCTTGTCTTACTCTCGATGTGGTGCAGCAAATCCAGCGAGTACAAAACTCCTGTCTAAGACTTATTTTCGGTATCAGAAAATTCGATCACGTCTCTTATAAATTATCCGAAGTCGGTTGGTTGAATATGGCAAATAGACGAAAGCTGCAAAGTGCAACATTTTTTCATAAAATAATATGTCAGAGAAAACCCTCATATCTATTTCGCAAAATCTCATTTCGTGAAGATGTACATAACATCAATATCAGATTTAAAGGTACCATCACACCACCTCTGCATAAAACCATTTTATTAGAGCGTAGCTATAGCTATCAGTTATTTAAGTGCTACAATTCTATTCCTGCTGAACTAAAAGTGTCGTCCGTACCTTCATTCAAAAGACGTTACCGCAAATTGCTATTTGACAGCCAATCCCTAAATTAAATCCAATTACTATTGTTTTTGCAAAATCAATTAAGCTGTTCATAGATGGGTGACTATCACGATTTACATCCTAATCAATCCTGTAACTTTGTCATATTATTGGAAATATAAATTAAAGTTGTGTTCAGATTAAGTTAAGATTAAGTCATTTCACTGAATAATTACTATAATTATAATTTAGGCATCCGCTATTTTTTTTCTTTGCTATAGATCTTTCAAGGTTCTGTGGAAGAACAGGCGTCTTACGCCTGAACTGCGCCTTGAGATTTCTTGCTTATTAACCTGTTTTTTTCTTTACTTTATGTATTTTTTTAATTTGCGTACCCTGTACATTGGCAAGAAATAAAGACTATTATTATTATTATTATTATTATTATTATTATTATATGCGTAAATATGGCAGAGCAATACATTGTGCAATAGTGGCCGACAATTTGGTGAAAGATGTGTTCTTTCCAATCCATCGTAATCACAGCACACTGGTGCAGCCACCTGCAGGTGGTACAGCACATATTCCAAGCGCTGGTAGAATCAAGAGATTTGGGGGAGCCCAGTAGCACGTTTCCAAGACAATAATATAGGTCGACACAGTTTTTATTCAAAGGCATTGAAACTCATCACAGCAGGCCAAAGCTAGTTATGAGCATAGCGAAACTACCCTAAAAACATAATAACCATGTTAAGCGAGATATTATATAACGTCGTCATAGTTGCCTGAACAACCATATCTGGGTCAATTTTCGGCGGATGTGGGTCACTGGGTCACGCTGGTGATTTCAGCAACAGATTCATGCGGACATCAACGAGATGAAGCCCAGGGTTGTTGATTTGGCGGTGGGAAACAGCAGTACAAAAGGTCGGCAGATGGATTACTCATCGGCGCTTCGACGGATTTAATGCGGAAGTGGGCCAAGAACATATCTCAGCTGAGATCACCTGTACGCATGTAAATTTTAGTATTTTAAGAAATGTAAGCTAGTTTTTATGATGTATTACCGCCCTTTATAGCATCCCACAAGATTGTTTTAACAGATATTCGCTCCAATTTAGCATTTTGTCAGTAACCGACGAGCGATTTTATGATGATGCGTCAGCCAATCGTATGCTGCCTGACGTAATGGAAGCCAACTGTTTAAAACGATTGATGTACGTTTTAGGGTGGTAAACTCTCAAGGGGCACATACAGATTTTAGCGATCTTGGAGTGTCACTTACTTACTTTTTGTCACTTTTACCGTGACTTACAACAATTAACTTTAAAACTTCACGTAAAAATGTTACTTCTAACTTAGTTACTGCGATATTATCACTTGAAAATTAATGTTGCGTAAACATATGTTGTAAACTGTAAAACTGTGTACAAGATACGAACCGTCAATATTAAAAAGCTATTTTTAAAAGTGTTTGGTTTGATTCACGCGAGTGAAATTCGTTATTCTACTGGAACTCACCTTAATATCTAAGTGTACGAAGCCTTTCTAATGAGTACAAAACGCGTACACTCTAAATAAAGGTACCAACACGACATCACCTGTTTCTTTTTCACCAGTGGCAGCCATATTTTAGAAGCTAAGCGAGCATCATCTTGGCGTCGCCGCACTACGTTCTAGGGACACCGTAAGAAAAACACAGGCCCGAACGGTAGGACTTTCGCTTTATTACTCTGCTTTTTTGCATGTTGCCTAGCCCTCATATTTGTTAAATGCCGTTGCACTCATGTAAAAGATGATTTAAGACCTACATTTTCACAGAAGTAAGAAAAACAATTTTCCTTTGATCTTTTAAACCCCTAGAAACCGGCGGTTTAAAACGTAAATTGTTGTCCAAGTTATGTAAACCTAGCAATTTGTTTAAATTTCAATGATCTTAAAAAAGAAAGAATCCGTTTCAACTTTTGGTTCACATGCAAGTTTAATAGAAAATAGTATTTCTTAAATAAAATAATATCTGTTGGTAGTATTTCAAACCGTGAACCAATGTACTTTAAGACATAAGCTAATTAATCATCGGTAAGGCAAGTGTAGCCTAGGTTTATAGCAACATTCTGATCCAGTAGATGCTTTTTCTATAGGTACGGTGTAAAATTCAAATACTCCACTAAGCATTTTTTATATGTAACTAATAATAAATCATTAGCAAAGGGATTGTTAAGGACTTTATAAACTTTTGCCGCCTCTCTTGCATGCTGAATTCGTACTGTGCGCAGTAGACTGCCTTGCCGGCATCCGATTCCAAAAACACTTACGTTTCATCTGCCAACGTGGCAGCATGCAAACAGGTCCGCACTCCGAAAGCTAATTCTTTGTAAATGTTAAACTGTTCGTGTTAATTTATGGCAATAAATTACTACCTTCGCTTTTCAACGTGTGTATAATTCAGTGAAACCTACAATCATACAGTCCACAAATTCCAAGGCGAGCTGGCGATCAGCGGTTTTCCAGATAGCGAAAAACTGAGAAGGCTACAAACAGTGTACCTTCGATCCTGATTAGTGCTCAAACATTGGTCCTACAGAACCGGATTAAGCCACATTAGGTCATTGCGGGTCCAAAACAGCGACAGCATTCGACAACATTGGTCATAGGCAAGTACAAAGCATATTCAGTTGTGTATTGCATCGCATGCAATCGACCGCAAGGAGCAGCGTTCCAATTTCGCAACAACGCGTGGAACGAAGAGGGCACATGCGGTGCCCGCAACGAGAGGAAGGAAGACAGCAGACGGTGCTATCAACGCCAAGATTCGTGCACGTGGGCATTGCAGCTGCTAGCCAGACGGTAGTAGGAACAGAAAACCGGCAAGGCGGCACACCAATATCAAATGTAAGCCTGATTTTCCTATGCATAAATTTGGTTTATTTCGTCTGTGTTTGCATGTGTGCATAATTTCAGCTGCGTATTATTGCGTAAACAAATGGTTTATGAGTCATATAAACATTTTAATTGCGTGAAATGCCAAGCTATTACGTTTGTTAGCGATAACCCCTGCATTTTCAAATTGCAGAGCCGTTTGCGTCGTTGAAACGGTCTCGCGTTCGTGGAGCAATTTGGTCTTGCGTAGTACACGGCCATCCGCGTCGTGATTCATTCCGTTGAACCGGGGTCGTTTTCTGCGTCGTAAGCGACAAGTTTTCTCGCGTTTTTAGCAAGCGCTGTCTGCGGTATAAACAAATTCGCGCCAGAGGCGTGCGAAAGGGTTTTATCATTAAAGAATATTTCAGATTCTGCAAGTAGTAAGGCTACCGCGCGTGGCATCTTGCCTGAATTATCACAGATAGTTGACCCGTTGGGTCCGCGTACCAGAAGCGTACAAAATTCACGCCAGAGGCGTACGAAAAGTTAGTTCGATCGGTTAAATTGTTTTAATCTCAACAATTATGGATTCGCTTGTAAGAGCACGTGGCTCTATTAAAGGCAAGCTTACGCGTTTTTCAAATCATGTTCAATCTTTGCAAAAAATTCATGATGAAGATCAATTCTTATCTAGCGCTCAGATTATTCAATTGCAAAAAAGATTGAATGATACAGCCACCTTGTTATCGGAATATTATGCGGTTCATGAACAAATTTTAGAAACCAGTGAGGATACAGAATCTGAAATGCAGCAACAAGTTGAATTTGAGGATTCTTATTATTTTGCAATTTCACAAGCTGAATATTTGATTAATGAATACAACAAACAGTCTGATGTTGCACCAGATCGTTCTGGATCTCCTAATGGTAGCATAAGATCAACGCATTCAAATTGCAGTTCACATTGCAATAATCAAGCTGTACGCCTTCCTGCCATTTCTATTCCCAAATATTCAGGGAACGTTTCAGAATGGTTAGAGTTTCGTGAGATTTTTATTAGTTTAATTCATGAGAATCAAACGTTAACTAATATTCAAAAGCTGCATTACTTAAAGGCTAGTTTACAGGGTGATGCAAGCCAAATTATAAAAAGTTTAGAGTTTACTGCGAGTAATTATACTCTAGCTTGGGAGGCATTGTGCAATCGATACAATGATCCAAAAATTCTGGTTCATAACCACCTCAAGGCTATTTTTGAACTGGAATCTTGCAGTAAGGAATCTGCAACTAAATTGCGTACGATTAGCGATATGTTATTCAAACATTTTGCAGCAATCAAATCATTAGCTACCGAAAGCGAGCTTCTTGATTTTGTTATAATTTATGTAGTTTCTAAAAAACTGGACCCCACTACATTTCGTGAATGGGAGGTCCTTAGAAACCGGTCAAGTTCTGACCTGCCTAATCTTGATGAGTTCAAGGAATTCTTACAAAATACAGCAAGGCTTCTAGAAACTCTAGAGGTAAAAGATAGCAAGCTTGTACCCGAAAAGTCTTCCAAGGTACATTCGAAATCATTTGTGTCAGGTACCCCTTCGTGTCCACTTTGTAAAGGATCTCATTCCTTGTACAAATGCGATAAGTTTGTCAAGCTGTCTGTTCTTGACAGAAAGTCAAAGGCAAAAGAGCTCCGCGTATGCTTTAATTGCCTAACTCAGGGTCACCTTGCGAGCCTTTGTAGCTCCAAATATACGTGTAGAAAGTGCAAATCAAGGCACAACACACTTCTTCATGAGGATAAACCTCAAAATGCTTCTTCTAGTCAACCAGGATCTGCGATGTCGGCAGAAACCCCTGTTGAACTAAACCAATCGATTTCGGCATTCTGTTCGAATGCTTTTCAGGTACTCTTACCTACGGCTACCGCTAAACTCATCGCTGATGATGGTACGCCTCACATTGTGCGAATCCTGTTGGATTCCGGTTCCCAATCGAACTTCATACGTTCAGATTTGTGTAAAAGGTTGAAGCTTCCAACTCGCGAAGTCAACGTTACTGTTTCTGGCTTAAGTAAAGCCACTTCTCAAATCAAGGCTAGGTGTGATATCAAGCTGCAAGCCCCTCACACTTCATACGGCATTGGCCTATCCTGTCTTGTTCTCGATGAGATTACGGGTGTTACCCCAAGTTTTCGCGTCCAGCGAAACAGCTTCAAGGTTCCTGATAACATCAAGTTATCAGATCTGTCCTACGACCAACCGGGCACCATCGACATTCTGATTGGTTCGCCCATTTTCTGGCAGCTCCTTTGTATTGGACAAATTGGTCTAGGCCCAAATCTTCCCATCCTCCAAAAGACTCGTTTTGGTTGGATTGTTTCTGGCCCTACAGGCCCCCCTTCTGCGTACCCTGTACAGTGCAATCTTAGCACGATCGAGGATGCTTCTGATCCCATTGCTAGGTTTTGGCAACTCGAACATTACCCAGAGGAAAAGGTCCGCACAAATGAAGAGAACGGCTGTGAGGCACATTTCGTGCAAAATACTCAACGAGAAGCGAATGGTCGATTCGTTGTCTCTATCCCTTTCAAGAAGCCTGTAGAGGTACTGGGCGATTCATTGCAAATCGCTCAGAAAAGATTCTTATCAGTAGAGAATATTTCAGATTCTGCAAGTAGTAAGGCTACCACGCGTAGCAGCTTGCCTGAAATATCCCAGATTTCAGATTCTGCAAGTAGTAAGGCTACCAATCGTAGCAGCTTGTCTGAAATATCCCATATTTCAGATTCTACAAGTGGTAAGGCTACCAATCGTAGCAGCTTGTCTGAAATATCCCATATTTCAAATTCTACAAGTAGTAAGGCTACCAAGCGTAGCATCTTGTCTGAAAGATCGCAGATATTTGACCCGCTGGGTCTGTTAAGCCTTTGGTGGCATGGTCCCACCTGGCTAAGCGAAGGCGAGGCATCTTGGCCTGCTTCCAAACATGTTCGTGCTGAGCTTCCAGAATTCAAAAAAGAAGTTCAGAGTCTTCCTGTAACCTCTGTTGAACCATTTCCGTTCAATCAGTATTCAAGCTTCGCTCGCTTACAACGAGTTACAGCTTATTGTTTTGTCACAAAGGCAGTGCACCTTGAATTGGTCGCTGATCTTTCTACTGAAACCTTTTTAATGGCTTTTCGCCGGTTTGTGGCTCGACGAGGCAAACCGCTCCATGTCTACTCAGACAACGGCACTAACTTTGTAGGCGCTAATTCCGAGTTAATCGAATTAGGCAATTTTCTCGCGGAACAAAACCCTTCTATTTCCGAATCAGTCGCGAACGACGGAGTAGCTTGGCATTTTATACCCGCGCACAGTCCCCACTTTGGGGGATTGTGGGAGGCCGGAATCAAGTCCTCCAAACATCACATACGTCGCGTTATAGGTAACGCTAGTCTAAATTATGATGAATTTAGCACTTTGTTAGCACAGGTGGAAGCGACCTTAAACTCCCGACCCCTGTCTCCTTTGTCCTCTGATCCAAACGACCTTCAGCCTTTGACTCCTGCTCATTTCCTGATTGGTCGTCCGTTGGTGTCACTGCCTGATCCCAACGTAACTGAGATAGTCGAGTCTCGGCTGTCTAAATACCAGAGAATACAACAACTTCACCAGAATGTGTGGAAGAGATGGAGTAAAGAGTACATCTCGGAACTCCAACAGCGCACCAAATGGCGCACGCATCTTTCGGACCTCCAGCCTGGTTCCATGGTCCTCATCAAGGATGACAATCTACCCCCTCTGAAGTGGAGGTTAGGCCGGGTCACCGAGCTGCACCCTGGCCTTGACGGCGTTACGCGTGTGGCGTCAGTGAACACTGTGTCAGGAATCGTGAAACGATCCTTCGCCAAATTGTGCCCGCTACCTAGTGTTGTGAACTAGTGCGTTAGCGTTCAGCGCAGTTTTCGTAAAGCCTTTTGGCTCCCCATTGTTCGGGTTTTCTTGTACTAGATTAAGATCCATGTACTATTAGGCTTTGTATATATGTGTGTTCATGTTACATGTTTTACTCTAGCTTTTACATGTCAACTCTGTACTGTTTTATTTGAAAGGTTACCCTTTCCAAGGCGGGCGGTATGTTAAGGACTTTATAAACTTTTGCCGCCTCTCTTGCATGCTGAATTCGTACTGTGCGCAGTAGACTGCCTCGCCGGCATCCGATTCCAAAAACACTTACGTTTCATCTGCCAACGTGGCAGCATGCAAACAGGTCCGCACTCCGAAAGCTAATTCTTTGTAAATGTTAAACTGTTCGTGTTAATTTATGGCAATAAATTACTACCTTCGCTTTTCAACGTGTGTATAATTCAGTGAAACCTACAATCATACAGTCCACAAATTCCAAGGCGAGCTGGCGATCAGCGGTTTTCCAGATAGCGAAAAACTGAGAAGGCTACAAACAGTGTACCTTCGATCCTGATTAGTGCTCAAACAGGGATATCACAACAATATATTGTAGTTAACATTAAGTTACAGCAATTTCGGATTTTTATTTATTGCTTTATGGGAACAGTTTAGGGATTTACACCAACAGCGATAAGTCTTCTGACTTTGACCGTCTCGAACCAGTGGTACTTCCGGACAACCCACCCCATCCTGTTCAGGAACTAGCTGACTACACCTGACTACACAACTCTTGAATTACAGAGTGTTGTTTTTGTAAAGCATTATTGGGTATTATTGAGTATGTATTTAATTTATAGAAATTCCTTGTGTAGGAGGCTTTACATCACTGGAGCGTATAAATATTCAATGTTTTGCCACTTTTGCTTCAGAAAATATATTATTATTATTGTAACAGTTCTTTAGCAAGGCAACTGTTATGTCGGGGGCATGTCTAGGAAAACTAATACTATAATTACAGAAGTACTCAAAATTATATCACTTGAAGAGTAGCGGAAAAGGACCAGTTGCCTTCTCCTATTGCCACATTTTTGTTCTATATATACGCCTGCTGCAAGTTACGTACACGTGGAATACATACTTTATGAGCAAATTGTGTTTATTCTGCTTCGCTGTAAGAACGATCTCGGGTCTGTTTGCTGTGAAGGTGGTAATAGCTGATCGATCCCAGTACAATTTATATGTATCGTTCACCAACACCACATTAGGAGTATACTAGTAATAAAGTGCACATGAGCTACAATCTAAACGCCTTGACTAATTTTGCTTTAATTTTATATTGACATTGTGATGGAAATAATATCAGGATGTAAAACTCTTTAGGGACAAAAAGAAATATATAAATTTTTATTTTCCTGATGTTATTTAACAGATGCAATTGAAATCTTTAAATAAAAAGATTAAACTAAAAATTGGGTATTAGCTTTTTGTTTAATTTCGTTATACAAATTTGAAACACATTTTTGAAAGATTCTAGTTTTCATTTTTTAATTTATTTTAAGCAATATTGTTTAGTATAAATCTGTTACCGAATTTTATTTTTAACTTTTTGCAGAAATTATTTAAATTTTGGACGCGTGTAGCTCTGCTCAACGAACAGAGCATTATGTAGGTATGCACGTGCAAAAATGGTAGATTTATTAACCATTTTATTATTCTTCTTATATGTTAACACATAAAGTTCGGACTATCTTAAATGGATTTTCTATAGAATGCAAATCTTGTTCTGCCAGATTACAAAAAAAGCATCTAGAAGCAGTACGACTACTCGGTAGTGCTATATTCCGCATGAGACTTACAGAATTGGAAAAGGTTTATTCGAATCCCATATCACTATAAACTTATAAAAGTTGCACAATAAATTATCAATAAAATTGTAAACAAACATCGGAGTGGATAGAAAATATTTTAGCAATAGAACTGCATAACGACATTTTTCAAAATTAAACCTATATTATAGTGCAGTCATGAAAGAATAGTAAAAATAGATTGAGATAAAATTGTGGATTACCAAAACCACTAGAATAACCGCTAAACCGATAACAACCGAAATGTACCAAGGTCATGAGAACTGTTAGACACCATGACCCTGTATACTCATATATCAGTTATCTTGTTGGACCTTTAAACGAATTTACTATGCGCTGGTAATTTATTAGGCGAAAGATTTAAAGAATTTGGAAGTTAAGTAATTGTGCGTTACATTTATTTTATTACTCTGCAAAATTAAAAAACTGTTGCTGTTATTTGTTTACCATTGGGCAAAGTTTACGTATGCGATGTAGGTACTAGTTACTATAAACATACAGAATATAACATACATGGCGGAAAAAATTAATACTTTATAGTTTTGCTTGTCCTAACACATGCAAAGACCAGGTCTTCTCGAGATATATGCAGGTAAAAACATATCAAGTTCGTTAAAATATGGAAACTGATACTTAATTTTTCCACTATTTGTTACTAAATTAGAAATGCGAAATTGTACCTTAAGTTCCTACTTTTTTATATTAACAGTTTGCAAACTATATCTCTTTACAGTAAATGATCATCATGCAGTTTTCTGTGTTCGTTGCTGGACGTAGGCCTCCTTTAAGCGTATCCATTTATTTCTCCTTTAAACTGCTTAAATTCAATTTCCTTTTAAGGTTTATCAGTATAGTGAGTTGGTGACCTCTACTTCGTTTGATCTCCATTGGCCTCCATTCCAGAAATTTCGTTGTGAGTTCTTAATTAACTGTAGGTATTGGAAAAAAATATAAGCCGCACATAATTAAAGAGATTTTATAAATGTGGAGAAAACCTTAGCTCACGAGGCAAAGCCGAGTGAAATAAATAATTTCTCCGAATGGATAAAAAAACTCTTTATTTACTTGTGCCATACATAACTAATTATCAATCCCTTAGCAACCGCCGTATGTAGTTATTTATGCGGAAGAATAAAATATTATTTTTATAAATTCGCTATTGAATTAAAAATTTACAGAAGTTGCAATTTACCAACCTTCTTTAATGCATTGAAAATGAATTTTGTTAATTTTTAAGTCTGGCATAAAATTTGCAAAATCTGAAAAATTTACAAGGGATAGAAATAAAAAGTTTTAAAATTGTTCACATCTGTATTATTATTCTTTATTATAGCCACGCGCAAAGTGACTGCGAAGTTCTACTGCATAGCAGATCACTAATAAATAGCACGCACTAATACGCAGAGTCTTTAACCTTTTCAGCATCTTGTACACTTTAATGTTAATTTGCAATTAGATAAAGGTGTTGAATTCGATACTACATTCAAATTTTTTTATATAACTTCAGAAGATGTATTGCTTATATGAGTTATTCTTATTAGTACATTTATTAGCTGTTTTAAAGAAGTTCTGAGAATTGCAGGCCATCCGATCGGCTGCTCCACATCATTGTTCATAGTTTATTTAGTTAACTCATGAAACGTGCTTTAATAGCAAATATAAGAACTGGAGCGAAGATGATCTTATTAGGAGGAACGGGGCAATGTGAAAAAAAGATTAGATGTAAGATGTGAATACCCTTTGAGTTGTTTAGTCGATATATACCTTTAGTTTTGTGGTAATTGTTCAATAAATATATTTTAAAAGGATTTGCTATTTGGATAGCTTTTACATTGTCTAAACTAAGTAACTTTTCATTTTCCGTACATATACATATGTATATGCCTACCCCATCAATTTTTTCTATTATAATCCCGCATTACAATGCCGCGTGGCGCAGTTGGGTAAGCGCCAGGCTTGCATTACACACCTTACACAATGGTTGCTGCGCAAGCACCAAAATCGCGCTCCAACTCTGTATCCCGAATACGGGGCAAGTTGAGCATGGTACCGCCAGATGCCAGCGCATAAAGCCCCAGCCTCTACACGGCAAACTAAATGAGGTTACAGATGATACATACAATCCCGCATTAAGTTTAAGTACAAACAGCTGACACTAACATCGCAACTCTGCCAGTGGCCACTACCATCCTGCGAGCAAGCGCAGCGCCGCAACGACCTTAACCCACGTAATATTATTCAACTTAGAGAAAAATACAATCAGGCACGCTATTTACTATTTACTTGCAAATTTACAATTTCACAAAGGGCCAGAATAAAAAAATTGCACATTTCCCTTATTTAAAAATTGAGAAAATAAGGTAATCCGCCCCCTTTCAACCCCATCCCAAACTTTCTTAAAAAAATACAATCGACCAGTAGAAATTCTCCATACGGTTTATCTTATAATTATAACGTTTTCCTCATTTTGCATCACCCAAATCCAACTGGGCCGCAAAACCAAATCTAGTAGACGTTTCCCGATCCGCCACCTGGGGAGGCGCCCGATGGAGTATCCATAACCCCACACGAAAAGATCAACCAGCAAGATAACGTTGGAACTCGTAATTTTACAAGACTTTTTTTGTGAACATTTATAAGACAATAAAATGGATTTGTTGCATTAAATTCTTTGTTTTGTTTTCCATGTGTTCTGTTTTATTGCGAAGGAATGGACGAAACCTGGTCAAGAGTATGATTTAAAGATCTTAAACATTTAAATCAAAGCGTAAGAAATAGTATTTTTTATTGCATTATTAGTTTTAACTCTTATGCACATTTTGTGTTGTGTTTGACCACTTTTTGTTCTGTGCATATGACGTTTAAATTATTAAAATTAATAACCCTCGCTAGATTTTGAATAAAACATTAACGGAATGTAAGTGCATCATTAATTATTATTTGTGGTTAGTTATTGTTAAAAATTGATCGCTGCTCAAATACAATTATCACGAGCCGCCACTGCCTTTGGCTCAAGGTTTTATCCAAGGTTACACCTAGATATTTTAGGGTTCTATTGTTAGAGCGGTGTTATCGAAATGCACCTTAAGCTCTTTGTTAGCTAATTTATTATTTAAATGGAACACGTAACCACTGTCTTATTTAAACTAGGTTGAAGCCTTCACTCACAAAGGTAATTTCACATTATGCTTAGATGGTTTCATAGTGTTGCATCTATTTAATTAATTGCTTCCATAATTTTATTGTTTGTATGATGCCGCTCAATCGCCTGCATAACCTAATTTCATAGACACCGTCTGAGGCATATGAGCAATGTAAACTGAAAAGAAGTTGGACAAACACTGAGCCCTCGAGAGTCCATTATTAAGTTTCATCAGAATAATCTCGAAAAACCTGTTGCTGATGAGCATCTCATTTAATAAGTACGCGGTTTTCTAACAAATGAGTTATGATGGAAAATTGTGAACCGGTCAGACGCGTTGTATATGACAAAAAATACCGATGGTGCCATAATTATACGGAAGGGGCCATAATTATACCATGCGTCCACGAGACTATGCACCATGGCGCTGTAGTGATACTAGTTTATTTTAAAGATCTACTCTTCCGGTGGCAATTGATAGTCAAACGGTTGCCAAGTACTGACCATTAAAATTGAATTTGCAAGTAACAAATAAAGTGCCTTTGAACGTTTTTGAATGGTCAGGGCTATACAACGTATGAATAATATATTGGTGGCACTGTGAGTCTATGTCAAATTCGAGGTTAGGAGGTTGAGCTTTGCGTCAAAACTGACACAAAACTTAACCTGCTATCGTCGAATTTGACACCATACGTCAAGTTGAATACGACTAATCGTTTATTGCCATAGAAAAATAAATATAATAGGGTTTGTCATTAAGCTGTTTTCGTAAAATTAACGTTGATCTGAATCCATGGTGAGAAACCCTGTGGACACACGGTATATAACAGCAATAAGATAACATGAACAACAAAATAGAATGCTTGAGTAAGAAAAAGATGACCATACGATAAAATTATTTTAGTAGGCATGTGTGGTTGACATCTGTCGTAATTAAATGTGCGTCAGGCCTACTCGAATATTTGCTATTATGTTTATCTCTTTCTTACTCAAGCAATACGTGTTATTTTCTTGTTCATGTTATCTCATTGCTGTTATATATAATTGTGGCCCCATCAGTATATAACAGCAATGAGATAACATGAACAAGAAAATAAAACTCGTATTGCTTGAGTAAGAAAGAGATAAACATAGTAGCAAATATTCGAGAAGGCTTGACGTTTAATTTAATTCTGACATTTGTCAACTAACCATGCCTACTAAAATAATTTGTTCGTATGGCCATCTCTTTCTTACTCAAGCATTCAATTTTGTTGTTCATGTTATCTCATTGCTGTTATATACAGGGAATTTATTTTAATAGTTAACATAAGTGAATCGTTTCTATGCCACCGTTTAATCATACAATTCATTTGCGTAGTTACATGATATACCAATAGATTAGAGCGTGTATTTTACGAGTTAACATAGGACTTATTACTTGTCAAAAAGACAATTAAAAGTTATCCTGATGTATACCACTGAAAAATGATAAACCCACAACTTGTTTCTACCTATCTACTTTTTAGTTGCATACCTACATTCTGGTAACAAAATTAAAGTCTCTTATTAGCATGTACCTAATTCAAATTTGTATGTTAACTCGTAAAATAAAAGCTCTAATCTATTGATTTCATTGGTAACTATGGAAGTGGCATGTATGATTAAATGCTGGCATAGAAACGAAACTGCTATGTTAACCATTAAAATAAATCCGTATACAGGGTGTAGAAATGCTTTACGCACCATAGGGATTTCAATGGTAATTTCTTCATATGAAAATATTTGCTTCCCTAATTATTTTGGAGCAAACTTGTATGGAAGTTTTTTGTAGAGAAAAAAATTCTGTATCCATTTAAGCCAGAATTTGTCATTTTACATTTCGGAAAACCGAAAATTTAAAGAAATAAAATACCATTTTTAGACAAATCAGCGGTGCCTTGAAATTACTATATCATCTCAAAGCATCAACAAATTAGTTTGCTGTTGATTTGGTTGTCGTTACATTTGACAGATGCAAACAAATAAACAGCAAACTAATTTGTTGATGCTTTGAGATGATTTAGTAATTTCAAAGCACCGCTGATTTGTCTAAAAATGGTAATTTTTTTCTTTAAATTTTCGGTTTTCCGAAATGTAAAATGACAAATGCTGACATAAATAGATACAGAATTTTTTTCTCTACAAAAAACTTCCATACAAGTTTGCTCTAAAATAATTAGGGAAGCAAATATTTTCATATGAAGAAATTACCATTGAAATCCCTATGGTGCGTAAAGCATTTCTACACCCTGTATAAAATTTTTACTATAACGTATGTCCCAAAACTTTCGTTATCGGACAGACACTGAAATTAAAAACGTATAGTTCCTAATTTATCGATACAACTATGTTTATATTTAAATGTCAAAATTAACATTTGATTTTTAAGTAACTTATAGCTGCAAAAACTGCACAGTTTTGATTAATCAACGCAGGCGAAGGTTTAAGCTACTAAAATTTTAACACTTTAAACTATCAAGTAGCCTGTGCGAATCAAAATTTGTAAGTTTGAAATGTCATTGTGTCATTCGCTGTAATGGCATCTGGATACGACCCCTCAAAACACTCACCCTACACTACCGCACCAGAAACATCTCCTCCTAAACGAATCAACTTTCGAGCCCAAGCAGAGCACATGCTGCAAAATGCAGTGCTGATGACAGAAATGGGAATGGATTTGAAGGAAAGAAGCATGACAGGCGAAAAGTATGTTTGTTATTTGAGAAGCTTGGCGCTTCGAGCTGCAAGAACCATCACAACCCTACAAAACTCTGGCAGGGCATTCTTGCAGCTCGCCCAGAAATTGGTGGTTTCGGTGATGGCGAACATCGACAGTATGCCTACGATTGACCAAGCGTGCTATAACATAAAGCTAGAATACGAAAAGCTGTTAGGCATAATTGAGAAGGAGCTTGCTGATGTGGAAGACACCGAAGTCATGGATACAAGTTCTGGAAGCTGCTACGCTGGAGTGAATCTGCACAATATTGCAGAAAAGATTAAATATCTGGAGACCAAGCAGAAGCTGGCCGATAATGGTCTCTTGCCTCACTCTAGCAGCACCAAAAGTGTCAAATCAGATATTGATGAAAAGTATCCAGAAAATCTATCTCGAGAGTCCCTTATAGATTTGAACAATGTTGTGAACCTTCCGACAGTACCTGAAGATATTTTTACTGGGTTCGTAAACAAACCAACAAGGACGTCCAGCTTATCGTCATTGAAGAGTATTAGAAAAGTTAAATTATTCTTGCAAAGAGCCTCGAATGCATCTGATGATGAAGATGAGAGTTCCGAACCAGATGATCATGATTTTAACAAGCTCGTTGTAAGTGATTTTCTATTTCATATTTTAGAAAGCAAATATCTGTGTAGTTGCTTTAATCTTAATACTGACGTATTTCATTACTTATAGTGTGTTTTTCTATTTGTCCCTTCCAGGGACTTACTTAGACTACTTCCGGGTTCGTTATGTTTGCATTCTCTGTATGTATTTGTAGCGTGACTAGAGCTGAGGCACTGCTTATTCCAGAAGATTTCCATCTTTTAATGTTGAGATGGCGATTGTTGCTCAAAATTGAGCACAGTAACAATCGAATCACTTTGAAACTTTACAATCAATCCTCTTTGTTATTAAATACCTAGATAGATACTTAGCTTTCTCTTCCTTAATGTACAGGCCATATTGGCTTGGCTGAGCTTTTAGCCATGAACTGTCTTCTTCTTGCACTCAGTTTTAACTTGCATGATGAGTTGTAATAACATATTTTCCTTGCATTGCCCAAATAACTCATTCTTTAAGACAGCATGTGACTGACTGGCAAAGCGTTTACATTTCCAATCAGCAAGTAATAAGTTCGAACCTCACACCCGGACACTGGTTCCATCTTATGCTCTGCGGCCATCATGCCACTATGAAACAGCACTTTTCCTTATCAACGAGTTAGGCTAGCCATGTGTCCGTACCACGGTCGAAGAAGGAAAAGGAATGTATGTATCTTCACACTTGTTAAGCAAAATAATAACATATTAAAGAATGACATTTTCTTAATAATTGATGATGATGAACTACAGGCTGTCTAGTCTCATGTCTTGGTTTATTATGCTTTGTCATTCCTTGCTGCTTTTAGCCTTCTAAATCCAATCTTTCACTTCCAGGCTGGCCTGCAATAAACCTCTTTATTCCTTCACAATATTCCTTATTTTCCTTTGGAGCTTCCTTTCCTTCGTTATCAAGTTATTTTCTATATACACTTTCTTGTTAGTTCTAGTACTATATCCAACATTTCCTCAAAGACATATACCATGAGATAAAAGAAATGATTCTGAGCAGGCCTTGATATGTGTTATACGTTTGGCAGTACTGAAGGGTATTGTCAGTCTATGTCAAATTCGAGATTAAAAGGTTAGGTTTTGTTTGTTGTTTGATATAGACTGACGTAAAACTGAACCTGCAAATTTCGAATTTGACATAGACTGACAATACACTTCAGTACTGCCAAACGTATAACACATATCACGGCCTGCTCAGAATATTTTTTTTTATCTCATGGTACTTTTGCTATAATATTTACCCTTACTTTAGTTCTTTCTAAAAAGGATTAGCACACGTTTCATAAAAAAACTTTCATTTGATTTACCATATGGATATGACAAGTGGTGTTGTTCAGGGTGGAGCTTGTAATGGACTGTATGAATTTAATTTGTACAGTTGCAGGAATATCTTAGGGGTGCAGGAATTAAAAAGGGGTGCAAACCAACGGTCTCGTGCGGTCTCACACGAGATGATGTACCAAAAAAGACCTGGGGCCGTTGGTCAGGGTGACACAGTGAAACAAAACTTCAAACTGTATGTTTATTGACTAGAATATTTTTCTATTTATACATATAAAAATACTGACTTAGCTTACAAAGTTTAATATTTGCCCTAGTTTCAGCTCGCATATGCACTTGCGTATTCAATTTCATAACAAACAAACTTGCAGAGTGCAGAATTGCAGGCTGTTCACCGGTCATTCGAGCACTGATTACATTACTGCTGACGCTTTATTAAGCATTTTCCGTATGCAATATGTGTTTGTGAAATATTCGCCTAATTAAATTAAAAGGATTAAAATGTATGTTTGGTTCCTAAACATTCTGCCGAACGACAAAGGGCCGGGATGGTGTGGCTGAGGCTTTATCTATGGCTGAGGCTGTCTCTCCATCTTCTTCGTCAGGTGGCAGTGGTTGTAACCTGAAGCTCTCTGACGGGTCTGAATTTGAGCGTGGCTGCGGTTTCCTATTCTTTCTCCAGTACTTCCATAATGTCCAGATGATACAAACTGATACCAAGATACCGATTGTAGTACCAGTGTTCACCATGATGGTATGTTGATGGTGCCACAATGGATATTCCTGATGTAGCTGCAACTCGTCCTCTTCTTCTTGTAGGCGTTGAAAATGATCGGACGGTAGCAACACAGGTTCCTCCATTTGCAGTTGAGGGTGGGTGCTCGTATTCTGCAAAGTAGTGTTAATAATTACTTGCATTGGTTTGTTGAACCCAGCTACGACAGGAATAGTAGTGAATAGCTGAGTATGCAAGGTAGTCCGTTTGGTGTATATAGTACAATCTGGGGATATCTGGATTATGCCAACATCTTGAATCTTCACATCTTCTCGATTCCCGCTGCATTGTACTGCTGCTGTTGTGGGTTGATTGGAAATAAACAACCATGTATTCGCTGCGTACAGTTTCTTCCATACCAGTGTCTTAACTGTAAACTGATGGACCAAACATTTGATCTTGTTTAATCGTTGATAGATTTCGTCAATGATGCAATTAGGATTGTCTTCAATACTTCGAACGGCGGATGGCCTACATAGGTAAAGATGTTTTCCTATTGGCTCGATCTCCTTTAACTTGTCCTCTTGGATTTCAAAATAGATTTGTTCGTTGTAGTTGATAGCTAAGAACTCCATTGGCAAGTTCAGTGATGCGTAGGTTCCATTTCCTTTCTTTACTGGAATAGGAGTTGGTTTCATCAAGTTGTATTCCCGCTTCTCAGTTATGTAAAAATAACTGAAGATCTCGATTGATTCATTGTTGAAGCTAACTTCCATCTTCTGCGTTGGCGTAGTAAGAATCTCTAGGTTTGCTGGAAGATTGACCATTGCATTAGTCATTATTCTGTCAAATTGTGACGATGGAATAAATTGCATGATGTCTGCCCTTTTAAATTTTACATTTAGAAGTTGTTTGTACTTCTCACCCATCTCTTGTAAGTAGTTAGTGGCCATCTGATATGATGTCAACACATGTATGTTTAGCTTGTTGTCGTCCGTCTTCTTGTACCAAGGTTCCATCTCATTGATTGCTAGCAACCCTTCATTGAGTTTTCTTCGAAAATTATCCAACTTCTGGGATATTCTGGCTTCAGTCTCATTTAGAGTTGCTGCAGTTGACAACATGATCTTCGTCTGACGATTAGATGAATGTATTAATTCTAGTTGATTTTTCTCCAATGATTCGATGTCATGGTAGACTTCATCGTTGACTCCAAACACTGAGGTTAGTAGTTGCCCTAATAATCCTCGCTTGGTTCTGACATCTTGACTATAAATGCTTCTCATATTCCAGATGATCTATCTTTGCTGCTCTCTCTTGTCTTGTTTATATCTTCTTCATCTACTTGGATGCTGGAGATGTTCACTGCTACTTCGATCCTGAAGTTTCCCCTCGAGAGTTTTGCGTGGCCAAGTTCTTCAATGAATAGGCCAGGTGACGGATACTTTACTGTATACAATCCCTTGGTTGCCGAAATTATGGTGCATAACGTAAGTAAGAGTGTTATAGTTTTTGTTACTGTTGACACTCCACTACCCCTGCTTTGCTTTCTACTTCTTTCCTCTTCCTCCTGTCTTGGTAACGGAACGAGCTTGGTAATAGGACGCTTGAGAATTGTGTCTCCCTTTGTCTTAACGGTTGCAACTCTGACAATGCCATCTGTACCTGGATGCACTTCTGTCACTCTTGCTAAAGGCCATCGATTGGGAGGACTGTTTTCATCCTTTTGTAACACTAGATCTCCCACTTGCAAATTCTCTTCCTTCGAAGTTCATTTCGTTCTGCGTTGTAACCCAGATAGGTATTCCTTAGACCATATTTTCCAAAAGTCGTTTTTTAACTTTTGAAGTAGTTTCCATCTTGTCAGTGTTTCTGAATGTACTTCTAATGGTGGTTCATTTGGTGTTATAAGTTCCCTTCCAATTAGAAAATGACCAGGGGTCAACGCTACCACATCGTTGGGATCTGTGGTTAATGGACAAAGTGGTCTCGAATTGAGACATGCCTCTATTTGGTACAGGAGGGTCGATAGTTCTTCAAACGTGAGGGTACTGTTCCCTACAATCCTTTTCATGTGATACTTTGTTGACTTCACCGCTGCTTCCCAGATTCCTCCGAAGTGGGGAGTTGCCGGTGGAATAAAGTGCCACTGGATTCCTTCTTGAGTAAGTTTTTCTTGAACGCTAAAGTCTCCTAGAGTTTTCTTGAAGTCCTTCTGCAGAACTCTATTTGCTCCTACAAATATGGTTCCGTTATCGCTATAGATATGAAGGCATGTTCCTCTTCTGGAAGTAAATCTTCTGAAGGCTGCCAAAAAGGCGTTTGTTGTTAGATCACTGACAGCCTCCAAATGAACTGCTTTGGTAGCCAAACATACAAAGATGACAATATATCCTTTGTATGACTTATTCCCTCTTCCTTTTGCGGTTCTGATTTGTATTGGCCCTGCATAATCCAGGCCAGTGTGAGAAAATGGCAGGGACGGCGTTACTCTAGGCTCAGGTAAATTGCCCATGAGTTGCTGCAACGGTTGTCTTCTGAATGCAAAACATTTCATACAGGTGTGAATTTATTTGCGTATTATTTTCTTCACATTGATGATCCAGAATTTTCTACGGATGTATGCTGCTGTAGCTTGACTTCCGCCATGTAGCAGTTTCTGATGGACGTCTCTCACTATTAGGTGGGCTAGATGACTATTATGGGGAATGAGAATAGGATGTTTCTCATTATATGGCAACATTGAATTTTGAAGTCGTCCTCCCACTCTAAGAGTTCCTTCATCATCGATGAATGGTCGTAATGGTGCCAAGGAACTTTTTGTGTGAACCGAGATGTTTTTCTTCAAGGTTTGAATCTCTGTTGCCCAGCTGCGTGCTTGCACTATACGGATGATTTGAATGAGGCAATTGTTGAGTTCTGCTGCCGTAGGGTATTCGGTCGGAAACTGTTGTCTTCTGCATTTTTGAGCAAACCTGTTACAGTATGCAGCGACCCGCAGTAACTTCTGCAGTGACGAATATTTGGACAAGATGTCCAATTCTTCTTTTGATGCGATAAACGCTTGGACTTGGTGAATCTTTTCCTCTTCTGTAGCTGTTATGGGAATAGTTGTTTCCGTCAGTGGCAAAGGATTAGTTCGTAACCATTGCGGCCCTTTCCACCACAATAGATGATGCTGTAGTTTGGCAGGAGTGAGCCCTCGGGATACAACGTCTGCTGGATTGTCCTCTGAGCGCACATGATGCCAATTTTCGCTGGGGGTTACTTCCAATATTTCTGTTACCCTGTTTGCAACAAATGTTTTCCATTTCTCCGGACCTGCTCTTATCCAGGATAAGGTTATCATGGAATCTGACCACGCGAAGATGGAGATGCTGGGGATATCCAGTGCACTAATAGCTTCCTTCAACATTTTTGCTGCTAACGATGCAGCACATAACTCCAGCCGTGGCAACGTTTTCTTCATTTTTATAGGTGCAACCTTTGACTTGGCTGTCAATAGACTTATTTGAATGCGTCCGTCTTGAGACATTACCCTGCTGTAAATTACAGCACCGTAAGCTTTTTCCGACGCATCACAGAATGCATGCAACTCCATTTCCCGGATGCTGCTGTGGTACCCTAACCATCTTGGAATGGATATGCCTTTAACCAATGGTAACTCTTCTTGAAACTGCTTCCACTCGTTCATTATTTCTGTGGCCACTGGTTGATCCCATGATTGCTGTTGTAACCAAAGTTGTTGAATTATTAATTTGGCTTTTATTACAATTGGCGCCAACCATCCTAATGGGTCAAACAAACGGGATATTTCTGACAAGATTACCCTCTTTGTAGGATTTGCATCAGCTCGAAGACTGACTCGAAACTTAAATTCGTCTGCCTTTGGACTCCAGTGTACTCCCAAGGTTTTCCTTGTTTCTCCTTCGTCGATCTCGAGTAAATTCTTGTCCTGTAAGTTATCTGGCAATTCTTCAACAAGAGCTGGGCTGTTGCTTGCCCATTTTCTGAGGGTAAACCCTCCATTTTTTAACATATTGATTAGACTTACTTGGAGATGCCTTGCTTCTTCTACGGAGTCAGTTCCCGACATTAAATCATCCACGTAGAAGTCCTTGGTTGCTACTTCTGCAGCCATTGGGTATATTTGTCTTTCGTCCTCGGCTAGCTGCAAAAGGGTACGGATTGCCAGGTATGGTGCTGCTGTTGTTCCATAAGTTACAGTGGTGAGTTTAAATTCTTGAATAGGTTCATCTGGAGAAAACCGCCATACTATCCTTTGGAGGTCCTGATCTTCTTCGGCTATCTTAATCTGACGATACATCTTTTCAATATCTGCCGAAAAAACAAATTTGTGTTTTCTCCACCTCAGCAGGATATGCTTCAAATCTTGTTGTAGTCTTGGTCCAGCAGTCATTAGCTGGTTTAAGCTAAGTCCAATAGTGGTTTTTGAGGAAGCATCATAGACTACCCTTAATTTCGTGGTTGTGCTGTCTTCCTTTACTACTGCTTGATGAGGGATGAAGTAGGTTTTTCGTAGATTGGCTCCTGGTTGAACGCGTTTCATATGTCCTAGTTCTAAGTATTCCTTCATAAAGGTTTTGTATTCTTTACCTAGAACTTTATCTTCTTCTAACCGTTTCTCCAGTTGAATGAACCGTGCAATTGCCTTTTTTCTTGAATCCCCAAGCTTTTCTATTGGTTCCTTGAACGGAATTTTCACTGTATATGTACCATCAGCATTTCTCTGGTGGTTGCAGTTGTAGAATTTTTCGCATTCCTTGTCTTCGTTGGACATCATCTTTTCTGGTACAACTTCTTCAATCTCCCAAAATTTTGTGAGTTGTTCATCTTCTGCAGCACATGCGACCATGCTAAGAATTTTCCTTTCTTCTGATGGTGCTGTTGCATTCCCCGTGATGATCCATCCAAGTTCCGTGTTTTGCGCTAACAGGCCTCCGTTGAATTTTCGTACTCCTTCCAAAATGATTTCCTTGTAGATGTCTGCTCCTAGGATAACGTCTATTGGTCCAGGTTTCTGAAATAGTGGATCAGCCAACACCATATTCTTACAGTCCTGAAGTTGATAGTTTTCGACTGGTTTTTCTGGAAGTGACTTGGTTAGCTGTGGCAGTATCAGCATCTCACATATGGTTGTGTAGTTGCTTGGAAATCGTGGACGTAGGTTTACAGTTAATCGTCCTCGGGCTGTACCTGCTCCTTTCTTGCCTAATCCAGAAATGTGCACTCTCACCTTTTCTTCTGGTAGACCCAGCGTTTGAGCTGCATCTCCTGTGATGAATGATGCCTGTGATCCGGAGTCTATCAGGGCTCTGAGATACTCCAAACTCCCTGAGGATGACTGGACCTTAATTAGGGCAGTTGCAAGCAAAACGTTGCGATGCTGTCTTCCTACTAGGCTTGCAACAATGTTTTCGTTCTTATTGGTTGCTGTCGCACTGGAAATTGCCGTTGTGGTCTTGGGAGGCTGTTGTTTGCTAAAATCTTCGTGCAAAAGCCAATGATGTCTTTTATTACATACCTTGCATTTCCCTGGGCCAAAGTGTCTGGAGTTATATTTTCCTGTAGGCTTGAAGCAGTTTGAACATAATTTTTTATTCTTTATGAAGTCCCAACGTTCGGATATATTTAGATTGCTGAATTTTGGGCAGGATTTAATGCTATGTGATCCTCGGCAGTGGAAGCACGATATGTCAGCAGTGTGGTACGTCTTCACTGCCCACCGATCCTGGTGACTTTCCCATGGTTTCCCAATTCCTTGTTTTCTGGGTTCGAGTTTGTTCCGTCTTTGTACAGCTTCCAGCGACTGAAATCTTGTTTCTAAGAAATTCAGTAGCTGCTCGAATTTTTGCACCTCTCTTGGTGCCGATAGTGACTGCTCATACAGTCTGTTGGTTTCTTTGTCCAACTTCCGTGTCACTATATAACACATGATAGGCCCCCATGTGGCCGTTTCAATTCCTAATAGCCCGGGAGCCAGTGACAGATTTTTGCGACCAAATTCCTCTCAGTCGATAATTCGTATAATGCTTCATTTAGTTGCTCTATGAAGCGCAGTGATCGTCAGCTGCGGGACCATGGTCGGGATAGGCGATAGCAGCCATCCACGCACGTAAAAAAAAATTATTTTCAGTGATTTCCTCCCGGCTGAAAATTTGTTAAATAATAGCTTACATATCACTTATAGTAATAAAAGAATGTCAGCTGGCTGCTGATGTCGGATTATACGTCAGCTGCTTGTATAAACGTGTAAAAATACAAAGAATATTTGTTTTGATAAAAATAAAGTCAGCTGGCTGTATGTCGACGGGAAAGTCGTCAGCTGATGCAGTCAAAGGTGTAGCGCGGAAGCCACGTCTGACGGCCGCTCACCTATTTAAATGCATCAGCTGACGAGGTTTCCTGCGCCATTCAGCCAGTTGACTTTTTTTATTACTATAAGTGATATGTAAGCTATTATTTAACAAATTTCCAGCCGGGAGGAAATCACTGAAAATAATTTTTTTTTACGTGCGTGGATGGCTGCTATCGCCTATCCCGACCATGGTCCCGCAGCTGACGATCACTGCGCTTCACGGCACAACTAAATGAAGCGATTCTCAAATTATCGACCGGGAGGAAATAACTGACAAAAATATGTCGCTGGCTCCCGGGCTATAAGTTCTCAATTGCTCTTAGGCATTCTGCAGTCGTGTCATGGAGTTTCTTGATCTCTTCTGCAGATTCGTTCGACAGGGTTGCCTGGTTGAATATGTCATCCAAATACTTCGCAAGTAGCAGCCTGGTGTTGTCGTATCTGTTCCTTATAATGAACCATGCAGACTCGTAATTGGCTTCAGTTGCCTCCAGGTGTTGCACTAACTTGCTGGCTTCCCCTCGTAACTGTGACTTTAAGTAATGCATTTTTTCCGCCTTACTTAGTCGTGAATTTTCATGAACAATTCTTCGGAAAATATCATGAAAGCTAGACCATGCTTCGTAGGTCCCTTCAAAAAATGGAATTTTAAGAGTAGGCAACACTATATTCGCATGGCTGTGTTCCTTGACACTTTGAACCTCTCCATCCTGGATGTGTTGGTACAGGACTACAATTATTTCGTTGACCATCTTCTTGGTCTCACGGAACTCCTTGTCGTCGTAGCTACCGTGGGATAGTATCTCCTCGTTTAGAGCTCTGATGTCATCCCAATCATCCTTAAAATTCTTAATGTTGTATTCACAATACCTTTTACTGCATTCCTCATTCAACCTATTCCAGACTTCCTGAATGTCGCTTTGGAGTGAATTCACCTTGATCTGTAGCCTTCTTATTCGAAACTGTCCCTCCTTGTCAGCACGTGCGGTCGTATCTTCTTTTGGTCCAGCTGGCTGCTGTGAACTTTCACCTAGTGTGGCTAGATTTTCTTCGCACTTGTCGAGCAGGGCAACCCCTTCATTGTAAACGTCTTTGGTTTGCTGAAAAAAATTGTTTTTAAAATAAGGGTGTTCTTCCTCGACTTCCTTCGCCAGGTCTGAATGGTTGGCCTCAAATTCTTCCCAAAGTTGTTTTAGGGTGGATCTGCGAGCGGTGATATATGCTGCATTTTTTCTTGATGGGCCATCCTTCCTCACGTTGATAAACTGCCTGCGAATGGATTCTGCTAAATCTTCTTGGGTTGTGAAAATCTCCCGTCGCTGCGCCATCGTAACGGTCTTGTTCGATGAGGGCTGGTAGGTTTTAACGGATCACTGGACCAAATACTAGGGGCAGGAACGTTGAAAGGCTCGAAATATCAAATACTAGGGGCAGGAAAGTTTTAATGGCTTGAATGACCAAAATGTTCAGGGTGGAGCTTGTAGTGGACTGTATGAATTTAATTTGGACAGTTGCAGGAATATCTTAGGGGTGCAGGAATTAAAAAGGAGTGCAAACCAACGGTCTCGTGCGGTCTCACACGAGATGATGTACCAAAAAAGACCTGGGGCCGTTGGTCAGCGTGACACAGTGAAACAAAACTTCAAACTGTATGTTTATTGACTAGAATATTTTTCTATTTATACATATAAAAATACTGACTTAGCTTACAAAGTTTAATATTTGCCCTAGTTTCAGCTCGCATATGCACTTGCGTATTCAATTTCATAACAAACAAACTTGCAGAGTGCAGAATTGCAGGCTGTTCACCGGTCATTCGAGCACTGATTACATTACTGCTGACGCTTTGTTAAGCATTTTCCGTATGCAATATGTGTTTGTGAAATATTCGCCTAATTAAATTAAAAGGATTAAAATTTATGTTTGGTTCCTAAACAGGTGTAAAAGTATGACTGGTGGAGATCTAGTATTTGATATATTCTTGATTGGAGGATATTTGTAAATAATTTTTGTCAAGTAATTAGGGAGTGAAATTGTTCTATAGTTATTATTATACAAATCATTTTTCTTATGTATGAGAATGATCTCTATCAATAGCACTTAAATCTTTCTGACATCACGGACTTGTAACGTCAGTTAAAGAATGCCAATTATGGTCGCCAACGTGAACTATGAGTACAGATCGTAGCTACAAATTTATTGCAATTATCAATTATAATTGAGCGTTTTTAATAAACAAGTTACTGACTGTCTTCTTTAGAGTTGGTGGTGAGCATGTGAGTGATTTGCTAGCAAGGTATGCGAATTATATTTTCTTAAAGGAATATTCAGGCTGTCCATTTTATCATGTAACAACTAGTTAGGCAACACATTTAACACGTTCACGATTTTCACAGATAATTCTTAATTTTGTTTATTTATTTATTCTGGACAAGGCCTGGCCGTGCGGAGTAAAACCACCCATTCTCCAAAATTTAGTAAATTGTTTTTAAAATTAAGAGTGTTCTGTGAAAATTATAAGCTTGTTAAATGTGTTGCCTATCTAGTTGTTACATGATAAAATGGGCAATCTGTATATCAGAGCTGCTTTAAAAAAAATTTACAGGAAAGATGTTGCATCCCGGTAATTTCATTTAAAATACAAGTAAATTATTTTTTAAACAAATTTACCGGGACGCAACACGAGGGTTATCTTAGTTATTTTCTTGAGTGCCATGATCATAACAAGAAGAGAATAGCGAATATCTACAACCAATACTTTGATTAGAAATTATTTTGGTAAAGTGAATAATAATAGAATGGGCAAATGAGACAAGAGTAGAAAACTAAATAAATTAACAAATAAATGCACCAAATTTAGAATTTAATATTTTATATCTAGATTAAATTTTCGAATTAATATTGCGCTACTTATACTACAGTTTTGTATTCAAAATTACGGTTTCATTTTCCACTACCAAGAAAGCGAATGGGGTGGGACTAAGGGCTCAGTTCATAACTGGTAACCCCGTTTCCACAGGACAACCTTATTCTTTAAATTGTAAATACATGTAGACACTCTATGCCTATGCAATATAGGTAATTCTAAATTATATCGCCTTCGGCCTTCCTGTGCGTCGTCATGCTGGAGACTTGCGGCCTGTATTCTTTAAGTAATATTGTCTCTGTTCTGCACCTAGTCTAGAATCTAGCCCCTCAAAAGATTCTTCTAAAATCATAAGGTGGTGCACTCGAAGATATATATTTTTTAAATGTATGTTATCTGAAATAACCTTGGGATCTAAATGTGGAGGGCTCCCATTCTGTTCTGTGATTGCAAAAAAGAAAAATGTTGTTTGTCGACCAAATGTGGTGCTGGTATTCCAGCACGAAACGAATGTTTGTTGCCGAGCGTTAGAGAGGTCAGAAAGTCGTCGAAAATTGGAATAATAGAGTTTCCACACATGGCAGACACGATATTTTATCTTCAAAGTCAGTTTTGTACACTAATAAACGTTTAGTGTCTCTATTTTTTACTGTTTCTGAAAACAGTTGGAAAATATTTATTTCCTAACTATTTTTAAAAAGTGTAGAAATGTATATAATTTTGTAAATAAAATTGATGTAAATTGATATGGAAAAGTTGAACTTTTTCTAACAATTTAAAAAATAGTTATGTATTTATACTATGCAACCAATGTTACGTGGGTAGTGTCCACTACGCGTGCAGTACAATATTGTATCTAATATCTCTCAATAATCTCAGAAGAAGCACCAAACCAAAATTTTTGTTTAAAATCACAATACCTCTTTGTTTTAACTTTTCTCAGTTGCCAGGTGATATCACAGATGACGTTAAACCCTATGCATAAACCAAAACTAGTTGAATCAAAGTAATCAAAAAGTTACTTGTATGTAATACTAATATTGTCATTGTTAAAATCTCTATAATTATGGGGCGTTTATTGAGAAATATTGGATAAGATAAATAATTCCGACCAGAAAAAGTGATCAAAAATTTTTGTCATTTTCAAAAAGTCAAAAACAAATGAATTTTAACTTCAATCTAACAATTTACATCTTTGGTTTCTACTTATAATTAAGGAATTAAAAGCTGAAATAGTCAAACATTTGTAGTTCCTTTAGTTTTTTAAGGAAAATTTTCGGAAAGCGCGTGTGGAGAACCTCTACACTACTTTAGAATTGCTCTCTTACAATTTTCTCTGGGAAAGCGTGCCACTGGAAGAACCGCCGTTTCGTCCTCAAATATTTTGAGATTCCAGTGAAAATCTTATTGTCTAATGTTGCAATTTTCAAACCTTCACGTAATTATAAAATTTGAACAAAATCAGTCAGGCCGCTTAGACTGTAGTTTATGTGCGTGCAACCACCCACCCAAGCACAGACAGACATTTTTGACATCCTTACGCCTAAAAGCGCGTATTTATCTTACATATTCAAACAACCAACACCGTAAAACTATTTATCTTATAGTCTACGGTAGTAATTAAATTAAGGTGATAACTTTGCACTAATGCAATTTCAGAAATAACTTGCACAATTGCAACATTCATTTTGTTAAGGTCTAAAACGAGTTTTATGACACCGTGCCGGCGCATACAAAAACTAAACGGCCGGCGCGGACGATATCTCACATAATCGGGGCAAAGACTCACCTAGGGCCGCTACTCAATCTGCAACAAGATATGCCGGCTAAACATCAGTGGAGCAAGGAAGGGTCCTTTACGAAATTACCTATGGGGCAAAGGCCAAAGGGGAGGTAAACATTGATAAAATTGAATAGAGCGCCACCCGGTTTCATTGACATAAACGAAACTGCAGAGTAAAACAGGGAAAATCAAATGAGCCTACCTTCTAACTTATCACCTTGGCGAAACTTGAAGCTTCACTTCTTTTTATTCTCAGCCCGTTGACATCCACTGCTGGATGTAGGCCTCCTCCAGGCTCCTCCATCTATTTCGGTCTTGGGCCACCGAAATCCAATTTTTACCCGCAATTCTCTGTAGATCATCTCTCCACCTTGCAAGGGGTCTTCCAACACTCCTTTTCCGTTCTCGTGGCCTCCATTATAGTGCGATCTTTGTCCACTTTACGTTGTCCCTAGCCACGTGTCCCGCATAACGCCACTTCAGCCGTGCCACTCTTCCAATAACATCTTCTATGTTGAAGCTTAACACGAGTCGAATATAGTAGTAGCCTCATGAACTTCAGCACTGCAGCGACGAGCGCAACCGACTTACCTGCAATGCTTAAACACCCAGGTTTCACCTTACATTAATCTTGACACATTGACTAAGTCACCCTGTGAACAAGCATGCACAACTACAAGGGATAATGATAAGTCGGATACAGTAAACAGATCTATTAGGCCACACTCATGGCCGAACATTACAGCGGTGCCGACGTGGTCAGCATATACAACAATCTTGCAATATGCAAGGATAAAACCTAAAAGAAACAAAGCCCAGCTGGGGACGCCTTATCTAACAAATGTTACTCACGCCTATACGAGTAATTCAACTTATAATCTGCGTCGCCGACTGGCAGCAAAACATGAACGGACCATACCCAGATGTTGCCGGGCTCGTAAAACAAAGGTTAAATTTGTGAGTGAGTGTACGACGCCTTGATTATACGGCGGACGGCAAATATGCTTAATTTATAGTATTTAACATTACTAGCTTGGTAATAGGGTTTTTACTAGCGGACAGAAGGAGCCTTTGGCTCGCCAGTCACCGTCTGGAGCCAGTAAAACCCATTACCTTGTGTGTATTGTTAAATATTTTATTTATTCTTCACATGTAAATAACTATAAAATTACAATTTATTCACAATGTCAAACTGACAAGCAACTAAATTCATCAATATAACACATAGTAAGGAAGACAACTCTGACTTTGCACGCTATCATTTATCTATGAGCACTCTTGTAAAATTGTACTGGCTAGCCAGTAAAAAATTTACAGGCTAGCCAGTTAAGAAACATTTTCAAGGTGAATACAGTGGCTTGATAAATTGATGTTTACCAGTGAGGAACAAATAACAGTATATTACATACCGAGGTGGAAAGTGTTTCATTCCTGTCGAGAGATTAAGTAGTTAACCGAGACGCGTAGCGTTGAGGTGAACTTTATCTCGAGACAGGAATGAAACTTTTCACCGTGGTATGTATACTATTTTATTCGCAACCACTTTATTCGAAACAATAATTGGAAAAATTATTATATTATGATACAAGTTGTGACGCGCATGAATGGATGAACAAGATTTCAGTGTCCCTACCTACTCAGAAGTCGGGAATGGATCGCGCATGAATGGATCAACGAGATTTCCATTGCCCTACCTACACAGCGGTTGGGAATTGATTCATTTCCAACCGGCAATCACTTTTCCAACCGGTTGGAAAGTTACAAGTTGGGAATAGCTCATTTTCCAACCTTTTAAAAGTCAGTAATGACCTTATTACATATATGGTTGCGAATAAATACATTTAAACGGCCGGTTGGCGGCAAGGCATGATTCAAAGATCGGGCCGAGCTTGTAACACAAAGGCTAAATTTGTAAGTGAGTGTACGACGCCTTGATTAGGCGGCGGACGACAAATATGCTTAATTTACTACATTTAAACGGCCGGTTGGCGGCAAGACTTGGTTCAAAGATCGGGCCGAGCTTGTAACACAAAGGCTAAATTTGTAAAAATACAGGAGCGCACAATACCTTCGACTTAGCGGCTTGGCCTCGATGTGTAAGCGTTGATTGCAGTAGACGGACGGCAAATATCGCTACGACTGTCGTTCGACGTGATGTGGGTAGAAACCTGCGACGTCCAATGAGTCCCCTAATTACTAGGAAAGAAATGTGCAACGCCAGCTTGGCGACCACAAAAATCTGCGAGGCCGTTATATAGCTCGCTGGAGAGAATGGATTCCGGACCAGAAGTCGGAATAATTAGCCCTACAGGCCTCCTGAATTATTTAAGGAGCGGCATAGGCCATCGATACGGATATCACAAAACAACACCCAGACGCACAACCTCCTACTTGCGCAGCTGTCGTCTCCAATAAATAATGTTAAACAAACCGCCCCGCACCAGAACGAACGGGCGCGGGACGGAAACACAATCCTTCTATATCAACTGTGCTAGCTGGCGGGCCCAGACTGACTAATCCAAAACAAACGCTAAGCCGAGGTTCGCGCCCAAATGCGCTGTCTGCGACATGCAGATGTAGCCAATGAGAACGCAGTAAGCCTCGCGTGGCAACGGCAGGCGAGGTAGCCTGAATACGAAAGAATGCGAAGGAACGCATGCCTCTCTGTCGCACTCACAGGGCCTCGCTTTAAATTTACTGCAGAAAAAATACTCCATCAGCCAGCTGACACTACGACGGCGTAGAGTTTAAAGCGGTACGGAGTTGCGTGCGTGACAACTTTAGAATTTTAGGTGCAATTAGCTGAAGGGTTATACGGTAAAATATGACTGAAAAGGAACCTACATACAGGCAAACTCGTAAAATATAAAAATGGCCTGACAATTTCTAGAGGAAATAGTACCTAGAGCAATATTCTTACAGAATGCTCCACGGTGTTTTACTTCAAAGTACGTCTAATTGTGTAGGTATCATGGAGCGACTTACAGCCGACCGCCTGTGAGAAAAAAAATCCAATTGAAATCGTTATATTGGTAAAAATACGTGCCCAATAGTAATCGTGTTAGCATATTCGTAAACAGCATGGAGTCCAATTTACTTACTGCGCAACGTTTCTCGTGCCCGAGGAAAATGATGCAATATTTCTGGGTGTATCGACGCGTTTTACTCAGTCTATGTCGGTGGTGGTATCATTTTAAAGCTCTCGATGAGATCTATTCAAATACATAAAGTGTTTTTAACTAAAATTTTACTTCGGCAAAATCATGTAAACGTAATTATAATACTTGACCTTGAATAAATTTGACTATCTAAAACTCAAGCTTGTTGCTGTAGCCACTCGTGTCAGTTTGATAGAAAATCCCTTACGCAATCGCTCTTTATTGTTTAACTACAAAACACGCTTTCTTTGATAATACAATAATTCATAGTTCTTGTGTTATAATTACAGATTATATTTTTTTAATTATTGCTGAAATATTGAAAAACAGTCACTATGAATGTTATTCCACAACAGCCAGTTTGAAATGACCTTGAAATGCTTGTAAAGGACTATCTATAGGTACTTCGTTGCTATAGTAACTTTTATTTGTAAAACAAACATTGCTTTCTCTGTATAACTTCTGGTTATTTTAGTAGATTATATAAGACATTTTCTAAGTAAATTTACTTTGAAATCTGCGTTATCAATCAATTTTATATGTATGTAAGGATTTAAAAATAATTTATTGTTACACCCTAAGAATGAAATTTTCTATAAAGCCGTAATTTCATTACCATCAAATATATTTTTACTGCATTTATTATTATTACTATTATTAATAACACCATTATACATAATCACTTTAACAATGTGTTTATATAAAAAAACATTTTTTTATATAACAATATGGTAATAAATATAACTTTAATTTAATTGTTTATTTACTTATTAAACTAAATATAATTATATCAGCATATTTTGTGTTCTTTCTAATTTCGTCAAGGGTGTTGTATGTGAGCATAATTCTTTGTTGCGCCAATAGCTTTGCCATCTTGTGTTAATCTGATTTTGAATTTCTTTGTCCTGCTTATTTTAAAAGGTGTAAGTAAGTAAAATGTTTTCTTTACGTACATAATTTATAGCAAAATCACAAACCTTCATTTTGTCATTTATGGTGTTTGTAAGCATAACTGTTTTTGACAAGTTTCTGGTTAGTCCTAGTTTTTTACTTTTTTTGTTTAGGTCGTTTAACAGTGTCTCTAATTCTGCAGCAATTTTAGCAAATAATGCGACATCGTCAACTCTTGCTATGGATACACTTATATTACATTCATTTATTTTTGTCTATTAGTTGGTTTATGGCATGTCAGCTAGTGTAGAGAAACCTTTTTCTAAAGTCAGCTTAATTGGGCGATTGTTGGTCCTCTAAAGTTTTGAATATACGTATTAGTTTTATAGGAACAAATAATGTGTTGCAAATCAAGCTGATAGTCCTATAGTTAGAGATATCTATTAAGTCCCCTTTTTTAAATAAAAGAACGATCGTCAAATTGCACCATTACTGCAGGAACAGGGTTTGGTTGAACAAAGTTTGGAGTGGTTGTATGATTTCCTCGAATCTGCTTTAAAGAGTTTGTTGCTAATGTTATTTTCTCCAGTTGCTTTTTTTAAGCTCTTTTGTTGCTTTTCTTATCTGTTTTTTTAATAGGAGGAATACTTTCTTCTGCTATTGCTAAATTGAGAACAGAAGCGTTTTCTACATTGGTGCCAGAAGTATAGAGCGTCGAGTAGTACTGAGTACCGTTTTCTACGATTTCACTTCTCTTTGTGAGGATTATGTTGAAATTGTTAATATTTTTAAGTTTGGGGATCCATTTCTTCTTGCAATTTTGCAGTTCTTGTTCACTTTCCACATGGAACTTGTTTCTTCAATTATTTTTTTTAATTTCCTTTTTTTGTATGCTCTTTTATCTCTTCCACTACTATTCTATTTGTTTTATATTATTAATTTTCTTCTCCTTCTATAAAGTTTTTCTATGACTGATAAGGTAATTGTTTCCTCTGAGGAACTTTTATTTCACTTCCTTTATTGGGTTTTTGCTGAAAGTTTCAAGCAGTTTGTTGACTGTTTTTCTTAAAAGTTATTTACTTTCACTAATTATACTTTGTTAAATTGCTTTTATTCGATTCCCACTTCCATCTTCACCCAGAACCTTGAAATTCTTGTAAAGCGCTATACTTTGTTGCTGCAGTCATTTTATTTGCCTTCCTTGAATAACTGTTTGTTTAGTAGGTTATATAAAAAAAATATTTTGAAATCTACATTATCAATTAACGATATGGGTAGGGATTTAAAAATAATTTACTTCAGTAGACCCTAAAGCCTGTATGACACGATGCTAAATTTTATGTAAAATTTACTTGTAAATTTTCAAGGGTAATGCCACAAAATGTGCAAATTTTTTGAGGATTTTTTTTCGCTCACATGCAAATTATTGTGTTTAAATTTCGCAAAGCAGTTTTTGTTGAGAGAAATTTGCAATAATTTGCATGTTAACGAAAAAAATTCTCTTAAAAATTTTTACCTTGAGTAATATTTTTAAAGATTATTCAACTCATTGACCCCCCTCATTAACCACATTTACCACAAATTCCCAGACAATGACCCCCACATCCGGCGCAAATTCTGAGAAAATTACTCACCCAACATCCGGTGCAAATTCTCAGAAAAGATGACGTCATTGTCTAGGAATTTGCGTCGGATGCATGTTTTAGTATGTGTTGTGATTTTCCGAGAATTGGCACCGGATGTGGGGTGAGTAACGTTTCACCCCCAGCCGACTCGTGCCTACCCCGGGGTTTGAACCCGGGACCACTGATCGCTGTGATCACGAGTCTGTCACTCTTACCACTAGACCACCATTGCGCAGAATTTGAATTTCCCGCCAAAAAGTGAGGCTGAACCCGCATAACTACACTACTTATATCCATCCTAATTTTGTCCATTTCTTTCACTAATTCTTCTTCCTTTCCTGTTAAACTTCTTGTGTTCCATGTTCCAATTTTCCAACTGTTTCTCTTTTTATTTTATTTACACGTCTCTTCTGCCTTATCCATAACTCTGTCGCCCTCGTTTTTATCGCTTACTATTATTTGCTGCTTATATCTGTTCATTTCCATTTATTTGCCAAGGTCGATTTCCTTATTACAGCCACAAATATGCCTTACTTGTTTTTTGACATGCTTTTCTTAATTTCCTATTTTTCTTTATCCCATCTCCATTCTTCCCCATTCACGATAACCTTATTGTATCCTATTTTGACTTTTTTTTCCTTTTATTTTTGCTCTTTTGCAAATTTTATTATAAACTTGTTTTTCTCTTTCCGTTTTAGTCATATCGTCGTTTATAAAAATCCTTTCTTTTTCCAGTTTTTTAGTTTGGCTTTATTGACCATAATTTCTTTTTCATCAGTTTCATTTTTGAATTCTATAGGACATGTTCTCACCATTTTTTTTTCACTGCGTTAGATGCGATATTTAATGCTTATTCCAAAAACCTGTAATCTCTTCTTTTACAACTTCTGGTTCATTGGTATCTATTTTTAGCCCAATCATTACTGCATTGTTTTTTTTTTCTTTATCCATTGTTTTAATTGTATTTTTCATCTCACGTAAGTCATTTTTTATTTTGGTGTTTTCCTTACGTATCTTTTGATTTTTTTTAAAGCTCTGATTTTCTGTTCTTAGCTTCAGTAATTCTTCGTTGAAATTTCTTTGTTGATACTTAATGTTATTAATTTCATTTTTGATTACTTTTTATTCTTTTTTTATCTCTTTTTGGTCAGAACTCATTTTTTTATCATTTTCAGGATTTGGTCGTTTTTCTTCCTCTGCTTTATTGTTTTGACGGAGTTCTAGGTGTTTTTTGCCTCTTCCATAAACTGCCCTTTTCTCTTTCTTCCGTCATCAGTGGAAGATTCATCACTCTGCATTTTACTTTGTGCGTTTCTTTTAAGTTAAATAAGTTTTACGGGATTTTTGCAATGGTACAATTTTAATCTTCAATTGTTGTACCGTAAAACGGGGTCAATAGAAACAGTTTTGGATCTTCCATGCTCTGTATCTAAAACACCAGTTACTTTTTTGGAATGGAAAAATATGAGAAATGTGTGTCACAACTAGTAGATTAGAAGGCATATACTACCTTTTTAAAAACCTTACAGTTAAAAATAAATTAAAGAAGTGGTCAATTTCTATTCACCTTGATGGTGGGATGAATAGAAACAGTCATATATTCTATGCTTATTTTGCTATTAGACAATGCTGGTGGTCAATAGAAACAGATTTTTTTTTAAATTTTAGGACGTTTTTAAAGAGCGAAAACTTTGCGTTAATCGTAAAAAACGGTATAACTACCTGTGTTTATTAGGAATATTATTATAAACTCAAAGAACATTATGAAAATAACAGCATATTGATGATTACATAATAAAAATATAGATACATAATAATTAGAAATAATAACTTCTAAGGGCACTTTAGTTATTAGTAAACTTGAAATATTAATTAAGAGAACTTTGATTAATAGGAAATCTGAGAATCTCTCTCTTAGAATTGCCAGAAATGTCAGGGTTTTCAATAGGAAAAACTTCCCCAACACCTTGGTCATATAAAAAGGTACAAATATCAGGCACTTCAGGGAAAGCATACACGTGTGCAGAAAACTGTTTTGTTGGACGATGTCGCAAAATCGTCAAAATTTTTGCTAACATTTGTAACTTTACCAATGTAAAATTTATACTTCTTCATTTTTCCAAAGGTTGTTGGAAAAGCGACCAACAGCCAGACAAATTCATTTATAGACTCGCATGCAATTGGAAGCACGTTGTCAAAAATTCTTCCCTTGTAAAGAGACACCAGTAACAGACTTCTTTTTCTGGCCAGTGGGAGGTGGAATCTTTTGTAAGCGTCCAAGTGGTATGTCCATTTCTTCATCCCCAAGTGATTCCTGTTCTTCCTCCAATTCGTTTTCCTCTATTGCACATCTTCCATCAACTTCTTCTTTTTTCAAATTTTCCACATTTGAATAATCTTCTTCCTCTTTATCATCATTGGGAAAATCTGTTCCCTTCACGCTTTTGCCTGCCGGCACTTCAACCTTCTTTCGTCTTTTCTTTTGTGTAGGTTTATCAGGGTATCCCACGGTTTTTAGAATATCCACTACTGCATTGCTTACATTGTGCTCAACAGCTCCAGGTTCGTTTTCGGGGGTCTTTGGAAGTCGATTCAGTACTTCGTCATGATTGAGTGGATAAATACCGCATTTTCTAAATCCAGACTTAATATTTTTCTCTTTATTTATTTCAATGCGTTCTATTAGCAATGCCTTTCTGTCCTCACCCAATCTCCACTTCTCCATGATCTTCCTCCACACTGCTTTGAGGGGCCGAAGGAACGGGACATCCAATGGCTAGCTTATATGTGTTGAATTTGCCGGCAAGAAAATAAATGAAATATTGTGGGCCAAACAAGATGTTACAGTCTTCGCTGAAAAATGACCAGCCGCTGACACTTCTGTTGTATCGAGTACCCCTTACTCCTCCAACTGTCCAGGATTCATATAAGTTTTGTGCCTTGCATACTACGTATGGTGGTAGTAAGTTGCCATCAGCAGATGCTGCAAACATAATGGAAGTGCAGCTTTTGGAGAAGTTGCAAATTCGTTCAGGGTATCGACACCCTCGCTTCGAAATTACTTTTTTGCGCCAGAGTCGTCACTTAAATTAGTTTCGTCATAATTTATTATATTTGACGGAGGAACATCCTTTAGTTCTTCAATTAAGTTATCGAAATAAGTGTTTATGTCCTCCGGCAAAACCATTGCTCTTGCTCTTTTAATATTTTGACAAATTCGAGTCCTTAGTTGCTCGTTGTGTCGTTTTATAAAACTAAATGCGAATTCTCTTCCCGGTAGATTATTTTTAAATTTTCTTACAACTTTCCCACGACCATCTAGATAATTTTTCGCAGTCATTCTCAAGTCAAAATTGTCTAGAGCAGGGCTGTCCAACTTCAGATAATGCGTGGGCCACAAAGTTATTTTCTAAATCAGGGCTGTCCAACTTCAGATAATGCGTGGGCCACAAAGTTATTTTCTAAATTATTGGCGGGCCGCACCCCAGCAAAATAAAAGATTTGGAGGAATCACTTATATTATGCAACTCCTGGGTGACGCTAAAAATGCCGGACGAAATTCAGCTAATATGTATTACGTTACCAAAATTGAAATTGAAGTAATTCACTCACCCTGTAATACAGGCAATTGGCTAGGTTGGCTAGCAATTCTGCGTAAATAAACTGTCTCAAGGACGCGGACTCATTTGCCCTGCATAAGTGCCCAACGCCCATAAACCGCATCAAAGCGAAGCTTCCACAAATAATATTTCAAAATAGCTGAAGCTAAGACCTAAAACTTGGAGCGCAATCACAGGAATTCTGCCGACATGGTGCCACTTTTTGCAAGAGAAAACAAAACTAGCGGCCTGAAACAGCTGCAAAGTCTGCCGGTAAAGCAGATTACTACCTAATTTCTAAAGCTGCGTTCGCACGGCGACCGCGTTCAAATAAATGAGCATTTGCATGGCCAAGAATTATGCACAAAATAAATTCTAATGTTAATTACGATTACGATAACTGGTAAACTTTTGCATCACACTGCATCTGACATTTATAAGAAATTTTCAACTTGGATTTCGGTCTTGGGATTACCGCTTTTATGTTACAGAATGCAGTCCTTGTATTTGTTCTCTCTGTTTAAACTGTGGTCGTACTACGATTATAAATGAAACGCAGGCTCGCCGGCGACAGATCAGACAGTTATTCCGGTAACCTCAACAACGAGTTAACGACACGAACTGCACCCGCATCCCTACTGTTGTTATTTGAAGCGGCAATGGTGACTCTAGTGTTTGCATTACTGAGTACAAGGTGGCCTAAACATATTCGTTGCCAATCAGCGGGCCACTGATTACGATTTTAGAATCATTTTCAATTAAAAAGGCATCGCGGGCCGCAAAATATGATTTTCCAAAATTCCTCGCGGGCCGCAGAGTACAGCTATGCGGGCCACATGCGGCCCGCGGGCCGCTAGTTGGACAGCTCTGGTCTAGAGGATATCCCTAATCAGAACAAGTTATGAGTTGCTTGATTATTGTTTCTTCTTCAATTTCTGACAAAGCCGGTTATCCTCCTTGTTTTTTCAGCTGCGTTTTTTTGTGGTGTCTTTACAATACCGAATAATGAATTCCATGTTCTTCACTCGCAACCCTGTATGGCATTCTTGTATTGATATCATCAATTGCTCTTTCTAATTGTTCACTATTGGGTTTGAGGTGCACTTTACTTCGTGGATCGTGTATGTACTCACGTGGCATTATGCTAAATTAAAGAAAACCCTATTTTAATTAGGATTTTATTCATTGGATGGGGTCAATAGAAACAGCGAGGTGAATAGAAACAACTGTTTCTATTATTGACCCCATTTTTTTTAAAGTGCTGCAGTAAACAAAAAAAATCATTTTACAAAAAGTGTATACAATTTTGCGATTTCGCGTGCAGTTACGTTAATGAGATATATGAGGGGTCCTCTGTGCAAGTTTTGAGTTACTTACCTTTATTTTTTCCTAGAAAGGCACACAAAGTTTTACCGGTTAACCAAAAACTCACTTTTGTCGACTTGTAGGTTAGTGGCTGGTTACCAGAGTCGCCAAGATCAGAAAGTTGAAAGTCACTAGATATACGTTAACAAACATATGGTGGCAAAGTTCACTTAGGTGGGAATCTTACAAATTCAAATTTGAAACCGGGGGGAATTTTTAAATCGGATTCCCCAATTTTGTTTCTATTCACCTGGTAGTTTCTATTCACCCCGTTTTACGGTACTTTTACAGTGGTAAGATCCACTTTTCGGAGGTTCAGCTCTTCTCTGTGTACTTGCCCCTGTATTTATGCTATCCTTCTGACACTTCCGGCACGAAGTGTTGCCTGTCCTTACTCGAGGAAGTTGGAGACCACGTCCAGCTAATTTTTTCTTGTCAATCCTTATCACCACCACTTCATGCAATATCGACCTTAATGTTTATTTCTATAAACTCAAAATATCTTACATTAATTCCTTTTCCTCACAGTTTCGTTATTAGTTTAGTTTATCCTTGTTTCCTTTCACTTCTGCACATACACTATTTCTGTTTTATTACTATTTTTGGATTTTCTCAGACTCAGTATGGCCCAATTTGAACTTAGATATCATAGCTAAACGAAAATCCGTTCACACAATATTTGCGCACAATCCTCAACAAATAATCTCAAATTTGTGGTCTTTACAAGAGCGGCCGTTAGTGTATTAATTTAATGACCTCTTTTGCAGTGCCATCTAACGGCGTTGGTGCAAAATTTACTGTTACATACCATACAGCCAATTTCAAATCAAATTTATTCATGAATACTCTTGCAACTAAATAAAGAAACGCTTGTTCCAAACAAAAAGTTAGATTATCGCTGGAAAAAAAATTATATCAGGTCCCGAGTGGTGTAGCTTGAACAAGCGTCCACGTTCGATCAGCAGAGTTAAGCAACGCTGTCTCTGGTCAGAACTTGAATGGGAGTTCAACGGCTGCATCTCTCGGCGCCTCGTGATACGGCTATCACGGAAAAAAGTTGGTCCCGGCGGCCATACAACATCATGAGAGTCGTTAGTGGGGTTGGAAGTCCTCATAACTGCACAGCGACGCCTATAATTGGCCTAACGGCTGTTGGCTGAGTGCAAATTAAATAAATAAAATAAATAAATAAAATTTTCAAAAATTGCTTAGTTAACTATAAACCTACCAATATTACCTGCTGCTGCTATTATTTTGAGACGAGCTTTACTGGCATAATAATATTAATATAAGCAAATATTACCTGCTAATTCATATATTTTCAATTTTAGGGAGACTGCGACGACATAAAGCCTGCAAGTGTCTCGTTTGCATCGTCAAAGAAGATATACCTAGGAAATATAAAAGAAGAAACGCAACAAGACTAACTTGAATTTTAATAATTCAATAAATATAAACATACAAAAAATGACACAAAAACCAATTACATTTGATTTTGACTAAAATGATTCGTTAGCGCTGTAGTCAACATCCATGGAATTATCGACCGGTGCAACAAAATTTCCTTGTCTGTTATCACAAATTGCCTTTAGGCATATATATAGAAACCAAATCGTCACAACAATATAAATGGGCATAAAATAACCATAACCACACATCTTACTAATGACAATTGCTAAAATGATATAAAATAAAAATTTCTGACTCGCAAAGTATCTCAAGCTCAGTCTAGGCGGTAACTTTACGGGGACACGCGGTGACGCCCCCGGAACAGATTTATTGTACTTGTAGATGGTCATTGGGGGCAAAAGCACCTGCCGCGCCAACCTTCCAGGGAAGCTTTCCATATAGTATAAATTTCGAATTTGGGGCCCAAACTACAACGAATTAGCATTAGAATTGAGAAACTTGATCAAAGACACACTTTACATCTTCATTGATTTTTAAAGAGAGCTGGTACAGCAAGCGCACCAGCACTTTGACTTCATCAGAGCGTATCGGGTGCAACTCTGGATCCCCTTCAAATTTAATGTTTTTCACACGCTCTCGCACCCGTTGTGGAGTTAACCAGGTGTTAATATCATTTTGGAATGATGTACTCGGCTTTGAATCATCCTGTAATTGCTGCTGCGTGTAGTTAGGCTAAAAGATTTTTTGTTAAAAAAATGATCAAGAAGTCTCGTGGAAATTTACTTCAGTTACTCCAAATATTTGACTTAAATTCCTTAACGAGTTCTGTAGATAAGTAGGCACTTTCTGGCGTTCCTCCAAGCTAAACTCATCGTGGGAACTGTCCGACATTATAAAAATCGACTTGAAAAACCCTATAAAACCCTGTGGTTGCTGCCTTATCTCATCTTGGCGTAGCTGTATAGTGCACAAAGCAGTCTCCTCCGCTTTTTTGATGTGCCACATTAATTCAAGCACCTCTGAAGCGGCAGAAGTACAGAAGATTGGCTTATAGCAGAAATTGGGGCCTTCAAATTCCAAAATTTTCTGCTTAATTATGCTCGCCCACTTCCCCCCTCCATATCTGGTTTCATAAATGTTGGAACTGTTCAAATTTGAGCTATTTTCTATGTTGTTGTGGTAAGGCATGCTGTAATTCGGTGTGGTATTGGTCGACCACGCAGAAGTCGGAGACAGAGGGGGCAAACCACTCAAGCTGCTAATGTTATACGAATGCCCTGGGGAGCTCTTGGCAAACTCGGCATTGCTCTCGATTTCACGAAGGTACGTAATAAGATTTGGTTGCCCAAACACCTAAACCACAAATTCAATATACGCAATGTCATACAAAGGGAAATATACTTTACCTTTGTTAACCCGATAGTATCAAAGCGATTTTTGGACTTGACAAATCTACTCTGATGAATCTTGGCAAAAGCTGCTGCATATATAACTGTGTATGCTAACAAATTTTCGGCCATAAATTGCATGTATTCTCGGTCAACTGCCTTCATTGGAGCTGTGCTAATATCCTCAAGATCAGGGTTTACTTCAGGCTGGTTTCTGCAAGTTATTTGTTAATAAATTTCTAATCTTAGTAGTAACAGAAATTTAGGAACTGAACTTACATAGGTTTCATGTACTCGTTTCCTGGATATCTCCAAGGCTGCAGAAAACTGAGCCAGAGTTCTAATAAGAGTCGAAATGAGCCATCCAAAGGCCATCGGTGTACCAGGTGCCTTAAAAATACATATATTCTGCCTTGCAAATATGGAATTACGATCTTCTTAAGCTCCCCCATATGTGTGTCATCGGCTTTCGCACTGGAGGCAAACGAGTGCAGCTGCTTAACTAGAACTCTCACTATTCTTATATATTCACCAGTAGGAATGTCGTTCATTTGTAATTTGGGCTAAAATTATAAGTCAATTTCATAATATAGATAAGAATTAATGTTGTGTATATCTTATTCAATAAATTTTTATAACCTACAACATATCAAAAATTAAAACTTTTTATTTCAAAGCTGAAAAATTGAGATTACGGCTTATCGAAGTTTTTCAAACTCTACTCAATATATCTCAAAAATAAGAAGAGGTATCGAGGTCAAGTGTGCATTGAAAGATGAAGAGGGAGAAGGGCTTTTGTATGATGAGTCAAAGGCATTTTTTACAGGAACAAATAGAGTGAAATTAATTTGTTTCTAAATAAAAATACAACAGACTGTTATGTCGTTTTAAAATTCCCCGCTGCCACTGCACCTTCTTGTGTGCGAGGGCTGGAGAGTGTTCGAAAAATTCACGCAACCATTTCAGTCGGGGCATAACTGCCACAGGCACATACCGAAACAGGGTGTCTTTGAGTGTTTGAAGTTCCATGCACTGTAGCAGCCATTCGGGAAATTATTGACCTTTGTCATAATTTAATAACCGCCCATATACCAACACTGATTTGATGGTAGACACAGTCTCTAAGTGGCACGTACAATTCTTTCGTGCTAGGTAAGATATGAGTTACTATTCCAGATCTTTTCTCTTAAGAGTTGCTAGGCTCAAAACGAGTTTTGTTATGTGTGAAACAGATTTATGACCTCGATATGAAGCAAAAGTGCTCCAGTCAACTCAATGGAGGAAGGGGTGGGTTTTTAGGTTTCATTTTCATTACACAACAATTACCCTATCTACAATAACACCAAATACTTAACACCGTCCACCAGTTCTATCTCTACCTAGATACCTACACAAATTAAGGTAATTGTTAGGCGCCACCTCTAGTGTCTGCCGGAAAATGATGCAGGGTGCTCCTCAACCGGACTGTAGGTTCCATCAGCTTGAACAGGCAGTTCAGCTCCCAAAAATGACTTATCTTGTTTGTATCAAAAATGCTTACCTACTGCAATATTCGCGCAACTGTATTCCGCTTCATAAATAAATTAATAATAATAATAGGGGCCTTACAAACCTATGACTTTTTGCAGCAGTTTCCTCCACCCCTTTCTATCTGAAGTCTTTACCCTCCAGTTCCTATCAAGCTGACGCAATTCTTCTTGCACTTATACTTTCCGCCTTGATCTAGGTCTACCCCTTTATCTTTTAACCTCGATTGTATTACGTAGAACCATCTTTAGCATTCTTTCCTCCTCCATCACATGCCCATCTATCATATTCTTTTAACCATTACCACTTTTGCCAATTCGGGCGGGCTATACATTTACTGTACATCTACATTTGTGCATATTTTCCATCTCTTGTTAATTTTTCTTTCTCCAAACATTTTCCTCAACACTCTTCATCCCTTCCTAATGTGCACACCTCACTTCCGTAAGTCATAATTAGTTGGATTACGTTCTGTACATCTGGTTCTTAAGACTCGATGATATTTAGTTGTCCTTCAGTGTATGACATGAACACTATCTTATTTTTGGCACCTCATCTAAAATTGTTCTCAGATAACAGAAACTGCCCACTTCCTGCAACTTCTTCACTTTTCCATACTCGCTTTCACATTTCTAAGAACTTGCCCTTTTCAAAGTCGTTGTTGTCCCACATCATATTATTTGGATTTCTCCTCTCTTATTTTCCCCCATGTTCTTCTGCTGCCTGTAAGAACCTTGTTACTACTCCCTTCAATTCTTTCTTACTCCTCGTTATCACAGGTCCTGTTCTGTTTATACAGTTCTGGCATAATATTTTTTCTAATGTATGTTATATCCATCTCAATCTGTTCTCACCTTTGATTCAGTTTCCTTCAAAGTTATTTCGACCAATTTTACTAATTTTGTTTGTTCCAAATTCTTTTATTCCCACAATTAACGTTTTCCTGCTCACTGTGTTATAAGCCTAACCAAAAACCAATAAACAAAACATGCATCGGTAACTTGTGATCATAACTTTGCACTTGTAGTTTCCTTAAAAGCTTAGAACAAACATCTAGTCTGTAAAAGTCGCATTGGTATTCGCCAATAATATCCTCCAGTTCTATATAAGTCAATTCTTAGTACAAGTTACTAGTATTTGTATACTATCGCTAATAAGGATATCCCCCTATAGTTCTCAAAGGCTGTCCTGGTACCTTTTTTTAAAGCAGCGCAGATGACCGCCGAACCATTATTTCTCCAACAGCTCCCTCTATATGTAACCACCTTTGTATTCCATAATTTCCTGAACAATTGGGATTTTTCATGTTTTTAACTACTTCCTTTCTTGATTTCATCATCCTGGTCTTCGATAGTATTCGCTTGCTTCTTCCATGCTAGTGTCCGATTTTCTTTCTGCTTCTATTCAGTAGCTTCCTACAATACTTGGTCCAACTCTCCACCACTCTTCAGGGTTTGCATATCCATTCGCCATCCTCATCTTGGAAATAAAGATTTTTTCCTTTGTACCCTTCCTGATTTTTCTTACAGTCCAGTAGAAATTTCTTATTTCTATGTTATGCCCGTTACTCAAGCTGTCACCCATTATTTAAGTCTCCCGGTAGCACGTACAATTCTTCGAATTATTTTTTGCACTCCCATAATAAGTGTATTTGTGTTATTTTAATATAGCCGTTCTTAAATTTAATGCTTTGTAATTTATTTGTTTTTTGAACATTTATTTGAAGAAAAAAAAGTGTAAGCAGAGCTAAAGAATTTGGCAAGAAAGAAAAGAAACAAAAGTAAAGCTGAACTTGGGGCAACAAATAGTATTAATGCAGATGAACAATTACAAAAAAAAATATGTACAGGGAGAACCAAGTCGAAAGAGAGACAAGGGACAAAACAAAATGAAGATGAAACAGTACAGAGAAATAACTATTCAATATAGTTTAGGAAAATTAGTCAGCTAATTATCTTCTTATAATAATATATTTGACGTTTCGTCAGCTCAGCTGACTTCCTCAGAAAATACACATTACGTTGAATACAATAGACTAAAAGGAAAATTAGATTAAGGTTAGATCACTTAAACAATGTATATTTACTCTTACCTTATGTAATGTCCATTGAAATTTTGAGATTGTAAAGTTGTACAATGTTCTAAGGTTAATAATAATTCTTACAATATAACTTGAAAAGAATATTTAAAAAGATTTCGTAGATATAAAATGTCAGATGTCAAAATTTGAAATCAAAATTTTCTTATTTTAAAGGTATAACTTAATACAAAAATTTTATTGTAAAAGATATCTTGATATTAAGTGTAATTTAAATTATATAGTTTTTTTCTTTGTTAATTATAGAAGAAAATTTAGAGAAGATTATAGTAAATGGAATGAAGATTTTCTATGTCGGTTTTGTAATTAATAGAATTTGTATTTTTTTTTATTTCAATCATTTCATATACAGTGTGGTCCATTAAGTGTGCAACAAATGGGAATTTTTTTTATTAGTTGTAAAACCGAAATTTAAATACCGGCAAAAGTTAGTGCATGTGCGATAACCATATCAGATGCCCTTAGAATGGCTTCAAGTCAAACAATATACAGGGCAGGACAAAAAATGTGAAATTCGTTCAAGAACAAAGTTACCTTATTTCAAAAAATATAGCAAAATTTTATTAAGAAAAGTTGTTTAGAATTAAAAGTTATGCTCAAATACAAAGTCACGGCCTTCTATTCGAATTTTGATTCTTTTTTGGAAAATTTTGTATTACCCCCGTATGATACATATTTTTATTATTTTGATTTTATATGTATTTAAAGTAGCCACAACCACATCCCTTTTAAATAACTTTTAGCAACTTGAAGCGTATTTGTAAAATTTACTTGGATTTATATTTTTTTAGGTAACCGTCCACTTCATGTTTGTTGCAACGATATTTAACAGAACTTGAGAATTTCGCAAATATTCTTTTTAACAAGGCAAATGCTTTACTAATAATAATTTACATATGAAAAACTCTTAATAAAATCAGAATCATAAAAATATGTATCATACGGGGATAATACAAAATTTTACAAAAAAAGAATCAAAAATTGAATAGGAGGCCGTGACATTGTATTTCAGCATAACTTTTGATTCTAAACAACTTTTCTCAATAAAATTTTGCTATATTTTTTTAAATAAGGTAACTTTATTCTTGAACGAATTACATATTTTTTGTCCTGCCCTGTATATTGTTTGACTTGAAGCCATTCTAAGGGCATCTGATATGGTTATCGCACATGCACTAACTTTTGGCGGTATTTAAATTTCGGTTTTACAACTAATAAAAAAATTTCCCATTTGTTGCACACTTAATGGACCACACTGTATAAGGCGTTTTTGTAAAATATTTTCTTTTTGCAATATTGTAGGTGAGTTAAAATTAAAATTATGATAATTATCAACTGCATGATCAGAGAGGGCAGTATTTGGTTTATTTGCGTTTAAAATTTTTGTTTTTATACAATTTTTATGTTGAGTTAATCTTTTTTTTAGATTTTATTTGGTTGTCCTACGTATTTAGCATTGCAATTATTACAATTAATTTGGTAAATAATATTTGATTCAGATTGAATTTTTGTTTTATCTTTTAGATTGTTAAAAAATTGATTTCCTATTGTATTGTAATTTTTAAAAGAAATATTAAAATTATTTTTGTTTGTTAATATTTTACTTAAACGTTGTGATAGTTTTGGTATGTATGAGATGGAAATGTAAAATAAATTTTTAATGTTTTGATTATTATTAAATTCTTGTCCTAAACAGTTAGGGTATAAATTGATAGTTGCATTATTATTTGTGTTATTATTTTTAATTTGATTTGTTCTTTTCTTAATGTTGGTGTTAATGAAGTCAATAGGATAATTATTTTTTAATAATATTTTCTTAATTTTTATAATATCAATATGAAATTTATTTGAAGATAATAAAATTGCACGGTCAATTAAGCTATTAATTACACTTCTTTTATATTTTATAGATGTTTGAGAATTATAGTTTAAGTATCTATCAGTTTTAGTTTCTTTTCTATACCAATTCGTTTCAATATTATTATTTTCTGTTCTTATTCAAGTTAGATCAAGAAAATTTATACATTTATTTATATTTTAATTTTCAATTGTGAATTTTACTCTTGGGTGGTAGTTATTAAATGTTTTAAAAATTTTGTTTATTTGGTTTTTATTAGTACAAATAATTATGTCATTTACAAACCGTTTATAAAAACTAATTTCGTTTAAGTTATTTAAAATTTCAGATTCAATTTTTTGTAATACCAAATCTGCAATAGTACTAGATAAAGGATGACCCATTGCAACACCAAAATTCTGTTTGTATGTTTGATAATTAAAAGAAAAATACGTAGATTGTAAAATATATTCAACCACTTTTATAAATTCTTGTTTAGAAATATAGGTAAATTTTTCTATTTGACACCAAAATTGTTCTACGGTTTTGATGGCTAAAGTTATTGGAATGTTTGTATAAAGTGATACAACATCTAAGGAGAATAAAACATGATCTTTTGAAATTGTTATTGTATCAATAAATTTTTTAAACGTCCATGAGTCTTTTACACTATATTGGTTTTTTTGGGTAACATTAATTAGAGTATTTGAAAAATATTTGGATAATTTATATAATGGGCTCATATATGAAGTTACTATTGGTCGTAAAGGGTAGTTGTTTTTATGTAATTTAGGTAAACCATAAATTTTTGGTAGTAGTCCATTATGAGTTATTAATTTTTTATAAGTGTTATTATCTATATAATTATTGTCATTCCAATATTTTAAAGTTTTGTTATTAAAATTTTGAAGTTTGTAAGATCTTTGTTTTCTTTACTATAAGTTTCTGTGTCATTTAAAAGATCCATCATTTTATTGATGTAATCAGTTTTGTTAATTAAAACTGTAGTTTCTGATTTATCAGCTTTTGTTATTAATATATCATTATTATTTTTCAAAAATGTTTTAGTGTTGTTTATTTTATGTAAAAATTTATTATTTTGTATATTTTCATATGAATTTAATAAGGTATTTTTATATTGGTGGTTAATTAAAATATTGCAAATAGATGTTCTTATTTTGTTTTGATTTTCTAAGTCCAAAACACTAATTGCATTTTCAATATTTACTATAAATTTCTCATTTGGAATTTTATTTTTAGGATTATATGTATTAAAATTTGGTCCTAGCTTCAATATATCTTCTACATCTTGTGGTAGTTGTATATTCGTTAAGTTTTTAATCCAATTGTCGTTTCTTTCAATTTTGTTTTCATTTTCAAATTTATTAAATTTTCATTTTACATTTTGCTGAAGTTTTAAATTATAATTTTTTGCAAAATGCTTTATTTTTATAGTGTTTGTAAAATTTTTTATTTGTCCAGATTTTTGAAATAAAAAAGACTATATTTTGTGGGATTTTAGTTTCTAGAAATGTTTTACAATTAAGAACTTTTTGTTTTAAATAATTAAAATTACTGTAAGAATCATTTAAAATTAATGACAGTATTTTCATTGTGAAATTATATTCAATATTTATAAATATTTGAGTATTTTGTGTATTATTAAATTGAATGTTATTAAAATTTTTCTGAAGAAATTTGGGTGTTAATTGTAGTTGTTTGCATTGTTTAAGAAAATCTATCCTTTCACTCACCTTTACAATAGAAAAGCTAATTTTATTTAAATTACGGAAACAATTTTCAAATTTGATGCTGACTAATTTTCCTAAACTATATTGAATATACCTAAAAGACAGCTGTTATAAACAAATATAATTTTAAGAAATAACTATATTTTCTTCAATAGTGGTAGAAAAAATAGATTGATGGAAACAGGTTTTATGGTGCATTGTGATTTAAGCGACAGTGTAGTACCTTTTAAGCCAGTATCAGAGAGACTATTAGTGTTAAGAATGAGAGAACGTATCAAAAGCTAAGTTTTATTAAATTTCATGTGTTCACAAAAACCCCAGATACGGAAATAAAAGAGCAGTTTTATGGAGTATTCGAGGCAGAGCTGGACTCAACATACTGCCGTATAATTTAAAAGCTATGTTGGAAATGAAAAACTATATAAGCCAACCACTATCGAACAAAGTAAGCATCTAGAGTCAAGTGAAAACGGTGTACTATTAGTAGATCTACTAAGGAGTAAGGGCATGAGAATCATGAGTACCTATTTTGAAAGAAAAAAACATATATAAGGACACATGGATGGCCCCAGATGAAAGTTAACCAGGTAGTAGTAGACAGCAAGGTTAAAATTGGATAGCAAAGGTAAAAAGCTATAGAGTCCTGATGCAGATTCAAACCATTTTATGGTGGGTGTTAAAATGAAGCAATTGACACCTAGAAATAAAAGAAACAACAAAAGGAAAAAGAACAAGCTAAAAATAGCATGTTTGGCAAAGGATGAACAGATAAGAGTATGATGAGCTCTGGAAAGAACGTTGACCAAAATGAACAAAAAACAGAGGTACACGAGAAATGGACTGGCATAGAGAAGACCATCAAAGAAACCACACAGGGATTACCACTAGAGAAAAAGAAGAAGATTCATAGAAACTGGTTTGATAAGGAGCGCAGGGATAAATTAAGATTAAGATACAGAATCCGGGCCATACAAACATGGGATAAAGAAGATGAAGACAGGTATAAATAGCACAGTGTAAAACTGTATATAGGTGAAAGAAATTGAGGAAAATTATAGAAATACAAAAATAAAAAATTTCTACTGGACTTTAAGAAAAATAAGTACGGGTAGAGAAAAAAATCCTTTATTTCCAAGATGAGAATGGCGAATGGATAAACAAACCCCGAAGAGTGGTGAAGAGTTGGACCAAGTATTTTAGAAAGCTACTGATACAAGCAGAGTGAAAATCAGACACCAACATAGAAGAAGCAAGCGGATACTAGAAGACCAGGAAGATGAAATCAAGTAAAGTAACTAAAAACATGAAAAACCATAAGTGTTCCGGGGATGATGGAATGCAAACAAATCTAGTTAAATATGGAGAAAATAAAATGCAGGAAGAGGTACAGGAGTAGGGAGAAGGGTATGGAAACGCAAAGAAATGCTAAAACAATGGTTACTGGCAGTCATCTGCCCTTTTTTTAAAGAGGTACCACGACAGGCTTCAAGAAGTATAAAGGGGATAGCCTCATTGGGGATAATATACAAAATACTGGCAACTTATATTAAGAATTGACTTAATATATGTAGAATTGGAGAATGCCAGTGAGGCTTTTGCAAGGGGCGATCAGTCGTCGACCTGATGTTTGTTTTAAGGGAACTACAAGCCAAAAGTTATGAACACAAGTTACAGACACATGTTCGTTAGGCTTATGGCACAGTGAGTCGGGAAAAGTTAATAACAGGAATACGGAAGAAAAACTACATTAAAATTGATGGAAATGACCTTGAAGGAAACTGAATCAGAGAATGGAGGGTAAAGATTCAAAACCCTTCCCTGTCAAGATTGGATAAGATCGATTTAACATAACATTAGAGAAAATAGTATGCGAGTTGTACAAACAGAGCAGGGCTATTTCCTCATATGCCACTCTGATAACGATGAGTAACGAAGAGTTGAAGGGAATAGTAAAAAGGCTCGTAAGGGTGGCAAAATAACATGGTTTAGAAATAAGTAAGAGAGGAGAAATCCAAATGTATGGTGTGGAACGACTACGACTTTGAAAAGAGCAAGTTCGTAGAGGTGAAAGTTAGTATAGGCAAGGTGATATAGTTCGAGGAAATAGGCAGTTTCTGCTATCTAAGAACAATTTTTGGTAGGGTGCCGGACACGATAGCAGAAATGTAGCGAGGCTAACGCCAGGAAGTGAGGCAGTGTTCAAGTCACAAACGGACAAGCAAAGATCCAGGTCTACAGAACAGTAATCCAACTGCGACTTACGGAAGTGTTGTGAACATTAGGTGGGAAGAAACTGCGAGTGTTGGGATATGGAAAAATGGAGTGCTAAGAAAGATGTTTGTAGGAAGAAAAGTAAACGAGAGATGGGAAAGACGCACAAATGTAAAAATAAACCCGGACTGGCGAGAGTGGTAAGGGCCAAAATGATAAGATGGATGGGACATGTGATTGATGGAGGAGGAAAGAACATCAAAGAAGGTTCTACGTAGTACAATAGGGGGTAAAAGACGGAGGGACAGACCTACACCAAGGTGGAACGTAGAGGTGCCAGAAGAATTAGGTCAACTTGATAGGAACTGCAGGGCGAAGATTCCAGAGAGAAAGGGGTGGAGGAAACTGGTGCAAAAAGTCATGGGCTTGTAAGACCGCTAGTATTTATCTAATATTAATATTAATTTCTTTGTGAAGCGAAATGCAGTTATGGGAGTACTAGGACAACTACGTAAGCAATTTTGATACAAACAAGGTAAGTCATTTCTGGAGGCCTCCTTAATCCGAGGAAACCTACTCTGTGTATCATTATTTGGCAGATACCAACAGGTGGCACCTAACAAATTACCCGAATTCGTATGGGTATCTAAGTTAAATTAAGAGTGTGCATTCTTTTAAAAATATGTTAAATAACAAAATACAAATTGACTTATTTGTGTGTTAACTGTAAAATTATTGCAGATTAGTTTTTCTTGTAAACTGAAGATAAAGTTCATATTTTTATGTCATTAGCTAGTGGTACCTAAATAAAGTTTATTATTATTATCTTTACGGTACTATTTGTTTTTGATCGCTGCAGATCAGCCATTCTTACATCAAAAACCCACCCCTTCCTCCAGTGAGCTGACTGGAGCATTTTTGCTTTGTTTCGAGGTCGTAAATCTGTTTCACAAGTAACAAAACCTGTTTTGCAGCAACTCTTAACTGAAAAGAACTTTCATACCAATGAAAAAGAAAACAATAAATAAGTAAGTTAATCTCTGAAACTTCTTTGTGACGTGAATCTATAATTCATATTCTTATTTGGGTATTTCGCCACTATTTTGGCAAAATACCCAAATAACAATATGAAAAATAAGTAAGTACTTTTACAAGCGAATTAATTTGTAATATTAACAACTTTATCATTCGAATTGTCTTTGAGCAACTTGAAACGAGAATATTGTGTCGAACAAATTGCAGTGGCACAGGTGCACTCCACAGCCAGAGTTTGTTTTATAGTTAGTAAGTATATCAATCAACGCATTAGAATCGTTAATGCAAGACTGTGTGGCAGTGTGACTGTGAATGCACAACCTTATTGTGTATTCATGTATACTACGTATAATAATATGTACTTATTTGTTAGAATGGCTTTTGTCTTTTATTCAAGTTTCTCTTTTTTTGTGCTTCAATTTTTTATTTTAACATATTAACATGTGTTTATTTATATGTTCTGTTAACTACATACTATGTACTTTCTTAATTATAATTAGGTATGTTTTATGTTCTTTTACTTGTGTTTTATTTTGTTATTTTATCATTTACTTGTTTATAAAATAGAGCGCTCAATTTTGAACTTTTGTCTATAAACCACAAACCTGAATTATTTTTAAATCTGTCAAAAGTGAAAAAACTGAAATCAGGCCAAGAACATATCAAGGATAGAATCAAAGTGCAGTAAATGGTGTACTCGAAAGCGGAAGCCGAGAGACTAGTATGAAAGAGCATCGAAATGACAACAAATTTTCATAATGCCAAAGTTCTGTACGTGGTGTCCTTGTACACTAAAATAATGCTCAAAATTTAAAAGACAATAGAAAACGGGGCAAACCAAAATTAAAATAGTTAGATAATGTAACAACAAATGCGAGAAACTTCCTAGGGGTAACGAATTAAAGAACAATTAGAGACAAAGCAAGGATTACGATAGGCGAAAACAGGATAAGGCCCACAGAGGGCTATAATACCTTGAATTATATGTTAGTTACATATAGAAAAGAAACAGCACCATCCAAGTTTTTGCAAAGTTATCTGACACTTGACAAATTTTCAGAAAATATTATTTCCTGAGAAAAATTGCCTCTGACTCATCACTAGTAACAACTATACATACAATAGCCAGTCCGAATAGTTCAGTTTCTCGAAACAAATAGACTCAACTTATTGAAAATGTATATCCTTAATCAATATAATACCTTGTACGCAGGGTGCGACATGTCAAAACTCCTATCAAACCCTAGGCCTCCACTCAAAACCTGGTCGTTATTTAGCCACATATCTATAAAAACTGTCATAATCGTTTCGCTTCTCCATATCTCATTTCTTGGATGATGTTCAAGAGTCTGCATACCACCGGTATTCAACACATCATTACGTAATAACCTTGATGACTTTGCAGGCCTATAATTTCACTTAGATAATAGATATTAATATTGTTCAATATTTTATCTTCATCAATAAATTCTAGTTCAACGTATTCCTTGTTTTGTAAAAAAGTGTGGTAATATCTATCTATAACCGCAATGAGTGCGGTAATAAGGCTCTTAACGATACTCAAATGAATTTGATAAATTGTTGACAACAACACCGATGAAGATAAAATTTGTTAAGGTTTCATATCTTACTTGTTGAAAGACGGCAGCATGTAGGTAGGATTTTTGCCATTATACGATTTTAAAAGAGGTAAAACCGGACAGCTTGGATTGGTTGGTAAAAAGTGTAGCACATAATCACAGCACAAAATGTAATAAACAGTGCTCCATGTAGATCCTGCTGGACTTGAAAAGCGCTGATGGAATGGATTAATCAAATGGTATGCGAAGTGGAAAAAATAGTAATCAAACGGATCTGTATGCACATAAAACTTTCTTATAAGACTTTCATCTACAATAATCACTACTCACTTAACATCAATGAAATCGTACGATTGCTTTGAGGATCTATGTGTATCAGGTCTGTGTAAAACGGATGTGTACTTGACGCATCTGTATTCTGTCGTACTTTACTCTAAAATCCAACCCAACATTAACAGTGATCTACCTGCATTTTAGCATACTTACTGGTAAATAATTTAAACTAAACTCGAACTTCACCAAAGGGTCTCTTAATAATGTATATATTAGTTTAAACATAGGTCCTAGAGGTGACAAGAAATGCTGCAATGCTTGAAAATCTTGCGAATTAACAGCACTCGTTATAGCTCGCAGATCCCAACATATTGTGCCATGTGGTCCAAATATACTGTCTATCAATATTGGAAAAATTGTGTGTAAATCTTTCATGCTTCCTCGATCAAACAAAACGGTTAGCTCAGCACAGCGGCTTTGTATAGGTCGGTTCAGTGCTTGAGTGGCACGGTTCTAAAACACAAATAGATGCAACTAGTTGCTCTTGCAGTTTTATTAATACTTACAAGAAAATGTTCTGGTTCTCTTCCTAACATTTTGAATTTTTCCTGTACTAAATACAGCTTGTAAATTTGTAGGTTAGTTCTGATACTGATTTCAAAAACTCGAAAATGTCATATTGTCAAAAACCGTTCGTGGCTAACGCTACGGTAACGGTAAAATTATCAAACTAATGATGATTTTTCATATGCCTATTAACTGGTACGTTATTTTTCTTAAATCATGGTCAAAATGTATGCCCAAGCTCATCCTAAAGCAATATTACTAATTTCTATACTACAAATTAGACTAGTTTATTAAGAGTTTTGTAATTTATATACAGGGTGATCATCAATGGTTGTGATTTTCTTTCGAAGGTTGGTTACGTTTTCAAAATATTACATTGGCAGACCTGATACCACAAAGCAGCCACCAAAATCCCCACCTTTCCACCAACAAATAGGTGGATTTGTGATATGAATAAACCATGACATTACCTTTTTCCATCTCTTCCATTATTTTAGGTCTTTCCTATGGATCTTCTCGAAAAATCCTGAAAAATGATTTGCATTTACAAAGCTACAAATATTCGATGGTCCAACAACTCTTATACAGAAGTTAGGAGGTATTTTTTTTATACCTCCTAACTTCTGTCAAAGAATCCAATTTTATCATTGGTATAACAAGAATTTCCGAAATAACGAGATGGAAGATCTTGTTTTTTTTTCTGATGAGGCTGGGTTCCATCTTAATCGATATATAAATTCTCAAACTTATAAAAGTTGGTCAGCAAATAATCCCCACAATGTTATTGACGTGCCCCTGCATTCAGTAAAAGTTGGTGTTCAGTTTGCAATGTCCCGAAGGTGAATTATTGACCCAATTTTCTTTAATGGAACAATTAATGCTGAAAGATACCGAAGACTCCTTCTTGAACCATTTATAAACCAGTTGGATGATGTATAACTAACATAAATGGTTATTTCCTACAGGACTCAACCGCTGCCCACACGGCACGAGCAACAATTAATTATTTAAAGTACATTTTTTTTCTATAATAATTTTCAAGGTCAACTTTCTAGGGGATACGTTGCATTCCTGTAGGGTCCCTAGTTTTAATAATGTTGGTACATAGATTTTTAATTCTTTTCTTCCACTAAAAAAATGATTGTCATTTTGACAGATATGTCATAATTTAATATCGCTTGCTTCATTTTTGCATTTAAAATATTTCTTGGTTTTCTTTGTTTGTCCGATTTTATTGATGATAATGATGATTCCATGTTAAAAAAAATTTTTTTCAAGAGTTCAAATTAAGAAACTTTGACATTCAAAATTGGCACATAACCATAATTTTGAAAAAGTTCTACCAACACGAGGTATAAAAATTTCCTACCGTTTTAATAACATATCTACCAACATTGTAACACAGTTATTATAGAAAAAAAACGTACAGTTTTTCCCGTTTTTCCCAGAGCGATTGATTAGCGTAGAATTATGACCAAGTATATCACCTGATTTGAACCCTCTTGATTTCTTTCTATTTCCTTATTTAAAAACGTAGTCTTTAGAAATCCGGTTCAGAATTTGCAAGACCTGCAACAAGCAATTGAAGCTGCAGTTGCAAACATAAGGCCTGAAATGTTAAGAAAAGTTTTTAGTTGTTTACATGCAGATGGGCATCATTTCAAACAACTGCTCTAAACATTTACCTTAACTGTTTTTTAAAATACTTTTTTTTTCAATCATATAAATAAAGGAGAACGATCCAAATGTGTGTGTCCGTCACGACAATTGCAGACGCGATGTCCCCCATTTTCGTTTGCATGAATTTCGCCGTCGCCTCGATTTCGTGAACGGGGCGGAGCCCCAAGGTCACCCTTGGAGGGGGGCAAAGCCCCGAGGGCTCCGTTGAAGAGGGGCGGAGCCCGGAGGACCACCTCTTCAACTAACACTCGATTTTGTACCGTTTTTGTAGAATTTGTAATTTTTGAAAATTTTTAACAAATGGTTAAAAATTAAAAATGAAATTTTTGACTAATTATAAGATCACTGTAAAAGGAAGTTGTGTGAGTGTATCACACCAGATTTTTTTATTTTTGATTTGTTAAAATTTCGTCTTCTCAGCTTTCGTCTAATGGATTCTGCGATTGGAAACATTCACAAGAACGTTTACAAGGTCATGAGCAATCAACGGAACATCTTAAGGCTACGATTGCTTTCAATAGGAGTTTATAAGCGATTGGGCGAATTGATACAGAGCTGACACAACGGGTTGAGCGTCTGGAACATTATTGGAGATCAGTGTTGAAACGAGTAGTAAATGTTATTCAGTTTATTGCCGAGCGTTGCTTAGCATTTAGAGGAGATAACGAATTGGTTGGATTGAAACAAATCTTTAGCTCCTGCTATTTGTTTCGCCATTTATTCATCAATTCCGGGCCAGCCTGTATATGTTCACTTGAGTTATAACCCGCTGTATTTCAATTCATATCAAGCTTGTCCGCGCAAAGGCGCTGGATTTGGTTTTTCCGAAATTCACTTGTTATCTCCTTGCACCAGCCGCCGCGGTCATTTTTCCGTGCGCGACCTCATTTTACATTTCGCTTTTGGTTGGAGCAACTTGTTCCAAGCAGGCACTTTGCGTGCTATAGCACCTCAATATTAAATTTCGTTTGCGGGCTGATGAATGGAATCAGGTATGTTTTCGCTACTTGGTTTGATATTCAATTGTAGTAATTTCCCGTTTTTTTATAGCTCTTTCCTTGACGTTATTTTTTTCAACGTCACCTCTTAATTACCGCTTTTAAATACCGCTTTTAACGCTGTATTTTTGGGGCGATTTCTCATTTGGATTGACGCCACGTTTGCTGTCCTAATTGGCATATGACGTGGGCCTGCAGCTCCTTCTGGAATGCCATTTTGAACCTGCCGTTCGTGACGTGAGGCGTTCGTTTCCTTATCTACTTTGGCCGCGAGGTCTGTACTGCCGAAAGCTGTCACGTTACGATTATCCTGGACCAATTATTCATCTCCTACATGCGACTTTTTTGTCACAACCAGGTTAGTCTCAGATATCTACGACGTTCCATCACCGTTAACCGATTTACCAGTTCTAAATTTAATTTACACTTTATAAGTTGAAAACTTAATGTAATAATTGTTTCAATTTACAATTCATAAATTTAAAGCTCCGTTTTATAAATTTAAAACATAATGTAATAATTATTCTATGATCTACATCTCACAAATTTAAAGTTTTGCTTAATGAATACGTATTAAAAAAAATCTTGTAAAAAGTGCCCTCACGACATTTTAATATCACTACCGAGATAACGGTTATTACATATGACAGTGGTAAGCTTATCCCTTCATTGAATTGCAATTAAATTCAATCTAAGAGCCTCAAAGAGGTTCACATATTTTCGCTGTGCGTGTCGCATTTTCAGCTCATGTATTATATTGTATTCAGACCATTTAATATTGTGATAAACAATTTACCAACGTATTACTGATGTTGCAATTAAATATGATCTGCTAATTAAATAAACTTAATTGCTTGCTATTATCTTATTTATTTCTTGAAATCTGTGATTTCTGGCGCCCTGTGTTTTTTGACTATTATTAAAGAAGCTTGCAGCTGATCAGCTGATGATAGAAATCTGCGACCTAAAGCCATCGACTTTGAAGCTAGCTAGGCCATTGCGGTGAGTAAGTACATTTCTCAGCTACCGTGGTCTATAAATGATAAGGGGGTTGATCTGCGATTATACTGCCATAGATTATTATTAGTAATCGATCGCAGGTTGGCTTCTTTATTGTTTCAGGATCACCTAAAAATGGAAACTTTCTGGGTATTCTTGAACTCATCGCCCAGTACGACGACTTTCTTGCACAGCATATCGAAACTCAAGCCAATCGCGGCAAGGGTCACACAAACTATCTGTCATCTACAATAACAGTAGAACTTATCAGTGTAATGGGTGAGAAAGTCCTCGCAGAAATTATTTCTCGAGTTAATACTCGTATATAATAATAATAATAATAATAATAATAATAAGAATATGCCTTTATTAATTAAAAAGAAAATACACACATTAACAAAAAAACAGAATAAATACTGAGTAGGGCGAAGTTCAGCTGCAGAATGCAAAAAAAATCTGCAGTTGCTCTACCACTTAACCCTATGTTAAAATGTTTAAATCTAGCTTAACATTGTTTTCCCTGCTCATATTCAAATTCAGTAAAGTTTATAGAACAAATAAAGATAGTATATTAGTTATTTTTGATCATTGCGTAGAAGATTTTGATCTGTGACCGAAAACAAGAAGTCGGTGTTAATTTGAGGTCTCGGGGTAAGCCATTATACCATTTTGCAAAATTATAAACAAATCGGCGTTTTTCAAACTCAGAGTAGCATAATGGAATACTGACATTGCCCCTAAACCTCAGGTTTAAGTTATGTACATCTGTACGAAATGATATCTTATTATACAAATATGGAGGTGTTTTATACAATAGTGTAACGAACGCAAAAACGGCCTTGAAAGCAGATGTGCGCGGGTGAATCAGAGGCTGCCGGCAGGAGCAGGTGTGGAGATGTGTCACAGAGTTCCAGACTTTCGGATAAGTCTGGAGCCAGGTGCAGTGCATGACTCACGCGCGCCCGAGGTCAGATGCGTCATGCTTTCATCTGGATTTTCCGGTGAATGCCGAGAAGTTTCTGGAACCTCTCCAGTGAAAGATAAATACTCGCGCAGCGGGGATGCGAGTCAGTTCTGAAATAATTCTTCGGCAGTTCGAACTCACGTCGAGGCTTGTTAGAAGCCCCCATATAAATAACCGCGTGTACATAATCTCTCGTGAACTAATAGAAATAAATAGAAATACATCGTTAGTGTTTAAGAGTGATATAAATAAATAATAATAGTTGTTAGAAATAGTGCCGTAGTTTAAAAGTAATTTGTAATCTGCTTGATAGTTCGTTAGTGCTTGTAAATAACAATAATCGTAATAATTCATTCTGTAAATAAATGTTTGAACCCATGTTTGTCGTATAATTTTAAATAGCCCGAACGTTAAAAATGTAACAGTGGTGTCGGTGTGAGGTTTTGAACCGGGGGCTATAAAAAAATTATTGAACAAACATTAAATAAATAAATTATTTAACAAGTGCCGATAAAACGACGGTCAGATAAATAAATTGAAGTGAGTATTGTGCATGCCTTTGACGCGATCTCAAAGCAGCAAAATGGAAGCCCAATTAAGCCAACTTTTGCAACTGATGCAAGTTAGCCAGGACAAGGCAGAGAAGGCGCAAGAGAAAGCGGAAAAAGCACAGGAGGAACTTAAGAAAGAGATCCAAGTTGGCCAGGAAGAATTGAAAGACCTTAAGAAAGAGTTGAAAGTTGGGCAGAAGAAGGCAGAAAAATCACAAGAAGACCTCAAGAAAGTACTTAAGGAAGAATTGAAAGCCGGCCGAAAGAGGATCTTGAAAGTACTAGAGGATCTTGATAATAAGCATAGGGAACAGCGGAAAGCCGGGCAGAAAGCACGAGAAGAGCTGGAGGCCGGGCAGGAGGAGCTGGAAGCCGCAGAAGAGAAAGTAATCCAAAAGCTTGATGGGAAAATAAATGGAAGAGTTCGGTCTCTGCAGTTGGATACTGGAGCGACGAAGTCCATCGCCAGGTCCGACGTAGTAAGGGACGAGGGTCAGCTGCTGCACAACGAGACACGCCTTCGCACTGCCACGGGGGGCGCGGTGACAACACATGAAGAAACTGATTTGAAGATTGGGAATCAAACCCTCAAGCATCGGGACCTGAAGGCTGACAGTGCGAACGAGTACATCCTGGGAATGGATGTTATGGATAAGTGTGAGTGCGTTTTGGACCTGAGACGCGGCGAGTTGCACGTAGGTGGGGAGGAGCTTTCTCGACACCCAGGAGGAGAGATCGCGGCACAAGTGGTATGGGCGGAAGATGTTATTCTGCAGGGACGAACCGAGAGGGTCGTGGATGCATACCTGGATGGCGATCTCCGGAGCAACATGGTGCGCGTGGTTGAGCCCGATTATGCTGACATTGCGGACGAGTGCATCCTGGGAATGGATGTTGTGGATAAGTGTGAGTGCGTTTTGGACCTGAGACGCGGCGAGTTGCACGTATGTGGGGAGGAGCTTTCTCGACACCCAGGAGGAGAGATCGCGGCACAAGTGGTATGGGCGGAAGATGTTATTCTGCAGGGACGAACCGAGAGGGTCGTGGATGCATACCTGGATGGCGATCTCCGGAGCAACGTGGTGCGCGTGATTGAGCCCGATTATGCTGACATTGCGGACGAGTGCATCCTGGGAATGGATGTTGTGGATAAGTGTGAGTGCGTTTTGGACCTGAGACGCGGCGAGTTGCACGTAGGTGGGGAGGAGCTTTCTCGACACCCAGGAGGAGAGATCGCGGCACAAGTGGTATGGGCGGAAGATGTTATTCTGCAGGGACGAACCGAGAGGGCCGTGGATGCATACCTGGATGGCGATCTTCGGAGCAACGTGGTGCGCGTGGTTGAGCCCGATTATGCTGACATTGCGGACGAATACATCCTGGGAATGGGTGTTATGGATAAGTGTGAGTGCGTTTTGGACCTGAGACGCGGCGAGTTGCACGTAGGTGGGGAGGAGCTTTCTCGACACCCAGGAGGAGAGATCGCGGCACAAGTGGTATGGGCGGAAGATGTTATTCTGCAGGGACGAACCGAGAGGGTCGTGGATGCATACCTGGATGGCGATCTCCGGAGCAACGTGGTGCGCGTGGTTGAGCCCGATTATGCTGACATTGCGGACGAGTGCATCCTGGGAATGGATGTTGTGGATAAGTGTGAGTGCGCTTTGGACCTGAGACGCGGCGAGTTGCACGTGGGTGGGGAGGAGCTTTCCCGACACCCAAGAGGAGAGATCGCGGCACAAGTGGTATGGGCGGAAGATGTTACTCTGCAAAGACGAACCGAGAGAGTCGTGGATGCATACCTGGATGGCGATCTCCGGGGCAACGTGGTATGCGTGGTCGAGCCTGATGGTGGCAAGAAGCTCACTCATGGTATCCTGGTAGGGAAGACGTTGATGAAGACTGGGCTTGGGGTCCCAGTAAGGATGATGAACGTCAGCAGGGAACTAGCAACCGTCATGAGGAACCCAATACTGGGAGGGGGCATGAGCCAACGAAAACGGAAGAAGATAGAAGGTTTGGTGGCCCGGTACCAGGACATCGTCGAGTGCGGAGATCATCCCAGCGGCCGTACTGACGTAGGAAAACATAAATCAGTTGAGTTTGGCAAAAGAGTCTTGCTGAGGACCGACCATCCTGCTCTGAGATGGTTGCTGCAGTGCAAGAACCCTGAAGGACAGGTGGCTGAGTGGATCGAGCGTCTAGAAGAGTTCGACTTGGGAATAAATCATCGGCCTGGCACAGCCTACCGCAACGCCGATGCGTTATTCAAGAGGGCCTGCCCTGCGGACTGCGGCCACTGTTCGAGATTGGAGAGTCGTGCGGTACCCATTAATCGTACCACTGTGGTCGACGACTAGTGGGAGCCAGACGAGTTACAGAGTAGACAGGAGAATGACCCCGACTTAGGCGCGGTTATAGCCTGGAAGCAAGATGGCCGTCGACCTACCTGGCAGGAGGTCCCCGCCACCAACGCAACAGTGGAGACTTATTGGGCGCAATGGGACTCCTTGCAGCTGGACAACAACGTCCTGACCAGAATCTTGGAAGATGAGGACAGTAGGGCAACGAGATCACGATCGATGGTTCCAAGGAGTAGAGTGGCCGAGGTTCTGCGCTACCTGCATGATTGCTCCTCTGGAGGACACTTCAGATTGAAGAAGACGTTGCAGAAGGTCCAAGAAAGGTTCTACGGGGCGAGCTGCAAAGGTGACGTCCGAGAGTGGTGCCGGAGGCGCGAAGCATGCGCTACGGGAAACGGACCTGTTGGAAGACGTAGAGCTCCGAGGTGGCAGTACAACGTCGGTGGTCCGTTCGAGGGTATGGCCATTGACATCGCCGGACCATGCCCCGAAACCCAAGCGAGAAATAAATACATCTTGGTGTGCATGGGCCACTTCACCAAGTGGCCCGAAGCGTACGCCGTTCCGAAGAAAGAGACCGGTACTGTCACTGATGTTCTGGTGAAGGAGTGCTTCAGCCGTTTTGGAGTCCCCCTGGAGTTACATTCCGACCAGGGCCGGAATTTCGAGTTTGGACCGCTCCAGAACGTCTGTAAGCTACTGGAGATACGCAAGACCCGGACCACTGCCCTCCATACTCAATCGGACGGCATGGTGGAAAGGATGAACGAAACCATGGAGAAGCATCTGTCCAAGGACGTTTCCGAGCATGCGAGTGACTGGGGCCAGTACATGCACCTGTTCCTGATGGCCTACCGATCGGCAGTACAAGAGACAACCGGCGTCCAGATCGAGGTGTGCTGTTGCGAAGCCTGGAGACCACGGTGGGCTGCTGCTTCTTCAGCCAGTCCATGTGCAAGAAGGGCACCGCCTGCAAGTACCGCCATCGGACCCCCACAAGAGCGAGAAGACAGGCACCCGACGCAACTCGTTCTGGGACAGAACGATCTAAGGCGGGGGCAGTGTAACGAACGCAAGAACGACCTTGAAAGCAGATCTGCGCGGGTGAATCAGAGGCTGCCGGCAGGAGCAGGTGTGGAGATGTGTCACAGAGTTCCAGACTTTCGGATAAGTCTGGAGCCAGGTGCAGTGCATGACTCACGCGCGCCCGAGGTCAGATGCGTCATGCTTTCATCTGGATTTTCCGGTGAATGCCGAGAAGTTTCTGGAACCTCTCCAGTGAAAGATAAATACTCGCGCAGCGGGGATGCGAGTCAGTTCTGAAATAATTCTTCGGCAGTTCGAACTCACGTCGAGGCTTGTTAGAAGCCCCCATATAAATAACCGCGTGTACATAATCTCTCGTGAACTAATAGAAATAAATAGAAATACATCGTTAGTGTTTAAGAGTGATATAAATAAATAATAATAGTTGTTAGAAATAGTGTCGTAGTTTAAAAGTAATTTGTAATCTGCTTGATAGTTTGTTAGTGCTTGTAAATAACAATAATCGTAATAATTCATTCTGTAAATAAATGTTTGAACCCATGTTTGTCGTATAATTTTAAATAGCCCGAACGTTAAAAATGTAACAATAGTATATTATGTTATTAGGAGCAAAAGTTATATTTTATGTGGTGAGGCTGGACGGGTTATCTGCCGAGCTTGCGAGGCAGATAAGTACAGCCCAGCCACATAAAGATACTTTTGCTCCGAATAATATATAGTATTTTTTCTTCAAACGTTTTTATAACAAATTATTTACAACTTTGTGAACAAAATTCGAAGAAAATTACTTGATCTCGTCAGCGGCAGATAATATTATCTGCCGCTGACGAGCGGCAGATAAAGTTGTCAGCGGCAGATAATAACTTTATATGCCGCTGACAAGCGGCAGATAAAGTTGTCAGCGGCAGATAATATTATCTGCCGCTTGGCAATAAAGTGACAGTTTAGCATCATTAATCCAGCAGTATAATGCCATATTTTACTGCCGTTTGAAGAAAATAGTATATTATGTTATTAGGAGCAAAAGTTATATTTTATGTGGCGAGGCTGGACAGGTTATCTGCCGAGCTTGCGAGGCAGATAAGTACAGCCGAGCCACATAAAGATACTTTTGCTCCGAATAATATATAGTATTTTTTCTTCAAACGTTTTTATAACAAATTATTTACAACTTTGTGAACAAAATTCGAAGAAAATTACTTGATCTCGTCAGCGGCAGATAATATTATCTGCCGCTGACGAGCGGCAGATAAAGTTGTCAGCGGCAGATAATAACTTTATATGCCGCTGATAAGCGGCAGATAAAGTCGTCAGCGGCAGATAATAACTTTATCTGCCGCTCGTCAGCGGCAGATAATAACTTTATCTGCCGCTCGTCAGCGGCAGATAATATTATCTGCCGCTTAGCAATAAAGTGACAGTTTAGCATCATCAATCCAGCAGTATAATGCCATATTTTACTGCCGTTTGAAGAAAAAATAATTTTACGACCTCCTATTGAACATATTTAACCATTTAACGTCTTTTACGTTACGAAATTTTATTATATTTTCTTATACCAAAGATAAGACGTAAGCACGCATTTTGTAGTTTTTGTAACCTGGCTTTGTCCTGTGCATCAAGACATGGTCCATACACTACATCAGTGGTCGGCAACCTGTCGATCGCGAGCTACCGGTAGCTCGCGGGGGCAATTCTGGTAGCTCTCACAACGATTTTAATTTAAAAAATACAAAATCAGAGCTGCTTCCTAAAATTCCACAAAAAAATCTAATTGTCATAATATTAAACATAAACAGCGGCAACGTTGCGGCGAGCGATCTGCCGCTGACGCCATCAAGCTAGAATCGGCTAGAATCGGCTAGAACCGACCAGCCGGACCAGTGCGTTAGTGTTCGAGAACGATCTGGATTGCTTTGAACGGGATAAATACGCACGGCGCGGCGACATTGCGCTTAGTTAAAAACTGAACGCGTAACCAACGTCCAGCGGTTGGGTTAGTAGTGAACAACAAAAAATAATATTATGGCAAGCAGTTGTAAGAAGGTAAAGACATACCACTTTCATTCGGAATGGGAAGAACAATACTTTTTTACAGAAGTTAAAGATAAAAATGTGTGTTTGTTATGTAATACTTCGGTCTCCGTTGCTAAAAAAGGAAATATTGAGAGACATCATAAAACTGTACATTCTAATTTTGAAAAATCATTCCCACTACATTCTGCCGCCAGAAAGGAGAAACTGAAACAGTTAAAAAAGCAGTTAATTGGACAACAATCAATATTTTTAAGAACAATCGACAAAAATAAGGCTGCAACTGAAGCATCGTACCGTGTGTCCCAGATAATTGCACAAAAAAAGAAACCTTATGAAGACGGGGAAATGATAAAACAGGCGTTTTTAGAAGCTGCTGACTCGTTATTTGCCAACTTTAGAAACAAAGACGAGATAGTTTCAGCTATAAAATCTATGCAACTTTCTGCTAATACAGTGATGAGACGTGTAGAAGTAATGAGCAATGATATTTTTTTACAGTTAAGAACTGACTTAGATAACTGTGTTTATTTTTCACTTCAACTGGATGAATCAACAGATGTCGTTGACTCTGTCCAGATGGCCGTGTTCGTCAGGATGGTTTTTAGTGATTTTACGATTAAAGAAGATCTTTTGAAGTTTATTCCACTGAAAGGACACACTACTGGACAGGAGTTGTTTTCTCATTTAAAAAATATTATTTCTTCCGAGAAAATTCCAATATCGAAAATGGTAGGCTTGACAACCGATGGCGCTCCAGCTATGGTGGGTTTTGATAAGGGTCTGGTGGCGTTATGTCGTAAAGATGAAACTTTTCCGCAATTTCTCTCTTACCACTGCATTATCCATCAGGAAGCATTATGTGGAAATTTCCTGAAACTAAACAACGTTATGAAACTGGTGGTAAAAATTGTGAACAAGATTAGAGCTCAAGCGTTACAAAGAAGATTATTCAAAACCTTGGCCGATGAAGTTGACTGTCAATACGGGGACCTACTCCTTCACTCTGAAGTCCGATGGTTAAGTACAGGACGGGTGCTGAAACGTTTTAATGATGTCCTATCTGGCATAGTTCAATTTTTCAAAAAACGCGATGAACCGACTCCGGAACTAGAAAATTCAATCTGGCTTAGAGATTTTGGTTTTTCTCGTGGACATTACCGAGAAATTAAACGAACTTAATTTGCAGCTTCAGGGGAGAGACAAAGAACTAGCAGAAATCATTTCTGATATAAAAGCATTTATCAAAAAGCTGGAGTTTTGGGAACAAAACCTAATTAACAGCGATGCCAAGCATTTTCCTATTCTTTCAGAAAAAATATCTCAAAATCCATTAGAACCCTATGACAGCAAATATCATGTAGAAATAGTTTCTACCCTGAAGAATAACTTCAAAAATCGTTTTAAGGATTTCAACGAAATGGCTTTAGTAGCGCAGTTTGTTGTTTCACCCTTTATGGAAATTGATATCCAACAGTTTGCAACTTGTGTTATGCAGAACTTTGGCGAAGACATCGCTGCAACAGAAATGGAAGTAATTGATTTTCAAAATGATTTAGCCTTAAAATCGTTAGTCTCAAGTACCAAATGTATCTGGCCTATTGTAAGTAAAGACAAATATTCAGTTCTATGCCGTGTTGCCTTGAAAGTGAAAGCATTATTCAGTTCAACCTATTTGTGTGAATCTTCTTTTTCCAATATGAAGTTTATTAAGAACAAATATCGCAATCGACTTACAGATGAACATTTGGATAATTGTATTCGAATGGCTGTATCAAATTATACTGCAAACATTAAAAAAATTATCGATGAGTCTGAGTGTCAGCCTTCTCATTGAACGTGCTTTTTTATTTTTCAATGTTTATGTTCATGATAGTGCGTTACTTTTTTGTTGTTATTATTAACTATTTTTAAATCTTACGTGACATGCCGTTGTGGCTGGATAAAAGTTTGTGTTTATTTTTCAAACAACTTCGTTTGGTAGGTAGGAATGTAGTTATTATTAGTACCTATGTATTATGTATTACCAGTTAAATAAATAGTAAAATAAATACATGTAATGATAAATTAACTGTGGATTATTTCATTTACGTTGCGTTACGTGGCTTCCGTGTGGTAGCTCGCTGTTTATTCCAAAATTAACAAGTACCTAGCTCAACACATTGAAGAGGTTGGCGACCACTGCACTATATCGTCATAATCAACCTGAGATAGAACTAGATTATTACATAAAATGGTTTTGACTTGTGTGTTAAATAGGTGACCATTTACAAAAATTAACATTAAATTACAATATGCTTTTTGCATACATTTTGATATGTGATTTTTAAAACGTAATGTCGAGTCAAGAATTACACATAGGTTTTTAACACTGTCAACAACAGGTATTGGATTATTATTTATTTTAAATATCATTTGACTTTTTGCTATTTCTATTTGAGCCTTTCTACCAAAAAATATGACCGCCGATTTGTCCCCGTTAAGCTTAAGTTCACGTTGATGCGAAATGGCAGCTATCTTTTCCAGAGCTTCATTTATAAGCTTATTAACAGTAATAATGTCTTGAATATTAAAAGAAAAATATATCTGCGAGTCATCAGCGTAAAAATGAGATGCACAAAAGTTTAACGTAGATGGGAAGTGTGAGATTGTAAATGGAATCAAAATACTGCTGCATCTCTTTGGACTCCACACCCGATTCAGCCCAAATTGACCAGCTAACCCTTCTGTTGAGGTATATGGAGAAAGACGGCCCCATGGAACGCGTTGTATCATTCATGGCAAACAAGGGCCATTGCGCTCAAGACATGTTCAATGCCTTGATGGAATTTTTGAAGAAACATGACCTAGACTTTTGAAACTGCCGGGGTCAATGCATCTGCAATGAGTGGAAATGGTCTACAAGCCAAAGTGAGAAAGAAGAACAATCTTGCATCCTGGATTCCTTGTACGGCACATTCTCTAAATCTGGTTGCTAAAAATGCTGTAGAAAGCTGCTCGGGTGCTGTACATTTTTTTGACTTTCTTGAAAAGCTTTTCGTCTTCTTCACAGTTTCAACGCATCAGCATCAGTTTCTGACTGAGGCTTTGAAAAATAATGACTCAACATTGACTCTCAAACGTGTCACAACAACGCGTTGGTCCTGCAGAGCTGACGCATGACGCAACTTAAGCTAACATTCCACCAAATCCGGCGCCGTACGATGGATCAACGGAACGTCTTAATACGGCGCCGTATGCATTGTGACTTCTATGTTTACTTATGTACTAAATTCCACTCAATACGGCGCAGCAAAATTAAAGCTGCACGGCACATGCAGCACTGCATAAAATAAAATTTGTATCAGTTGTCCGGCAAATGCTGTACGGTCAGCAGCTTCAAAATGCAAATATTGCTTTAAACGGCAGTATTCTAGTACTAGTAGCCTGCCTATAATTCATATTCTCTTTGGCTAAATCCTCTTTCAACGTGTTCTGTAATTTCTCAAAATGTTCTTTATTGATTCTGAAATAGAGATTGAAAATATTTTTCAGGATATAACTTCAGTTCTTGACAAACTGGGTGCACCCAGTATTTTGCACGCCGTTTTCTCTTCATCTTCAGTACTTATAGCAATAAAAATAAAATTCATCTTGCAACTTTCGATAATGACACTTTTATAGAAAGAATGAAGTAAGCATTGAAGATTTTAATAACTGCAGCAATGCAATATTTGCTGTATGCAGTGGAATGACGAAATGCGGTATTCTGCCGTACGTCATAAAACGTATCACCGTATACGTCGATGCAGTATACGGCGCCGGATTTGGTGGAATGTTAGCTTTAAGCTAACATTCCACCAAATCCGGCGCCGTATGACCGATCAACGGAACGTCTTAATACGTTGCCGTATGTATTGTGACTTCTATGTTTCCTTATGTACTTAACTCCACTCAATACGGCACAGCAAAATTAAAGCTGCACGGCGCATGCAGCACTGCATAAAATAAAATTTGTATCAGTTGTCCGGCAAATGCCGTACGGTCAGCAGCTTTAAAACGCAAATATTGCTTTTAAACGACAGTATTATAGTCAGGGCCGGATTAAGGCACGGGCCAACTGGGCCGCGGCCCAGGGCGGCAAAATTTTGGGGCGGCGGATTTGATTTTCCTATATTCAATACAGAAATTATCATTTATTTTGCAGTCTTACTCTGTACACCTTTTACTAATTTTAGCCCCTTCCTAACTGTACTGTTTTTGCCCATAAATCGACAGCAATGACCGATTATGGCTCAAAGCCTGCGGCCACATTCACAGGTGAGCCGTCGCCGAGTAACGAAGCCGATCAGCGCCAAATTTTCACTTCACTCCAAATCAATCATTCTCAGCCAAATAGTCATAAAACTATAAAAGAATTGTTGAGTTTGTGAATTACGAGCTGCATGATGTTGCACAAAATAATATCAACAACGATTTTATTTACTATTTGTAATCTAAAGTAATGGAATATCACGGTTGTAGAAAATGGTTTCGTAATTAACGGAGTTTTGTCAAATAGTTTACTTTAATTAATAAAAAGCAATTTTAGGACATAGTTTCTTGAAGGTTTTCATCATGAGAGGTACTAAAACCATTACAATATCAAGAGACAGTTGAGCGCTGAAAAATATCCCAAAATGCGTTATTTTGCCTCTAAATTTCAAATTTTTTCCCGGGGGAGGACCCCCGGACCCCCAACTTTTCCTGGGGGGTATTCCATACCCCCCAGACCCCCCGGTATTGCACCCCCGCTAGGGCGGCAGGCAGACCTCTGGCCCATGGGCGGCAAAAGTGTTAATCCGGCCTTGATTATAGTACTAGTAGCCTGCCTATAGTTCATATTCTCTTTGGCTAAATCCTCTTTCAACGTGTTCTGTAATTTCTCAAAATGTTCTTTATTGATTCTGAAATAGGCATTGAAAATATTTTTCAGGATATAACTTCAGTTCTTGACAAACTGGATGCACCCAGTATTTTGCACGCTGTTTTCTTCTCGCCTTCAGTACTTATAGCAATAAAAATAAAGTTCCTCTTGCAACTTTCGATAATGACACCTTTATAGAAAGAATGAAGTATGCATTAAAGATTTTAATAACTGCAGCAATGCAATATTTGCTGTATGCAGTGGAATGACCAAATGCGGTATTCTACCGTACGTCATAAAACGTATCGCCGTATACGGCGATGCAGTGTACGGCGCTGTGCTTGGTGGAATGTTAGCTTAAGGCACTTAAGCATGACTATCGGCAGATTAAGAATGTACTTAAACAGATTGCTGATGACTTTGAAGAAAAAGGCTGTATACGATGTGAAGCTGAAGGACTGTTAACACAGATGAATCAACTTGAAATTGATATTTACACCACCTTCTGGAATGATATCCCGCAAAGAACAGATGCTACTAGTAAAAATCTACAACACGCAAAACTCTATCTAAATACATACTACTGTGGCGTTACTGACCATTTAAAAAACTACGTCGCATCAATGCGTGACTCCTTCGAAACTTATGAGAAGCAAGGCGAAGAGCTGTCTGGTTCAACAGAGTATGTTCAGACGAAAACTCGACACAAGCGCGGAAATGTGCGTCTTAACCCATTGGATTATGGCCATACGGAAGAAGTACAACTCAGCCCTTCTGAAAAATACGGAACAGAAACTTTCTTGCCTGTTATTGATCAGTTTATCGCTTCTCTTGACCAACATCTTCAAGCATATAAAGATATATCAAGCCAATTTAGCTTTTTTAGCCATCTGAAAGAACTGTTTTCAGACGAGCTTAAGGCCGCAGCAGACCAACTCGTTAGGTCTTATTCAGATGACTTGGATATTACATCATATATTCACAGACGAGGAGCCAAAAGATATCAGCACTGAACTTTTCATGTACATACAAGCTTATCATGAAAAAGGGTGTGCAGGACACTTTCCCAAACATTGAGATCGCTCTAAGGATATATCCAATTTTGATGGTAACAAACTGCACTAGCGAGCGCTCCTTCTCAAAACTCAAATAAATTGAAAACCGATTAAGGACATCCATGAAGCAGGAACGACTTGTAAATTTGGCTATCATGAGCATCGAGTCAGATATACTGCGTGAATTAGACTTTAGTGGCATCATCAGCAATTTTGCAGCACGAAAATCAAGAAAAGTGCATGTACTGTAATGGTTATAACGTTATTCATTCGCTAATTTGTAATATATTTATATGTTATTTGTGTTATGTTATACTATACTTTTAATTAAAAAATTGAAATTTTGTAAATGAACTTGTGTTCGTTTCATTTCGTGTTTTTGCATTACATAATGCAACACCTTGAAACAATGGGTCTCCCACCAAAATGGGCCCCGGGCCACCCACATCTTATCCGGCCCTGGCTGTACTCCGGTAACGAGGTAAATGATGTTCAATAAATGGTGCGCCACCACATTCGGACTAGATCGGGACAACAAAATCAACACAGGTGAACGCACTCTGAATGTGGAAGCGGGTGATTTACCTTTCTACTTCTAACTTGGCAGAGTTTGGTCGACGATCCACGTATAACACTAACTTACCTTGCAAAAATAACTCATTGGTGCAGCTGCTAAACTCCTTTTACAACAGAAAAATACACACTTAACGCATGCAAATATCGTAAAAAATATGTAAATATGTAAATGATAATGAACAAAAGTTTAGAATAAAAATAACGACACCGACATGAGTTAGTGAGGATTAGATGAAATTACCTAGTTAAAAGCGATAAACTTGACTGGAAATGAACGGCATGGCCCACAAACGTTATTATACATTAAATATTCCAAAATACTGACTCAATCGCAAGAATACTTGACAGCAAGTACATAAAGTGGTTCAAAAACTAAACTGCCACAACGTTAAATAAAGGAGTAACAAGAAAATATGACGGCAATTCATTAAATTTGGCAAATTAGCAACTAACAGTTCTAGCAATAAATGCAACATTTCGTAAGATTGTTCAGCACTTTTGGCGGGACGCTACGTTCACTGTACGCTATGCACAATAAATTTAATACAATAAAATTGGTACCTGAAGTTGACTGCGTTCGACGTGCGGCAAAGCTGTAGGTGATTGTTTTCCCAAACAACTACCCCAAAATGTCTGAAGAAACTGCACAAAAGCAACACGAAGCTGTAGGTTGAAGCGGTCTGGGTCTAACATCCCTAACGAGGGTGACATTGGTCCGTGGCGAAAAGACAGATCTCAAAACGGTACGGAACTTCGGTATGCACAAGTAAGCCTTTTTGCTGGAATTCCCACGACAATAATCCGTCAAACGACGTATTTAAAACTGCCACTTTACGATAAACGAAAATTTCCAGGCTTACAACGATTAACTGCGGTACTCAACGACACTCAGCAAAATCCCAGGCATGACACGTGCAGTTTTAAATAAAACTGCAATGCCTTAGCATATAAAATAAGCGGAAATAAGGTTCGTATAGAGTAAAGGTTTGAGTCTTCACCATTGAACTATAAATTTGTCTTAAGTTATGCGGAAAATACAGAGACGTACTAATTTTGAAGAATTGTCTTTACAATTCTCTTTAATGTTCGATAAGCAATCACCCCTTCAAATGTTTAGCACTTCTTTTAAAACGCTTGGTATGCATGGTCCGGCAGCGTTGGGGAAGGAAGGCGGGATGGAAAATAATTCTAAAACTATGAGAGTTGCATAAATATTGTGTATATAAAAGTTGTAGGTACTAAGGTGGTGCACATTACTAAAATGCCTAATATTTACGTAGCTCAAAGAATTTTCATAAAAATACTAATCAACTTCTTTGGAAATATTAACGATTTTATGCAAAAAAATACTGAGCTTCAAGCGGCTTCTGTAAGTAACAGAAACAACTGAATGTAAGAAAACGTTACCAAAAAGTCATGTTATTCATGAATTTCCTATCAAGTGTAAAATAGTGGCTGTGGGTATTAATGTTATACATTTGCAAATTTAATAATTTTGATTTTTTCAGTGTGAGTGGATGACTCAGTGAGCAAATGCACGCCTCTCAGACAGGCGGCCCGGGTTCAATTCCCGGCGGACTCTATATAAAAACGTTTTAAAAATCGTTGTCCTTAGTGATATCGCCAGGTTACGTAAAACTAAACACTAAAAAATGGTGTGTCTTGGAAGTATTCCGCTGAATTTAATTGAGAATGAATAATTATATTAATTGTTGGATTATTTTTCAATAAAGTTAACCGTTATGTATTCATTTTGTTAAATAGTCGTCCCAAATATCACTCGAAGTGGATATATTTTTGACAAATATATCCACTACTTGTGGTAATTACCCTTGATAATATAACTGTAGTAAGAAAACCTTCGGAATTAAGGCTTTATTCGACTAAAAACTACAGTACACAAGTTGTGTCAAGCTGACAATAAACAAGTGACAAAAGGAACAGCAATCTAAATTCTAACATACCACATTCACCCCTCCCTATTTAATAACGCTGGTAATCTTCTAAATATTTTGGCGATCGCCTTGTTCTGCTTGATTTATGCAAATTTTCTGTATGATCATTATCATCGCAATTTTCATTGTCTTCAGGAACAAGGTCGGAAATATTAGCTTCTATTTCATTATGAGGAGTGGTAATTTCTTTTAGTAAAGTAGCATCGCCTCGTGGAGCCAAATGCTTTACCGAAACTGTAGATTCCCGTCCATCTTGACGGCGGATCAAGGCGTATTGTGGATTTGCTTCAATTAATTCAGCTTCCTCTACAAAAGGGTCATATTTATTTCTTACATGGTTTTTTAGTAAGACCGGGCCTGGTGACAAAAGAAATGAAGGAATGGAATTTCCAAAAGTTGATTTTCGTTGGTGTTGAAACATCCTCTCATGAGGCGTACAGTTAGTTGCAGTAGAGAGAAGGGAACGGACTGAATGAAGGGCTTCTCCTAGTACTTCCTCCCATTGAGTTATTTTTAATCCTCGGGATTTTAGAGCTAACGAAATCGTTTGCCAAATTATTCCATTATACCTTTCGACTTGACCGTTTCCCTCAGGATTATATGGAGTAGTACGACTTGTAGCAATACCTCTATCATGCAAATATGATTTTAACTCCTTGGACATAAATGATGGTCCTTGATCAGAATGAATATAGCGGGGCATTCCAAATATGGAAAAAAGTTGATTGAGAGACTTGATAATCGAAGTAGAAGTCATGTCAGAACAAGCAATTGCAAAAGGAAAGCGTGAGTATTCGTCAACGATTGTTAATAGGTATTTATTTCATGTTACTGACGGTAATGGTCCTTTAAAGTCTACGTTTAATCTCTCGAATGGAGCAGTTGCTTTAATGAGATGGGCATTAGTGTTTTTGAAGAATTTTGGCTTAACTTCAGCACATACTGGGCAGTGAGCAGTGAGTTTTCTTATTTCAAGTACTGAATACGGAAGGTTTCTAGATCTGACCCAATGCGTCATTCTTGTTACTCCTGGATGGCACAATGCTTGATGAAGATCATAAAGGGTGTTTCCGCTGCTGGAACCGCAAACTCTTGAAAAAGTGTCCGCAACTGTGTTTTCTGTTCCAGGACGGTATACGATATCATAGCTGTAACACGACAATTCTAAACGCCATCGAAGAATCTTTTCATTTTTAATTTTTCTGTTATGTTTCATATCAAACATAAAAGAGACAGATCTTTGATCAGTTATGAGTCGGAAATGTCTACCCATCAAATAATGGCGCCATCTTCGTAAAGCTTCAACGATTGCGTAAGCCTCTTTTTCCACTGCCGAATGTTTTTGCTCAATTTTAGATAGCGTCCGTGAGAAGAATGCTACTGGTTGCTCGGACTGACTCAGTGTAGCAGCAATGGCGTGCTCTGAAGCGTCTGTTTCGACTGTAAAGGGTATGTTTGGGTCGATGGCCATTACTACGGATTGGGAAATATCCTGTATTATTTTTTTAAAATCTGAAACAGCTAAAGACGTTAATGGGAAGGTTTTAGTTTGAACGAGTTTATGAATTTTTTCAGATAATCTAGGTATCCACCTGGAGTAATGCGCAAACATACCAAGCACCCTTTGCAACGCTCTGGAATCTTTAGGTACAGGAATGTTTATTAGCGCTTTTAATCTGTCTGGATCTGGCTTCAACGTTTTATTCTCTATTAAATATCCTAGTAGTTTAATCGATTTCTTATTAAAACTGCTTTTTTCTGTGTTGATAGTTAAATTGTATTTGTTAACGGCTTCTATAAATCTTTTTAGGTTTTCATTATGTTGTTGTTGTGAGTTTCCACATACAGTGACATCGTCCAAGTAAGCGTAAACTCCTAGCAGATTTTCTTTTTTAATAATGCTGTCCATAACTCGTTGAAAACATGCTACTCCGTTGGTAACTCCAAACGGTATTCTAGTAAATTGATACAATCGTCCATTTGCTTCAAATGCTGTGTAGATTTTATCTTGTTCCTGAATAGGGACCTGGTGATAAGCACTACGTAAGTCGATAGTACTGACTATTCCCCTCAGATAATATAAACCAATCCCATCAATCAATTTTCAAAATGTGAACCAATCAGAGTCGAATATAGTGAATATTTTGCACTAGTGCAATACCCGGGTATTTGCACAAGTGCAATATCGAGTATTTGCGGGAAGAAAAGCAAACCAGCTATATACACAAGAAATTTCAGAAAGAAAACTGACAACTCTTTAAAAAGAATAGTGTGGTATACAAAGGATGACATTTCTTCGAGGAATAGTCTTGCAATATTCCCCGCGTGCATTCTGTATAATTCGAGTATTTCTCTCGAACGCTTCGCGTTCTCGAGAAATACTCGAATATACAGAATGCACTAGGGATATAACTACTGAATATTTCGTATTTGGAAACTGACGTAACTATCTGTTCAATATTTGGAAGAGGATAAGCATCTAAGTATGTAAATCGATTTATTGTTTGAGAATAATCGATGACCATGCGTTTCTTATGGTTTTCGTTTTTCGTGACGAGCACTTGTGCCCTCCAAGGCGAGTTGCTTTCTTCTATAACTCCCTCAGAGAGAAGTTTTTCTATTTCTGCTCCGATAAACCGTGCATCTTCTTCTGAATGTCGTCTGGATTTCGTTGCTATGAACTTGCAGTCGGAAGATAAATTACTAAAAAGTGATGCAGGGTCGACTTTTGCTACAGCCAAACTGCATATTGACAACGGGGGTCTTGATCCACCAAATTTAACTTCAATTTTAGAATGTTGAGACAACAAGTCATGTCCAATAATGGCATCGGAGCATAAATCTGGTAATACTTGTATTTTCACGTTGTCATAAAGGTTATCCTTAAGTTTAATAGAAACGAGGCAATGACCAGTTATTTGTGAACATAAAGAAGTTGTAGCCATTGAAATTTGACCACAGCTTGGGAAAAGAGTTATATTCTGCTCTTTGACGAATTGTTCACTTAGATAGGAATCCGAACTTCCGGTGTCAATCAAAGCATCAGCTGGAGTATTATTTATAAAAATTTTGGTTAATGATTTTGCCAAGCATTGAGGTGCTGCAGCTGTTAATCCTGATATAGGAGCAACTGACGCAGTAGTGGACTTATTTCTCAGTTTTTTATTTTGACAGACTTTAGAAAAGTGTCCTTGCCTGGAACAAGCTCTGCAAATTGCTTCTCTAGCAGGACACATGCTTCGTGGGTGTCGATTATTTCCACAAAAATAGCATTTACCATTCGTGGCAGTAGCAGCAGCAGATGCAGCAAGAGATGAGGTACGTAATATCTCTTGATCATCTTCGGGTTTAATTTCTTGTGATGAACAAGTCATATATTCGGCTGAAGAATAAGCTAGTGATTGTTTCTGAGCGGTTTCCAGTGCCCTTGCTTGACTAACAGCATTCTCTAAGTTTAAAGTATTATTTTCCAACAAACGCTGGCGAATTTGAGGGGAATTTAGTCCATTGATGAAAGCGTCTCGTACAAAATTATCTCTATGCTCTTCAGCGCTCACAGCTTGAAAATTGCAGTCTTTAGCGAGGCTTATTAAATTATTTAATTACTATTGTCTGACCTGGTTGTTGAGTTCTTGTTGAAAGACAATGGCGAGCAAATATTTCATTTTTAGGTTTGACGTAGTATCCATTTGGCTTTCAAGGAGTAAACATGTTTGACAAAGCTCTGTTATCTCTGTAAGTGCAATGTGATGTGATAAGAAAAGTGATAGGTGTTTAAAATAAATCAACTCAATAAACATTCATAGTAATAAAATAATTTCTGATATTTGTGAGCCAAGCAAAACAAATTATTGGTAACAAGTGTTAAACATTTAAAAATGTTCCCTTCGGGGAACTTAGCAGGTTTTGATATCAATGGAAAACCAGTAGAAGTACAGGTTCAACCATCACCAAATAATCAAATCCCACAGCTACAAATGACTTTACCACAAAATAATTTTATACAGAATTATCCACATACTAACACTCAAACTACCCAAATGCAAATATATTACCCACAACCACTGCAAACATCAACTCACCCCTCTCAACAACATCCCTTTCCCCCAAATCCTGCATGCAATCAACAATTACCCGATATACCACAAACCAGTCAACAAACGTCAAATTCTCTACCACACACGAGCCAACAACCAAATAGAATTCTCTCCACACCAGACGAAGAATCAGAAATGGACGATGATTCCACTCAAGACAACTCAGTATCCTGGCAAATAGCTAGAGGAACAAAACGAAGGAGACATGTTAAAAATACACCAAAGAACAATGAAAAGGAAACCGATATAAGAACTAATAACAAATATTCAGTACTTACAAATGAAGACAACCCTGAAGAAGTTGTAAACAAAAACGACATAAAACCACCGCCAATTTTCATATACGATGTCATAAATTACCCAAAAATGATAGAACAGCTAACGGAAACGGCTACTAAAGAAGAATACACCACTAGATCAATGGCAAACAACATTATTAAAATAAATTGCAACACAACAGACACATACAGAAAAATGGTAAAATACCTAAAAGATAAGAATGTCAATTACCACTCTTACCAATTAAAAAACGACCGTGCGTACAGAGTTGTCATAAAACATCTCCACCACACTGTAGAGTTACAAGACATAAAGGCTGAATTAACTGCCAAAGGCCACGTAGTCAGAAACATAATTAACGCGAAAAAGTATCAAACTAAAGAACCTCTAAATTTGTTCTTTGTTGACTTAGAACCTTCAGACAACAACAAGGACATATACAACATAAAAGCTCTACAAAACAAAATAGTTGTAATAGAACCCCCCAACAAATCTAAAACCATAATTCAATGTACGAGATGTCAACTATATGGCCATTCTAAAAGCTACTGCAACAGAACCTATCTCTGCGTAAAATGTGGGGGTCAACACAACACAACAGCTTGCAAAAAGAGTAAAGATACTCCTGCTACGTGTGCGCTATGTGGTGGACCACATCCAGCCAACTACAAAGGCTGTAGCTACTATCATAATCTCACTAAAAATAGAAGCATCACACAAAAACCTCAATACATCCAAAATATCAACAGTAACGTACCTCATATACAATCACCTTCAGGCCATTTGAATAATACCACAAGCTATGCAAACGTAGTTAAAAGTGGTAATAATGCGACACAAGATATCACACTTCATAAGTTCTTAGAAGAATTCAGACAAATGTTTAACCAACTCATGCAACAAAACAGCTCAGTACTAAATATGCTATCCATGCTTGTCAACAAACTAAAGTAATGGCCAACTTTTTAAGAATAGCACTCTGGAACGCAAATGGACTAATTCAGCACAAAGACGAGGTAATACTCTTTCTCAAAGAACAACATCTTGATATCCTACTTATAAGCGAAACTCATTTTACAGCAGAAAGTTATCTTAATATTCCTAACTACAAACTGTACCATACGAACCATCCAGATGGAACCGCACATGGAGGAAGTGCTATCCTTATAAAACAATCGATAAACCATTATCAATTACCTAACTATGAGAAAAATCAACTACAAGGCACTTCCGTCAAAGTCCAAACATTCCCCTACGAACTCACAGTCTCAGCGGTATATTGCCCACCTAGGCATAATATAAAAAAAGAAGATTTCAAACTATTCTTCCAAACTCTTGGTTCAAAATTTCTCGCTGGAGGAGATTATAATAGCAAGAATACCCTATGGGGCTCGCGGCTCACCACAACAAAAGGAAGGGAACTGGCTAAACAGATGCAGGATTGTAATTACTCATTCTTATCTACAGGCACGCCAACATACTGGCCAACTGATCCAACAAAACTACCAGACCTTTTGGACTTTTTTGTAACAAAAGGGCTCCCACCAGCTTATACAAATGTAGTTCCTAACTATGACCTATCGTCTGACCATTCCCCAGTGATAGCAACTATTTGCTCAACAATTCTCCCAAAACAGCAAGACATAAAACTCCATAATCATAAAACAAACTGGAATGAGTTCAGGACCATACTTACAAACAGAATAAATCTAAATGTAAAATTGCAAACACCCGATGATTTGGACTCAACAATGGCCAAACTCATACATCTACTACAAGAAGCTGCACTACAATCCACCCCACCTCAACATCCACAAGAATACGTTAATAATCTTCCGTTAGAAATTAAACAACTTTTAAAAGAAAAAAGGAAAGCTAGAGCAATTTGGCACCGTACGCGAAACCCTTCTGACAAAACCAAATTCAACCATCTAACAAACAAACTGAAAACTAAACTCAAGCAAATGAGAGAAGAATCTTTTAAAGAATACCTGAACAACCTAAACAGATATGATCAATCAATATGGAAACCTATTAAAAATGCAAGAAAACCCAAAGCATCCATACCACCTATTAGACAAACAATTCCACACTTAGGACCATGGGCAAAAAGTGATGCAGAAAAATCCGAATTATTTGCACAACATTTTTCTAAAATCTTTACTCCGCACATCGATGACGTAGACCACGAAATGGAGCAAAACCTCGCACGAATTATAGAAACACGGCAACAAATAACACTCACTACTCCAGGAGAAATACAAAAAGTGATCAAACTTCTGGGACTTAAAAAAGCTCCTGGAATAGACAAAATCACACCAAAAATGTTAAAAGAACTTCCTAAAAAAGCACTAGTGCTATTAACTTACATATTCAACGGAAGCATAAGAATACAATATTGGCCAAAACACTTGAAATTGTCAGAAATAATAACTATAGTCAAACCAGGAAAAGAACCTTCAGATGCTAATTCCTACCGTCCAATAAGTCTTCTCCCAGTGATTTCTAAAGTATTCGAAAAGCTTCTATTACACAGAATAAAAATCGACTTGCCAGCAGACTTGATACCACACCACCAATTTGGATTTCGGTCAGGACATTCAACAATACAACAGATACACCGATTAACTGACCTCATTCAAAAAGCCTTTGAGGACAAATGCTACTGTTCAGCGGTATTCCTCGACGTATCCCAGGCTTTTGACAGAGTTTGGCATACTGGTCTCCTCTCTAAAGTCAAGCAAATTCTTCCTTCTTACTTTACCCTTCTCCAATCCTATCTCAGCCACCGACAGTTTCAAGTCAAAGTAGGGAATGAAAGATCAAAATTGCATCCAATCAAAGCAGGGGTACCACAGGGCAGTGTCCTGGGTCCAGTGCTCTATGTTCTCTTCACATCAGACATACCAACCTCCAGAAACACAACAATTGGCACCTTCGCCGATGATACCGCCATACTATCAGTAAATCCTGACCCTCAACAAGCAGTACTGAACCTACAAGACCACCTCAACATACTACAAAACTGGGTCGAAAAATGGAGAATAAAAATAAACGAAAGCAAATCGAGTCATATCACGTTCACTCTTCGAAAAACCCCAACCCCTGAAGTATATCTTAACAACATTCCAATACCCAAACAAGTTGAAGTAAAATACTTGGGAATGACCATGGACGCCAAACTAACTTGGAAACCCCATTTACTAAAGAAACGGAAGCAAATAGATCTAACCACCAAACAGCTAAACTGGTTACTAGGTAGAAAATCGAAGCTAGCTGTAGAAAACAAAATCCTGATTTATAAAACCATAATCATACCTATTTGGACTTATGGTATAGAACTCTGGGGATGTACCAGCAACACCAACGTTTCCATAATCCAAAGATGCCAGTCCAAATTGTTGAGATCAATACTAGATGCCCCGTGGTTCGTTTCCAATAACACGATACACAATGACCTCAAAATCAAATTTGTGAATGAAGTCATCCCTCAGAAAAGCTCTATCCATCATGCTCGACTCGAATTCCACAACAATCCACTCATAGAACCCCTACTACTAAGAAAAGACAACAAACGACTCAAGAGAAAACAGCCAATCGACTTGCTGTAAGAATCTGAGGTGTCGCCGCTGGACGAAACCTCATCATGTCATCCCTCGCCATTCATAAGATTAGCTTATAGAATTTTTGTATTCTGATTGCTGATTAAATTACTAAATAAAAAAAAAAAAAAATAAAATAAAAAAAGGTTTGACGTATATGTCAGTTAAAATTTTGATCGCCTTCTTGTAGGAATCGCAGTTTGTTATAAATTCGTAGGTTGAATGGCTTAGGTAATTTATTAGTAGTTTCAGTTTATCCTCTTCTCTAACTTTCTCGATGGATGCGACAAAATTTTCAAATGTCGTCAACCAATGAATCCATTCTTGGGAAGCCTTAGAGGTGTTTGGATCTGTATCGAATCTTTCAGGTCGTAAAAACTTGTCCATAATGCAAAAATTTTTTTTAGTCGAATAAATTGTAGTAAGAAAACCTTCGGAATTAAGGCTTTATTCGACTAAAAACTACAGTACACAAGTTGTGTCAAGCTGACAATAAACAAGTGACAAAAGGAACAGCAATCTAAATTCTAACATACCACAATAACCTCACGGGGGTTATTAGTTACGTATTGTTTTGTGCGGGGAGTGCATCATAAGCAATGTAATCAGCTGTTGCTATTTTGTCTTAATATTTTTATTCATCCATTTCTAATCGGTAACTTTTTTACTTTCCGATGTCGAACATTATGTAATAATGATGCATTCTCCAATTTGGAAATGAACTGGATTTATTATTAAATTGCCGATAACATAATATTACCGATACTGGTACAATAAAATGTATTAGTGACACTAATCGCAGTACCAACATTTAAAACTGAAATTGTTCTGCTATCCTGTAACACGAAGAAAATGGCGGTCGTGGGTACAAGGCCCAACATACGAATAGAAATTCAAAACAATCTGGTGGAGCCTATGCAAGTAGACGACGATGAGAAACCTGCCGATAGTGATTTCGAAGACGGTGAAATAAGCGACAAAAATGAATCGTCAAGCGAAATTAAACCTGTTCCCAAGCTTACAAATAGGGTACGGCTGTGGCACCTTATTCAAAATGTACACATAACGTATTGTCTTTTCAGACGTGGACCAACGCAGATGGAGGGTTTACCACAGGCGTCGACATATTCGACAAGAAGGAGCAAGAGAAATTGCAGGAGCGTGCGCACCGCTTTGGATTGAGGCAGGATGAAATTAATAATTTCACCGATGAACAACTTCAGAAGCTGCATGTAAGTTTAGGAATCACATTGGACAATGAGAAGACCATCAGGTTTGAAGCTATTCATATGAGAGGTACAGATGAGATGAGCACCGAAGATGTGTTTGAATATTTTGGAAAATATGGTCCCGCATACATCGAGTGGATCAACGATGAAAGTTGCAACGTTGTCTGGCAGGACAAAGTTTCAGCAGCTAGGGCTTTGCATTTCACATCAAGGCCCGTTAAAGGAATGCCAGTTGAGGGCCCTTGTGATCCGTTCACTAAAGAAGTAACCCCTGAGAACGATTCGGATAAAGGCTCTGAAAATGCAGATTCACAAACAGGCCGTAGCATACTCCTAGTAAATAAAGATCGTGAAGTGCAGTTGGAAAAAGAGGATACAGATATGGCAACCAGCACTGACAAAGAGGAAGATTCAGACGAGTACGTATCCATTTCCACCATTTCAGTACCTATTCCTCCAGGATACTGGCGCTTGGGCATAGAACACCTCAAAACCAGGTGCATCCTGCTCAGGTTTGCCGTTAAAACAGACAAGAAGCCTCTGCGAGCAGAAAGGTTCAGTGAGTATTACAAAAAATACGGAAACCCAAATTTCGGGGGTTTGAAGGGCTTAATCTCTGAATCACGCAGGAAAAAATTCAAGGGGATCTTTGATCGCAACAAAGACATTAGTAAAAAGCTCGAGGACAGTAAAAACCCATGGGGAGACTTGGCTGAGAACTGGAACGAAGACGAGCAGTTTGCTGAAAAAATATACCAACCACAAAATGATCAACCCAAACGAGAGGTCACGGGCATGGAGAAGTCTGATGTTCTGAAGCGGCTCGGTGCAAAAAGAGCTCATGAAAGTGACAGTGATTCAACAGAGAATCAGGAAAGTACACGCAAGAAGAGTAAAGTTCCTCGTATGCGCATGTATGCCGATGAGGAAGAGGCAAAGATAAAGAGAAAGAAGCAGCTGCTGCAAGTGAAGCTAAAGAAAAATCCACAGGAGGACCCTAACAAAATGCAGGATTTGAGGAATATAATAATTGGTGAGTACTGAGCTGCAGCTTTTTATACAAGGGACTAAAAAAAATATTAAAGGGACGTGCAGTGCCATGAAAACGTCGATTAACAAGGGTTCAAAAAGGTCTTGTTAAGAAGATACGTATGATCGAAAACCTTTATCCTCTGGAGGGCTATGGAATTTTTTTAATTTAATTTTTGTTGGTAGTACTGAATAAAGGTACTCAGTAATACGAGCCTTAACAACTATATGTTCGGCCCATGGCCTCTTGGATTAGTGCTAGACTGACGTCTCTACGTGGCCCGCCACATTTGTATAATTTTTGTGATTTTGAGGCCAACGTACTTTGGCGCCATCTGTTGGGTTTTTGATAAATTATCTGTAACGTAGGCACGACTTCCTAGATTAATATTAATCCAGGAGGCCGTGGACGTATGCAACCAAGGGCACAAGCGCAACGTACTGTAACGCCTTGAACTAAAAATGTGGTGGGCCACATAGAGACTTCAGTTTCGCATTAATCCAGGAGGCCGTGGTTCGGCCACTTCATAATTCCTATCTAATTTTTTTTCTCAATGTATTGTTACTGGTATAATATTTTTTTTAAATTTTAGAATCACAATGGCTCTGGATATTTTATGATGATAAAATATAACAGAAAATCACATTTTTTGTTTGTAAAAAAAATATTTTATTGAATTAAAACCGACAATTAAATGTTCGGCTAAAATAAAATTTCATAATAGGAAGTAACAATTTAATACGGCGTAACTTTGCCCTTTGCTGCAATTACTTCTTGAAGTTTAGCCCTCAACCCTTCCTAAGTTCTCTGCGGATTGTTTGTCAGTTTCAGTTTCATTTTGTACCAAAGGGTTTCGATGACGTTTAAATCTGGACTGCTGGAAGGCCAATCCAGTACTGTCATGTTATGGTTTTCAAACCACTTTTGGGTGGTTTTAGCTGTATGGTTTGATGCTCCATCTTCTTGGAAGATAAATGGCACCCCTGGGTACAATTTTTTAATACTGGGAATTAATTTATTTTTTAGTATTTCTTGGTATTATACAGTGTTAACGGTTCCGTTGATAAACTGCATATTTCCTACGCCCTTTGCGGACATACAACCCCATATCATAAGCCCCAAAGGAAACTTGACAGTACGTTTTAAACAATTCTTATGAAACGCCTCTTTCTTGTGTCTAATTACTCTTTTTCGATTATCCCCCGCACTCACATCAAATTTCGACTTGTCGCTATAAATAATCGAATTCCACTGCTCCTGTGTCCATGGTCATCGTCCCTTACATTAACCCAAACGGTTTTTTTTTCTGACGTTTTGTCAATATGGTTTTTCTTTGGCCTAAAAAATTATATATTTTTATGCTTTTCCATATTGAAAAATTTTACATTGATAAAATTACTTTATAAAAACCAAGGCCATTCTTACGTATCCGCTTTCTGCAAGTTTCCCTGGAAAGAGATAATCCTGTAGCCTCATTCTACTCAACCGTTATTTCTCTTAAAGTGCCTTTTCTGATATTTTTGCAGGTTTAACTAGCTTTCTTCTTTGTCGATCCGAAACTAAACACGGACGTCCTGAGCGTTTTCCCTTAATATCGGTATTACCGTTTTTACCATATGATTTAATTATGTAAGTTACCGTAGATTTTGATAATTGCAAGTCTCTGGCAGTTTGCCTCATTTTTCCCCCCCTCCTAAACATGCTGATTATTAAAACTCTCACTTTTTTGGGAATTGCCACACCTCCCGCCATTTTTAAGCAAATTGTTCACTCAAAGTTGACAAACTTACTAAAATATGGGTTAACAAGATGCCTTTGTTTGCTTAAACGTCGAAAAAACATCTAAAGCTATCTAGATTTTAATTTGGTGATATATCTAAATTGCATATTATTTTGGCCGAACATTTAATTGTCGGTTAGCGCAACAAAAATTTTTTTTGACAAACATAAATTGTGGTTTTTTATTATATTTTATCACCATAGTGCAACCAGAATACTGGGTGATTCCAAAATCTATGAAAAAAATAATATGTTTTGCTAGTAACAGTATACAGTATGTCCTCGGATTGGTTTACAAAGAGGGGAAAATAAGTTTATTTTTGACTTCTAAAAAAAAATCACTCTTTGTGAAAAATTCTGCTTGTTCTCAAACTAAAAATGCACTTGCCAAAATTTAAATATCTCTTCGTATACGGGGGAGGTTCCAAAATATGAAAATGGCTCAAGAATAAAGCACCCTTATTTTTCAAAATAGACTCAAACGTTATTTGAAAAAGTTGCTTAGAATTAAAAGTAAAGTGTCAAATATAAAGTCACAGCCACCTGCTCTAAAAAATGATTTTCACTGTGTTCTTCTTATTCTTCCACTACCCTGTGAGTTACCAAACGCGATACTTCAAAGTTAATTTATTGACAGATACAATAAGAGTGTATTGTCGAATTTCAGTTTCGTTCACTTAACCTAAAATTTATGTGACCTGAAGTCGGTGCTAAAAGTCTCACATTTGTGTCGACGAAAACACAGGTATCTTAAAAAATTAATAATACGCGATCCAAACATCAATAGCAATTCAAAGCAATTATAATTTTCAATAAAAATTTTATCTTTATATACAGTGTGTCTGCTTAAGTTCACACCATATGGAAAACATTTTTATTATTAATTTTACGAAAAAAAGTTATTCTTTATAAAAAGTTCTGCATGGTCCGAAACTTAAAATTCAATCATCAGATATCAATATTTTAAGCCGTATAAGAGGAATGTCAAAAAATATGAATTCTGCTCAAGAATAAAGTACCTTTATTTGGGACAATTTCGAAAATTGTTATTAAGGAAAGTTGATTAGAATCGAAAACTACGTTCAAATATCCAATTACACCTATCTACGATGAAAATCAAGTTTTGTTATTTTTCACATTTTTTTCAAGTTGTTTCATATGTTTTATCTGTCACTAAGAGTATAAAGTGAGGTTTAAAATAGTGATGGGCAGAATCAAATACTTTTCAGAATCGAATGCGAAATCACACTTCAAAATTAAGATTCGAGTTGTGCGCTCGCGCTCTTACTAGGGGAGTGGTGCACAAAGCAAAAATAAAAATTTGTTTTGATTGTAGGCGTCCAGCTTACCCTATTGATAACGGATATTTGTTTTTCAAGACTTAAATTTATAGTACCAAAAATCAATATATGGAAGGGACTGTTTATAAAATAGTTTTTTTATTGTTGTTACAGGCCTATACATATTTGTTTTTGTATATAGCGTGTGGCTTTCCTAAGCTAAAACTGAAACTATTCGAGTGCGAATCGAGTACCAAGCCCCGATGCATTCGAATTCAGTATCGAGATCAAGCCGGGCAAGATTTACAAACACCGATTCGAATCATTTGAATACACTCAAATAATCTAATGCATTCAAGATCTTGCAAGAATCGAATACTGTAGTAATTTGCATTCAAATAGTCCCATCACTAGTTTAAATAATTAAAATAATTATTTGAATAGTAACCAATAGTATATTTAAACCTCACTTTATACTCTTAATGACAGATAAAATATTTGACAGAAGTGTTTGTTTGTTTCATTGACTTAATTTTAGTTTAAAAATTTACCTATTTCTATCTTTGTCATGCTATTCATTTTGTTTATGTCTTTCTTGTCACACACAATTTATTTCCTAGGTTCAAAACGGATTTCGGACAATCTGTATACTTAATGAGACTTTTTTTAACTCCAATTTTCATTTTAAATGGTCCCTGCTGGAAGACACAATGCAGGGGATTGTGAGATTTCTACCTACAGAACCCCCTCTGGTTGCAAAATAATCCTGGTATCACCAAAGCATTACTTCACGATGATATCTCCAATTTATGTCTGTCTTTTGTTCGGTGTTCTTTCCTTCTCTCTTTCTTCGTCTTGTTTTTGTACCATAGTTTTTTTATGGGTATGAAAACCGGCATGCAATGAAGGTTTTGCATTAGCAACATGAATTTAAAATCAACGTATGGGCGGGTATCTATGATAAATTTATAATTGGTTCTGTCATCTTACCACCGTATTTATATATATATATATATAATCAGCTCTTTAACCGCAAGTAGTTATGGCTTCTTTTTTCAAAGTTTTCCAAATCCTGATTTGGGTCGGATTAATTCCCATTTCTTCTGTTGTTTTTTATATTGTTTTAATTTTTAATCTGTGAGCTTTTTGCTCGTTCTTGCTTCTTCTGCTATCTTTGCCCACTCCTTCCTCTTTTTACACTTCTCTTTCCAGTTCTTTATTCCTAGCTTCTTTAAGTTTTCTTCTACATCATCGAGTCATCTCAGATTAGGTCTACCTCTTCTTCTTTTTTCAGTTGGTGTCCATTCTGTTGTTACTCCTATTGCTCTTTTTTTTATCTGCCCTCATTACGTGACCTAACCATTTTATTCTCTGAGATTTTATATATGTAACAATATCTTTCCCTTTCATTTGCTCCCTCAGTTCAAAGTTCATTCTTGGTCTAAATTCATCTTCTTCTGTTTGTACTGGGCCCATTATTCTTCGTAATATTTTCCTTTCAAACACTTTTAGATCTTCTTCTTCTTTTTTAGTTAAGGTCCACACCTCTATTCCATATGCCACTACTGGTCTAATAATGGTTTTATATAGTTGTAGTTTTGCTTTTTTACTTAGGTATTTAGAGTTTAAGAATGTTTTATTTTCATAATATGCTCTGTGTCCCATCTGTATTTTTTGTTTGGTTTTTTCACTGGTCTTATATTTTTTATTATAAATTGTTATTCCCAAATATTTAAGGTTCTGGACTGCTTCAAATTTATAGCCTTTAATTTTAAGATATTCTTCATTGCTGCTGACACTATATTTTAAATATTTTGTTTTTATTTTCACTGATTCTTAAACCCATTTTTTTTTTCCTCCTCTAGTCTCATGAAACTTTTTATTAGCCCCTCTTTTGTTCTATTGATAATTGTAACATCATCTGCGTAAGCGATAATTTGTGTGTTTTTAATATTTATTGTCCCTTCTAACTCTGATCTTCTAATTGCACCTTCTAAGGCTATATTAAACAATGTAGCTGACAGCATATCTCCCTGCCTAACGCCTTGTTGTACATTAAGGCTTTCAGTTGTATCACTTCCTATTTTCACTACTGCGGTTGAGTCTTTTAGGGTCATTTCGACAAGGTTTACTATTTTTTGTGGAGTCCTTATGTACTGCAGTTCTTTTATTATCTTTTCTCTTATTACTTTATCGAGAGCCTGTTTAAAGTCTATGAATAGGATGTGAAGAGTTATGTGATATTCTTTTGCTTTTTCTAGTATTTGTTGTACAATGTGTATGGCATCTGTGGTTGATCTCCCTTGTCTGATACCTTGTTGATAGTCCCCTAGTTCGTTCTCTGCATGTTCTTGAAGTTTGTCTTTAATTATTTTTGAGATCACTTTATAGGCCACATTTAGTAACGTTATTCCTCTATAATTTGAGCAATCCTCCAAGTCTCCTTTTTTGTGTATTGTAAAAATTACACCTTTCTTCCAATCTTCTGGCATGCTTTCTTCTCTCCAGATCAAGCATATTAGTTCATGTAGTTTTTCGTGCAGCTTCTCACATCCATATTTTAGGTATTCAGTAATTATTCCATCACTTCCTGGCGTCTTATTGTTTTTTAGGTGTCGTATTGTCTGTTTTACCTCTTCTATTGTTGGTTCTTCTATTTTTTCATCATTCTGTCTAACGTTCGTTTGTGCTATTGTATTCGTTTCCGTTTCCTTTCTGTATAGTTGTTCATAATAGTTCTTCCATATTTGTTGTATTTCTTTCGTTTCATATCTTGTCCTTCCTTCTGTGTCTTTATATCCTGTAGTTTTTATTCTAAAGTTCTTCTTTTCTAGTTTTATTCTCTGGTAAAACATTCTTGTTTTTATTGTTATATTCATCTTGCATATCTTTTATTTTCTTTTCGTTCCAATCTCTCTTTTTTTGTTTACCACCGTATTTAAATGGTTTAAATTTGCCAAATTTATTGGATAATCTTCCACTGGCTACTAGACAAAATATGTGGTTTATGCATGAAATCATTCTATGATAATTTTCAAAATCAATGAATCGGCAGAGGAATCCTGCAAATTGCCACCCCTCTCACTGGATTTAACGCCGAGAGAGAGATGATGAAAACGGTGCACTTCGTCAAATTAATCTTTGTGTACTTGAAAATGAAGGTCAATTTGAACACTTACTTTGAGTTTTTCTGAACAATTAACATTGCTGTTTTAGTTCGTTATTAATTTTGTGTGTTATTCCTATTGTTCTCTGCCAGTTCATTTTTACATTCTTGTCATTGCTAACTCGTTGCTATATAAATTTCTATTGTTGTTAGCCCATTGACCCTTAAACATGCTCCACATTTTTTGCACCTGTCCTAAAGCTTGCATTACATGGCGTGCAGAGCGATGCGCTTGGCGTATGACTTAGAATGGGCCGGCGCAACAAACTTGAGATGGCATGTTGGCTCCCGTTGATTGGCGATAAATTTCGTGCACACAAAGAAAACGCGCCGCGTGCGGAGTGGAGCGACTCGGGTACTCAGTCACATGACGCGTGATCTTGTGCTGTTACATTTTTAAATTCAGTAGTCGTTTACCTTTTAAAATGGCAACATGTGGTCAAACGATGTAATATCTTAATTTTTTACGTTATACGAACAAGAACCAATAATTTGGAATCCCAAGCATGAGGGGACTTTTGTTGTGCGACCCCATTCAAAACCTTTTTTTCTCTTCTTTTGCAACAAACATCACTGTTTAACAAAATGTAATAAGCTGCTGCGCAACCGAGCATCCGTTCTCGATGCCTGGACATATTCAAATGCGAAGAAGAACACTACCGCGCGGGGCAAACCACACTCAGGTGGCTTGAGACCTGTCAATCTACAGGACGTGAGATAGCCATCGTTCCAGACACACATCTGCTCGTCACTTCGCACGCCACACACCAGGCGCGTTACTCCACAGGCAGTGTAATGCCATCTTAAGTCTAGATAAAGAGTGAAGGAAGGCAACGACGAGTTTCAGTACACAATAAAACAATTCAATTATCTCAGAAACGGCTGCTTGGTGCGACAACGACCAAGTACGTTTTTTTTTTAATTAAAAAATGCCAGGAATAAGAATTTTTGTTAGAAATTATATTTGATCATTTCCCTTTTTATATCATCATTACTGGTACTCCTATCATTTTTATGTTTCTTATTATTTCTTCTGCTTCCGTTAGTTCCGGTGGCGGCTCTGGGATCTATTTAGTCTCTTGTTATGTGTTCTGTTTGTTGATGTTTCTGTATTTCCATACCGTTTTCCCTTACGTTGAGTTCTTCCGTAAAGTGCTCTCTCCACTTATTCAATACCTTCTCTTTCCCCCCAATTAACCTTCCATTTTTATCCTTACAGAATGTGCTATTTGTCTGGTAACCCTTTTTAATTTCTCTTATCCCTTTGTAGAAGGTTTTTGTTTTTCTGCTATTATAATTTTCAAATTTTCCACCTTTTTAGCATAGTGTGCCCTTTTCTTCTCTTATTACTGTATACTTAATCTTATTCGCTATTAGAACCGCTGCCCCCAACATTCTATTATCTCCACTACTTTAGAATAGTACGTATTTCACTCCCTTTCTGCTTGGTCTCTTGTAGTGCAATAACATCAATTTTATATCTTTTTGCTTCGCTCGATAAGTTGTTCAGAGCACCTTCTACAAAAATTCGTTTCACGTTCCAAGTCCCAATTAGTATTTGGTCTTTTCATTTCTTTGCATGTGCGTCCGTTGGGCATACCGGCTTTCTTGTCCTTTTCATTGCCTTGTTGGTTCATTCGATCCATCCAGCCTCTCCCTAGTTTTTTCCTCCAGCCTCACCAATTTCTTTTTTTTACATTTCATCTCCTGATTTGTCCATTAATCATTATATTAGTCTCTGGTAGCCAACTTTCATGGTTTTTCCTGCTTTTCTGTCTTCCATTGCCTGCTTAGTAGAATGGAGGCAGAAAAAACCCCCCACCACTTTCCCCACTACTTTTAATTGATTAAGCCCTGTGGGCATAATCAATTAAATTGCCTGGGGCGTCAGCCATTTTGATTTCGTCACACCCATTTTTAGATTTTGATGCTAGTGCCGTTTTGAATTTTGTTTAATCTGTCATTTTGAATTGTCGCCATTTTGTTTTAAGCGGCCATTTTGGATTTTGATGCTAGTGCCGTTTTGGGTTTTGATTTTGCTCGCGCCATTTTGTATTTTGAATTAGTCACTCATATTTTATTTAAAAAATTTTCCGGTCTTCGCCGGATTCGAACCTGCTACAATCGTATTGCAATCCTTATAACCAAACCGCTGAGCTATAGCAGCGTGTTATAACTTTCTCTGTCGAAGTCCATCACTACTATGAAAGCTGATTGAAGATTAAAAATCTGGTGTGATACACGCACACAACTTCCTTTTACAGTGATCTTGTAATTAGCAAAAATTTGATTTTAAAGTTTTAAGTATTTGTCAAAAATTTTCAAAAATTCACAAATTCTGCAAAAAACGGTACAAAATAGAGCGTTAGTTGAAGAGACAAATTTTCTCTAGAATTTTAAGCTGAATTCAAAAATGTAATAATATACCGGGTGTTCTATTTAAAATAGGAGTTAATAAAAAAAATAGAAGAAAAAACAAAAGAAACCAATTTTAGAAGTATTCAACTGGAAAATCACCTATCTTACACCAATACACATTAAAAATGTAATAAAAATGTGAAGTTTGAAAAAAATCGAAAAAAACTGAAAAATCACAAGAGTAAACACCTACTTCCGCGTATGCGATATTCTTCAAAAGCTTGCTGTCGCATCTACATAGTACACAAAACTTATATATGAAGTTTCAACGCCATACGTCTTTTCGTTTTTGAGATATTCTGTTCACAGACAGTCAGACACACAGACCAATGAAAAAAATTTTTTTTTGTGTTCAGGGGACTCTAAAACGTGAAGATCTGTTGAAAACTCAATTTCGAATTTTTGGGGTGAATCCAATACTTCCTTTATTGTAAAAGAAAGTAAAAAACTGTTATGCTCCATGCCGGATTCGAACCTGCTGCCATCATGTTGTGAGCCTTATAACCTGACCACTGAGCTGTAGAAGATGGTTATAACTAGAGACCCTGTATATAGTTAGATAAGAGTTGAGACAACACAAACGTCAGTGACAATATTTGATCCAAAACATGCATCATGCATGCATGCGCAGAAATATTGTTTGAAAGTCACTAGATCATTTTATCTAATAAAGGTTTTTTATAGCTATTTATGCAACAAGTGCTAAAAGTCGACTTTTATGCGCGAGACATGAAAATTATGAAACGAAGCCGAAGGCTGAGTTTCATAACATGTCTCGCGCATAAACGACTTTTAGCACGCGTTGCATACAATATTTTATCTACGACCTTAATTTTACCGTTATTAATCCATAAATATCGATTTAAGAAAGGTTCGCATCTGCGACGCTGCGTCATAATGAATAGTAGGCCTGCGCCGCTGGCGATTGTTTGGCCACGCCCGTGCTGTCAAGGTTGAGATACGAAATGTAATTATTGATACTCCACATATGACTGTATTCATTACATAACGCTTTAATTATTTCAAAAACGCTTTACCTGTAACTCAAGAAGCAACTAGAATAGCTTTACGACTTCACTTGCAGTTCGAAATTGTAGTTTTGAACTCGCTTCACTTTTAGCACATGTGCTAAAAGTAAACAGCTGATTTCTTTAAACACGGTAAACTATAAAACGTCACTTTTAGTGAAACAAGCTAGCGCTAAAAGGCCTACTTTTAGTAGTGGTCGTAGATAAAAATTTTTATTTTATCCTATTATGTTACTGTGACAATAGCTCCTTAGCAACGAGTTGGGTTAAGATGCATTTAACAGCACTAGTGTTGTTAAGAAAAATAACATACCGATACTTTATTAGCAGTTATCACATGTTGGTAGTACTGACTTGTATTGTTAGTGACAATGTCAGTCTATGTCAAATTAGATGTTAGTAGGTTAGGTTTTGTTTGTTATTTGACATAGACTGACGCGAAACTTAACCTGCTAATCTCGAATTTAACATAACCTACAATACAGCATTAAGTGATACCACCACAACCATAGCAGATATATCTCTCGCTGTTGTGTCATTAATAAAAAAATTTCCTATGTTTTGAAAAAGATTAGTATTTTAGGATAAAATAAAATGTGTTACGATATACGTAACGTTATCTGCTTTCTACATTACTCGACAATTTTAAAGAACTCGCTCCTGACGTCGCTCGTTCATTCAAACTATTCCCTCGTAATGTAAAAAGTTTGATAACGTTACTTGCATCGTAAATTACTATTACTGCTGTTTCAAAGCACTCAAAACATAGCGTGGAGTACTGTTTGTATCAAAAATAAGTAACAAGTGTTACGAAACTGAAATATGTATACACATTTACTATGGCAGATATCTACCGCAAACAACAAATACAAACTACAAATAAAACCAAACCAGAAATAACGGGCTTGTATATGCAATACATTGTGGACATTGAATATTATAACACAGGGGTCGGCAACCTTCTTCGGACGGCGGGCCATTTTCAAAATAAATTTTTTTATGCGGGCCGCACATTCAAATGTAACTTAAATAGTGCTTTTATATCATATACGAGTATAAATATTATTAAAAATAAATATAGAAAAAAATTATTTTTTATTGACATGCTATAATAACAAAAATGTTAGAGAACAAAAATTTTACAATTCTTAAAAGGGAAAAAAAGAAAATACAATTCCAATTAAATATGTAAATATAAAATATATAAATATAAAAAATATAAAATATTGTAGTGAAACGTCATACGGCTGTCAACATGAACGCACATATGAACATACAGTAGCAAACTGGCGAAATGAAAGAATTAGTGATGGGCCTATCCGGAATGAATAATCAGAAAGTTTCCGATTGTTCAAAAAATCGGAAGGTTCCTATTATTTCGGAACTTTTCGGAATTCGATTATTTTACTGTTCGGTGCACAAAATTCGGAACTTTCGGAATTCGATTATTTTACTATTCGGTACACAAAATGAGAAAACAAAATGCCAATTTGAACTAAACGGAATACGGAATGTTGTATTGACTCACTTGACTGCTATATGCTGGTTGGCGAATGTCGACGGGTCGCGCCATGTGCGCACGTGTATGATACGTGAATGGCACTAATGGCAGTGGTATTTCGTAGATTAATTATTAGATAGTACACCTAGAGACTTCAAATTCAAGTATTGTTTTATACTATCTATTATGTACTTTATGTGCTATTAAACTTTAAAATATCACTACCATTTTCCGAAAGTCTATTAACGTAACTACTGTAATAATTTGAAAAAATATTTTATTTCCTCATATCCCACTGTGCGACTCAAACTCATAAATTGTTTTTTAGGATACTGCATTGCTAACTAGCGTCTACATATTTACAAACGAGTCCTGTAGATAAAATTTAGCGGCCTAGACCAGTAGTAATAGAACATTCCGATTATTGAAATCATCCGATTATGCCCATCACTAGAAAGAATGCTACACTTGCTAAGCGAGACGGCGTATTCGCTGGGGAGTGGGGATTAAACTTGCGCAGTAAAATAGGTTTCCCACTATGCTTCTGTTTGTCGCGCATTTTGGTCACCGGCCACATTTCGGCACGCTTACGCTCTAAGTTTGTTGATTTTTCCTAAAGTTATATTGGTGCTTTGGCGGGCCGCGCAAAAAGTTGCAAAGGGCCGCATGCGGCCCGCGGGCCGCAGGTTGCCGACCCCTGTTATAACACATATATTCCTGAACCACCAAACGAGTAATACAAAATATGTAAAATATATTGAACAAAAGGGAACGTAAGTTTAACAAAATAATTAATTATTATAAGGTAATTAACCAGATAATGTAACTTAATACTTAGCTATGTGCATCTTAATTTGAACCTTGCAGCAATGTCTCGCATTGCAAGACTTTTGCTTCCGTGCCTCACTTTATTTTGTCTGTTTATTTCACGTTTTAATTTGGTACTGTATAATCTTAAACGAAACGTTATAAACCTATTGATCAATTTATTTTTAATATCATGGCAGTTTGGAAAATTTGTTGAAACAATTACGGGGTCATCCTTAATTGCGTCTTTTAATATATTTGCAACATTAACATCACACGTAGTTAAATCTATAGTGGCTTTAAGATTAGCAAATGTTTGTTCAATTAGAATAAATATTGCGAAAGCTTTCTTGTTAACATAATATAAATTATTTTTGGTATATTCCTTTAAGCTAACAAATCTAGAATAACTTCGAGCTCTCATTCTTTTAGAGCCTACCATGGAAAGACAACTTTTGCACACTTTTTGTTTCGATACTTTTCTCAGAATATAACCAGCGCAATTGTATAAAATGTTTTTTTCTCTGTAGGTAATTTCAGCTTTATTATTATTCCAACCTGAAGGTAAAACAATCAGTGCTCTTGTTAAATCTGATTGATTTTTATTTGTACTGCTTCTTATTGTATTTAAAAACCCACTAAGTAGTTCTCTGTCATCTTGATCGTAACTGCTTCTTATTTTGGTTTTTAAATACTGGGCAACACATAAATTTTTTAGATTTTGTTTAAATTGTAGTGGATTTGGAACAGCTTGCTTCATTCGTATTCGAGAAAACACATTTTCCAAACAATCTTGCGTAAAACGTGAAGTTAAAAGAAAAGTGTACTTCTTTTCATTTAGAAACACATTTTGTAAATGTATAATTGATGTGGTTGTTAAAATTACCCCACTCTGAATCGGCTTCCAGTGCGAAATACCATGTGCATTTGGGGCTATTCTCATATTGGTAAATAAATCAATGATATCTTCAAAGAAACTTAAAGTTTTCCTATATTTCTGTTCATTAAATTTACTTAATGCTAGAGTAATGCATCTTGATGTCAGCAATTTAAACCACTTATATACAAAATCAAGAAACCATGCTGTTGTATAAGAAGAAGGATCATTTGTTTCTTCGGCAATGAATTTTAAACCACAACTTACGTCATGGTTGATTACTCGATATGCATTTGAAACCTTCATTTTTTCAAAATGGCTAGGATCTAAAAGACTAGAATTCAATTTTGGAGCAAACTGTAATTCCATTTTATCCTGTTCATCGCAAAAACTTTTAATATATCTTATGTTTACGGTATTATTTGGCAAACTATATTTAGTCACCAAGTTATCTGGTATTTCAATAACTTTGTTGTTAATAAGACATAGCTTGATATTCTTAAAGAGGTGTGGTGCATCCGCTAGAAAATATACAAATAAATTTTGGTTGACTGGGTTTTTAATAAAATTGACAATTTTCGAATGTTTTCCCGCCACAATTCCGAGACTGCTCCACATGCGTTGATTTGACGACCCCATATCGGAAGTTACAGCATGTACAGTTAGTCCAATGGACGCTGCACATTTAATAATGTCTACAACAATCTTGCTAACTTCACTACCATCAACACTATTACCAGTAAAATAATATGCAACTATCTGCTTCCACCTTGTACTTATTCCGCCAATCATCATAACCAGCGCATGGGTTGCTAAACCATGATGTCCAGGTAAAGTTACATGTCCTACGTACGAATTTGTCGAATTGCAATAGTCGATGCTTGATTTTAAAACAATTTCGTCTAGCGTTAGCATGCAATCCCTTTCAAAATCTTCATTCATACCACTAATTTTAATCTTTAAAAATCCAAACACTTCATATAAGATTCCGGACTGAAATTTTAAATTCTGAAGACGATGATCTAATGTGCGTATGGAAGGCAAAGGGAAATGCAGTTCTTGCAAAGCGGCATATCCATTTTTTCCACACGTAAACTTGATTTGTAAAGATTTTGTGATGGTTTCGTCTGAACATTTCCTAAAACAATGGTTTTTGCGGGTTAAAGCTTCGAACTGGTCTTTAGTAAAAATGTTTTTGAACGCTTTTTCGAGTTTCTTGTTTTTACTCTTTTCGTTGTGCAATTTTTTACTCAGGATAAAGTTATTCTTTTTTAAATTGTTAATTTGCGTTTGCATGTGGGTTATTAATTTGGAATGGAAAGCACAATCCCTGTTTTGGTGTAAGAATTCATATGTGGTTTGGGTAGCAGAGTCCTGTTTATTGATCTTTCTGTCTTCTAAGCTAGGTTCAGCAGAAAAGTCGTCTTCAGGATCGAAGGAAATTTCATTTTCAGGTCTGGTTATATGTGAGAATAAAGTAGGAACGGCAGTACCTTTTAATTTCCTTCTGCCATCCAGGCGTATTTCTTCCCACTGATTTTCAGTAAAATGAACTTGGCAAACTCTGGCTGCGCCATTTGGTGTCCAGTTTATTCTGTTTATATTTTTAATCCATGCTGCTCTAAGCTCTACCTTTTTAGGAATTTTTTTTAAGAGAAAACCTTGTTCCTTTCTGTTTTTACAACCAAGAATACAACAGCCTGTCATTTCAGATACTTAGATATAAAAGATTTGCCTAAAGAAAACACACATTTTTACATTTTTAGTGACACGTTTAGATTGAAATGACAATTTGTCAAATTTGAGTAACGCGAAACTGTTTCTAAGGCAATATACAAACACACGACGCGCGTGATCCACCAATCACAATGAATTCCCTCGTTGTCTCAAGTCTTTTCTAACTATATACAGGGACTCTAGTTATAACTTTCTCTTCCAAAGTCCATCACTATGCAAGCTGTTTACCTTGTCTGATTTTAATATATTATTTTCGAAATGAATAATATAGTAATTTTTCAAAACTCACGAATGCAATTACAAAAGGGGCAGTTACTTTAATCAAACAATGTAAAAAAATTTAAATAAAATTATACTACATGATTTTAGTTATGACAAAACTTCAGGTTAAAATAGCTGCAACACTAATTTTAAATTAGTCTGTTTACGTCTCTGTTGTAATAAGTGTATCAGAAATGGAGTTTTAGAGAGTGTAGTACAATAGCTGGCTGTTGCAGTTTAGTTTACCGACAAAAGATGTATATACACCGGGTGTCAACGAATTTATTAGACAAATCATAACTTTTAGAGTATTAGGTGTATCAAAATGAGATTTGGTATAGGTAAATGGTATAGGGAGAGGAGAGTGTTCGCATATTTTTCATTTTCCGGTCACTTTCGGTTTCACCGGAAATGGCTCCCGTTTCGAATTTTTAAATGGAACACCCTGTATATTTTTGCATATTTGGATTTCTGAGACAATTTTGGATCAGCATGTGACATTTTAAAAACTTATCCATGGCACACTTGACAAAGGTAAATAAATTATTATCCAGTATTTTGCTTAGAAATATTTAACTTATGAGCTTATGTTTAATCCAATCGCAAATAAATTAGTATCGTTAGATTCGCCAAAAAATCCTCTTTTCGGAAAGTGCTTGTCAAAAAAGGGTCGCCATTTGAAAAAAAATAGTTAGACAAGAAAACGTGATTTTGCCAACTTGTCTTATTCCTATCTATCATACTAATCACTAAAACTTTGCGATTGTAATTTTCTGACATCACCTGAGGTCTTTAGATTAGTTTGCGTGTGATCATGGCCACCTAGATGCCATATTAAAAGTGGCTCTAAAAAAATCAAGTAGGCTTAAAAACTTTTTAAAATGTCACATTCTGATCCAAAATTGTCTCTGAAATCCAAATATGCAAAAATATACAGGGTGTTCCATTTAAAAATTCGAAATCGGAGCCATTTCCGGTGAAACCGGAAGTGACCGGAAAGTGAAAAATATGCGAAAATTCTCCTCTCCCTATACCATTTACCTATACCAAATCTCATTTTAATACACCTAATACTCTAGAAGATATGACTTGTCTAATAAATTCGTTGACACCCGGTATATATTTGGAGACACAATTATTTAATGATAGCGTTATGTCACACACACTAAACGTTTTCTTTCTTTCTTTCTCTCTTACTAAATGTTTTTGCCTATACTTACTCTCTCTCACAATCATGCTATATCTCTTGCATTCGTTGAAAGCTATTCTTTATACTTGTCGTACTAACTGTAATGTTACGTCTAACACATTCTAAAATAACTTAATTTTTATATTGTAATATATAAGTCTATATGTGATTCCTCTATTTCTTTATTGAGCCAGAAGTTAGGAGTTGTTTTAATACTATCTAACCTAATTTTTATCTTATAAGTCTATATGCGATTTCTCCATTTCTTTTTAGAGCCAGCAGTTGGTTACATACAAATCTTCAATATTTTCGAACTGTAAAATATAACGATTTTTGTTTCTGTAATAAATGTGTCATGCTAATGTTGGAAATTTTGGCTTTTACACACATTTTTTAAACCTTTAAGTATCTTAGACAATAATTATAAGGACGCATTAACGTCGGATAGTTCTACTTTGTATGGAATTACTACAGGATTTTTATATTTTTTGTTAATATTTTCCAGACCTTTCTTTCCAATAACTTGTATAATTCCTCTTGACATCCTGTTCTCACTTTGCAGAAGATAAGGTAATTTTGCTTTTACAACCTGTCTAGCCGAAATAAATTTTGAGAATTTTCCTCCTAAGTGACTATTATCTTGTGTTCTTTCTTGAGCAAATATTTGTATTGTTCTCTTATAACAATTGTATTATGCACAAACAAACAGTATGCATAGTAGTAATAGACTTCGAAAGAGAAAGTTATAACACGCCGCTATAGCTCAGTGGTTTGGTTATAAGGATTGCAATACTATTGTAGCAGGTTCAAATCCGGCGAAGACTGGAAAAAAATTTAAATAAAATATGAGTGACTAATTCAAAATCCAAAAATGGCGCGAGCAAAATCAAAACCCAAAACGGCACTAGCATCAAAATCCAAAATGGCCGCTTAAAACAAAATGGCGACAATTCAAAATCCAAAATGGCAGATTAAACAAAATCCAAAACGGCACTAGCATCAAAATCCAAAAATGGGTGTGACGAAATCAAAATGGCTGACGCCCCAGGCAATTTAATTACGTGACGACATCAGCCGGCGCCCCAGGCAATTTAATTGGGACAACATCAAAATGGCCGATGCCCCAGGCATTTTAATTGATTATGCCCATATGGTTTAATCAATTAAAAGTAGTGGGGGAAGTGGTGGGGGGTTTGTCCCCATTCTACTCAGCTTTCTAATTTTGCTTTGAATTTTCCTCTCCTTAAACGTTAAATCGCTGTTTATATAAACATTTCTTTGATCTTCCGTACTTTTTTCTAGGCTGTTGTTCGTCATCACTTCAATTTTATCTGACATGTTTGACATTTTTACTGTACAGTGTTTGTCCTTTACTATTTTTGCTTCTTCAATTTTTATTTCAACTTGAAGGTTTTTTCTTTAAGGAAGTGCTCTACTTCGTTTTTCAATTTGTCACCCCTTTTTGCTTTTGTGTTTATTCCTATTATTGCAAGGTTCTTCTTTCACTTGTCCTTCTCCATGTGTTTATAGTTGTTCTCTATCTCGTCTGATCACTCTAATTTATTATTTAGCACCTCTAATTCCTTTTTTATTTTGATGTTTCCTGTTTTAGTTCTCCTACTATGATATGCGCGCTGCTCTTGTGCCAATTCTCTTATCTCTTCTGTCATCCTTTGCATCAAATAAATCAACAAACCCTCATGCAGATTTTAACATGTCAAAATTACTATTAGTCTTATACCTGCACCTTCATTTTCAGAGTTGTATAAATTTATCAGTAAAATATTATCATTTAATTATAGGAACTACAACCAAGAAAACTGATAGAAGTGAACAAAGAGACCCTCCCATTGACAATAATGACTTAGGAACAAAATTAAAGAATAGGACGAGGAAAGAAGAGGAATCCAAACGGAGCATTGCCAAGTCAGTTTCAAGGTCTGCCAGATCCGAATTACGGACAGAACACGGCAATGATGACAGAAGGCGTAGATCTCCCGTGCCAGAGGATAGGCCCACGTGGCGTAGGAAAGAATCGCCCACTCGCAGAAGGAGAAACGAACAGCATGACAGGTCTCACTACAAGAGCAGGCTTCATTCCGATAGGCACGAACACCGTAGATCCAACTACTCAGATGAAGACAATGATGGCAATCACCATAAACCAAGGAGCAAAGTGGCTGTGGTTATAAAAACGCAAAAGCGACCCACTGTGGCTTCCACAGTTTGGTCGAGAATTAACCTCAAAAAGGAGAGATTGAAGACAGCCTCCGAGAGGCTGCAGTCTAGGAAGGAATCCAGCTCCAGCAGCGAAAGCAGTAGTGTAAGCAGCAGCAGTAGCAGTGAGAGCTCTTCGGACAGTTCTTCAGAATCTGATGATGATACGCATGAGGAAGAGGAGGTACAGCAGCCTCCATGCCTGATTGTTCCCAAGGTTGAACGACCAGGTTTTACAAACGCCGTACAATCAGCTGTAGATGTAACCCGGAGGAAGAGTCCGCTGCGTATAGAAATTAGTAATGACCACTTCAAGGAAGAATGACTGTTTTGAAATATTAGTTATATCATAACTAAGTGACGATTTAATTCTTGTATTTTATAGTAATCAAAGTTCCAAAAACATAAGTTTTTTGTAGTTATTAGCAAACATATCCTGCTTTTGAGATCAGGATTATTATTTTTGTATAAAATATGTATATTTAATAAGCTATCTAAGAGCAACTATTATATTATATCTATGTTTTACTTTCAATCAATAAATCATTTGTTTTTGCTTTTTTTGTAAAAACGCCAACGAAATAATTGTAGACTGGTTACTGTAGTTTGGACCTTGAGTTGGACGGAGTAGGTTGACGAAGTGACAAGGAATGTGACTTGTCATCAGTCCATATCGATTCGATAGGTAATTGTTTTGGGTACTGACCGGATTTGTGAAAGTGCTCACGAGCACAAGCTAGAGTACCTGTATATAAGATAAAAGTAGAGCAAACGATGACATTTAGGGATCCATCACTTAGTTTTCACAATTTCACAGTCTACTACATTAATAGTGAAGTTAGTTGCAACTGTCATATCATAAGTTACAGTTGACTATAAAATTAGTATTTAGCTGTGGTAAGGAGTCAAAATTATATGTCATTTATGCCATATAATACACTTATCTATTAGTAAATACAGTTGTCGCAAGCCAATTTGATATCCATTTGCTGTTCACATCTAACAGAGGAATAAAGATTAAATAATATTTAAATGTGAGACTCCAAATAGTAGGTACTTCGATCTTACTTTTTATAAATGTTTATCCACGTTCTCTCTGCGTAATTTTAAAGAATCTAGTTTAGTACTACAAGTCAGAAGGGATACATTTATATTAAGGTTTTACTACAATTTGCGAGAAAAACCAAAATCACGCAGGCCACCTATATTTCTGTATTCTAATGTGATCCAACCAATGAAATGCTCTATCCGCGTTTTTGCTCTACTCTTATCTAACTATATGCAGGTACCCTAGCACAGCTAAGGCTGTGCAAAAAGGACTTCTATTGCCTTAACTGTTCGACCAGCCCTTTTATCATTTACTCTTGTTTATTGTAATTTCTATTGCTAATAAAACCTACTCGTTGAAACGTTTGTATCTTATAAATTATTGTTCATTCTGTACTGGGCTTGCTTAATTGAGCCGTTGAAAGGCAAAGTGGTATAAGTCAGTATTTTGAAGATTTGCAGATTTCTGTTGAATTAATCGGAAGAATGGTATTCGTTACCGAATACTCGTTTATTCTAAAGCCTACGCACATTGCAACCAGTTCGGATCGAGTACTTGAAAGTTCAGCAAGAGTATCCGTTGGTTTCAAATAGTGTGGCGAGTACTCTCCGCAGACAGAGCTGCGAAAGCTGAATTAAATAAACAAAACTGAATACTTACTTCTTTATTTCTCAGAATTGAGCATTGCGCTCATGGCTTATGCACACATAACATCAGGATTTAACATATAAAAGAGGTATTAGAGAAAACAACCTGATTAAGAGGTTTGCTTTTATTTTGTTTTCTAAGTAACCTTATAAAAAAACAGGTGATAGCAACCTACCTGATCAGGTTTTTAACATCCGTTAATAATAGTTTCTTCGGGAAATTACATATTTTATTTCACAGTGTTAAAAAGTGCTAGCTAATAATTTTTTTCTTAAAACCACTATGAAATAAAACATCCCGGAAGCCTCGTTTATATGTTAACGCATATTAAGCATTTCTTCGGGAAATTGCCTATTTCATTATAGAGCATTAAAAAAGTCCTAGCTAAGAACGCCAATTGCTGTTTGAAAGTGCCTAGCTAAGAACGCCAATTGCTGTTCGAAAGTGCCTATTTTCTTTATCTATGGTGCCTATTGCGTCAAAATATAAAACACCTACTTTTTCAGACAACATTGTAATTTTAAACACAATCTCGAACTTAAGCTTCGCACTGTAAGATGGCAAAGAAATACTTTTTGGTTAAACTGCAACGTTGACTGAACAAGTACTTGTCAGCGTACATATAGGCCATTCACTAAACACAAAAACATTTTAATGTTTTAAAGTTAACATAGGTATTGTAACGACCTTGAAGCCGGCTCGGATGAGTCGGGCCTTCCGGATCGATCAAGAGCGGCCTTGGTGGTTAATTCACGCGGTGCGTCACCATTTGCCGGAAAAATCCAGCAAGACCGCGAAATTTTTAGAAATGACTCACCAGGCGGATATAAATACGCGCCAGCAGAAATAGCAGGCAGTCCCGCATTCAGCTTTGAAGTATGCGGAAGCTGCCATATAAATAACGCGTTTGTGTAAATAAATCTAGCGATATAAATCATTTATGTTAAGTCATGTAAATAAATAAATTGTATCTGATGTTAGAAATAGTTCCTGTAGTTTATAAATAATTGTGTTCCGCGTTAACAGTTTTTGTGTTTCTTGTAAATCGTAATTAAATGGCTGTAAATAAATGCTTAAAACAAGAAGCGGCGTATAATTTGTAATAGCCCCAAAACGGTAAAACGTAACAGTGGCGTCAGGTTGTACTAGGGGCTATAAAAAAATTATTGGACATACATTAAATAAACTAATTGATTAACGAGTACCGATAAACGACAATCAGATAATAAATTCAAGTGTGTATTGTGGATGCCGGTGACGAGATCCCAGAATGGCAAAATGAAGGCTCAGTTAAGCCAACTTTTCCAGTTGATGCAAGTTGGCCAAGAGAAGACAGAAAAGCGCAGGAAGAATTGAAAGCCGGCCAAAAGAAGGCAGAAAAGCACAAGAGGATCTTAAGGAAGAGCTGAAAACCGGGCAGGAAGTAAGTACTTAAGGAAGAGCTGAAAGCCGCGCAAGAGGATCTTAAAGATGAACGTAAGGAAGAACTGAAAGCCGCGCAAAAAAAAGTAGTCCAAAAACTTGAGGATGAACTGAAAGCGAGCCATGACGAGTTGGCAGAGGAGATCAGAGATATTCAGGAGGAAATGGAGAGAAAGGTAACCAGATTTCAAGGTGACGTACTGGAGCTGCAGGAACAAGTTACTAAGTGGCCAAGGCCAACCAACTCCCTCTGAATCTGCTGGATTCTCTCCTCTTGCGGTAAATCAGTCTACCTTATCGCGAGTTGCTACCGCTCAGGTTGCTCCTTCCCAAGATACTGCCCCAGTGAGGCCCGCAACATCCGGCTTGCATGTGAAACTGCCCTCTTACAATGGGAAAACACTATGGTCAACATACCTGAAGCAATTTGAAGCCGCGGCCGTCGCTAATGGTTGGGGAATGGCAGACAAAGCGACCGCATTGATTCTGACGTTGCGAGCGGATGCCCTGAATGTTCTGCAAATGATTCCAAAAAATCAGCAGAGGGACTTCCAGCAATTGGTGAATCGTCTGGAACGGCGTTATGGCAATGGTCATCTTCAGCATGTGCATTGTGCCCAATTGAAGAACCGAATTCAGAAGTCGGGGGAGACTCTGCAAGAACTTGAGGTCGACGTTGCTCGATTGGTTCGGCTCGCGTATCCATCGGCGCCAGAGGACTTTCTGGAGCAGCTAGCCATCCAAACATTCATAGATGGAATGAAAGACGCCGATACTCAGCAAGCGGTACGTCTGGGGCGCCATGGGACACTGGGAGAGCCCTTAGCCCATGCGTGGGAAGTCGAAGCGGCAAGGAGTGCCTCTAGAGGACATGGTCGTATCCGCGGTGTCGCCACGACAGAAATGGCGCCTGAATCCATGGAGGACATGTTGCGACGACTCATAAAGCAGGAGACGAGGGAGAACGAACCCCGTTGCTGGAGCTGCGGAGAGATGGGTCATCTTAGGGCTCGCTGTCCGAAGCAAGGAGCCCGGGCGTCGGACGAGCCGTCGGAAAACTAATACGGGTCGACAAAAAGGGGCGAGAGTCGACTCGTGATTGCCATGCCCCAGAGATTTCCATCCATGTGTCTTCCGTGCAACGCCAGCCTGCTAGCCTCTTCATTGATGGGAAAATAAATGGAAGAGTTCGGGCTCTGCTGTTGGATACTGGAGCGACGAAGTCCATCGCCAGGTCTGACGTAATACGGGACGAGGGTCAGCTGCTGCCCACCAGAACACGCCTTCGCACTGCCACAAGAGGGGCAGTGATCACACATGGGAAAATTGATTTGACATTGAAGATTGGGAATCAAACCCTCAAGCATCGGGTCCTGATTGCTGACATTGCGGACGAGTTCATCCTGAGAATGGATGTTATGAATAAGTATGGGTTCACTTTAGACCTGGGACGCGGCGTGGGTGGGGAGGAGCTTTCTCTACACCCAAGAGAAGAGATCGCAGTACGAGTGGTATTGGCGGAAGATGTTACTCTGCCGAGACGAACCGAGAGGGTCGTGAACGCATACCTGGATGGCGATCTCCGTTGCAACGTAGTGCGAATGATTGAACCCGATTATGACAAGAAGCTCACTCATGGTATCCTGGTTGGAAAGACGTTGATAGAGACTGGGCTTAAGGTCCCACTAAGGATGATGAACGTCAACAGGGAACCGGCAACCGTCAGGAGAAACACAATCCTGGGAAGGTGCACACCGGTCTCCACCGTTGTCAGAACGATTACTAATAACACCGGCAGCAAGGCGAAGGGCTGCCCAAAGGCATTAATTAACACCGTGATGTCTACTTGCAAGGGCATGAGCCAACAAGAACGGAAGAAGATCGAAGATCTGGTGGCCCAATACCAAGACATCTTCGAGTGCGGAGATCATCCCAGCGGCCGTACCCACGTAGTTAAACATAAAATCAATACTGGGGATGCTCAACCGATACACCAACATCCAAGAAGGTTGCTTCTCGCCAAACGGGAAGAACCTGAGAAGATTGTTCAGGACATGCGAAACCAAGGGATCATCGAACCGTCCAGCAGCCCGTGGGCCTCCCCTGTTGTTCTTGTCAAGAAGGATGGCTCAACGAGATTCTGTGTTGACTACCGGCAGCTGATTTATGTGACCAAGAAAGACAGCTACCTACTGCCACGAATCGATGATACCCTGGACACGCTCTTCGGTTGTCAATGGTTCTCAACGCTAGACTTGAAAAGCGGTTATTGGCAAGTCGGAATGGAACTTGCGGACAGGGAGAAGACTGCATTTACTTGGGCTCTGGCAGTTCTCCGTTATGCCGTTCGGTTTGTGCAATGCCCCGCCACGTTTGAGAGGCTGATGGACACTGTCCTGAAGGGCCTATCTTGGCAGACCTGCCTGATATACTTGTACGACATCATAGTGGTGGGTAGATCCTTCAACTAGCATCTGAAAAACCTGGAGGAAGTGTTCGGTAGACTGCGAGGTGCCAACCTGCGATTAAGTCCAAAGAAGTGCCACATCTTCCAGAAGGAGGTACAGTACTTGTGGCACGTCGTATCCCGCCAGGGTGTAGCAGTAGATCCGAGTAAGGTAAAGGCAGTGCAGGATTAGCCGATCCCGAAGGATAAGCGTGAACTGCGAAGCTTCCTGAGCCTCTGTACTTACTACCGACGGTTTGTGCTGGGCTTTGCAAACATTACAAAACCGTTAACCCGTCTAACAGAAGTGGGACGACAGTTCGAATAGAGTGCTGAGTGCGCGGAGGCCTTCGAGACGCTCAAGACTGCCTTAACCAGTTCACCAGTGCTTTGCTATCCACGTCAGGAAGGCCAGTTTATCCTCGATACTGACGCTAGCAATGTCGGAATAGATGGTGTTCTGTCTCAGGTCCAAGATGGACAAGAGAAAGTCCTGGCATATTTCAGCAAGGTCCTGTCCAAGCCTTAGCGGAATTATTGCGTAACCAGGAGGGAGCTTCTGGCAGTCGTCAAATCCGTGGAGCATTTTTATAAATATCTGTATGGCAGAAGATTCTTCTGCTGAGGACCGACCATGCTGCTCTAAGATGGCTATTGCAGTTCAAGAACCCTGAAGGACAGGTGGCTAGGTGGATCGAGCGCCTACAAGAGTACGACTTCGAAATAAATCATCGACCTGGCACAGCCCACCGCAACGCCGATGCGTTATCCAAAAGGCCCTACCCTGCGGACTGCGGCCACTGTTCGAAGCTGCGGTACCCATCAATCGTACCACTGTAGTCGAAGACTCGTGGGAGCTAGACGAGTTGCAGAACAGCCAGGAGAACGACCCCGACTTAGGCACGGTTATAGCCTGGAAGCGAGATGGCCGTCGACCTACCTGGCAGGAGGTCTCCGCCACCAACCCAACGGTGAAGACCTATTGGGCGCAATGGGACTCCTTGCAGCTGGACAACAACGTCCTGACCAGAATCTTGGAAGACGAGGACGGTAGGGCAACGAGATCACAATTGATGGTTCCAAGGAGTAAAGTGGCCGAGGTTCTGCGCCACCTGCATGATGGCTCCTCTGGGGACACTTTGGATTGAAGAAGACGTTGCAGAAGGTCCGAGACAGGTTCTACTGGGCGAGCTGCAAAGATGATGTCCGAGAGTGATGCCGAAGGTGCAAAACCTGCGCTACAGGAAACGGACCGGTTGGAAGACGTAGAGCTCCGATGCGGCAGTACAACGTCGGTAGTCCGTTCAAGAGGATAGCCATCGACATCGCTGGACCATTTCCCGAAACCGAATCGGGAAATAAATACATCCTGGTGTGCATGGACTACTTCACCAAAGTGGCCCAAAGCGTACGCCCTTCCGAATCAAGAGGCCGGTACTGTCGCTGATGTTCTGGTGAAGGAATGCTTCAGCCGTTTTGGAGTCCCCCTGGAGTTACATTCCGACCAAGAATTTCTAGCCTGGACTGTTCCAGAACGTTTGCAAGCTACTGAGGATACACAAGACCCGGACCATTGCCCTCCATCCTCAATCGGACGGCATGGTGGAAAGGATGAACCGAACCATGGGGAAGCATCTCTCCAAGGTGGTTTCCGAGCATCAGCGTGACTGGGACCAGTACATTCACCTGTTCCTGATGGCCTACCGATCGGCAGTACAAGAGACAACCAATCACACCCCAGCCGCGGTATTCTTTGGGCGCGAGCTGCGATTGCCATGTGGATGGAAGAGATCCACGACGCCGTACGCGAAACATTCAGGGTACCAGCGACCGAATGAAGGACCGATATGATGCCCGCGCTGAGGCCGGTGGTTTCCAGCCAGGCGATTTAGTATGGCTTTATAACCCCCAGAGGCGTCGTGGTCTATCCCCCAAGCTCCAAAGGAACTGGAAAGGGCCGTACACTGTAGTTGCTCGACTGAATGACGTGATGTACCAAATCCAGAAACCTCCTCGAGGAAAGTGCAGGGTGATGCACTTCAATCGGTTGGCACCATATTCCGGAACCAATGAGGAGGTGGAGGCTGTCACGGAGCAACCCCTGAGACAACTAGGGGCCGGAGGTACCTCCTTCCAGGAGTTTATGGCCGCTTATGGGGGTACGAGTACTGCGCGATTTGGGGTCACTACAGAGGTGCAGCGTGACCTGTTTGACACGCTGCGGCGGTATTTCCTTGCACACTGCGTCGCCCAGGACCTCCGGATGTCTAGAGGGATTGCCGCTGCCTTCCGGGAAAAGTTTGGCCGGTTAGCCCAGCTGCGAGAGCAGGCACCTCAGGTTGGCAGAACTTTGCAGCTGAAGGAAGGCAATAGCTCCATTTATTACCTGGTGACGAAAAGGTTGTCGTAAGAAAAACCTAGTTACCAGGAGTTCTGGTCTGCTCTTTTGGACCTTAAGGAGCAGATGGTGAAGAACGGCGAAACCCGGCTAGCGGTGCCGAAATTAGGATGCGGCCTGGATTTTTTGGACTGGAGGGTTGTACGCAGCATGCTAGAAGTAGTCTTCGACCGGACCGGCATTCAGATCGAGGTCTGCTGTTACAGCCCGCTGCGAAGCATTGAGCCTACGGTGGACTGCTACTTCTTCAGCCAGTCCGTGTGCAGGAAGGGCACCGCCTGCAAATACCGCCATCAAACCCCCACAAAGAGCGAGAGACAGGCACCCGACGCAACTCGTTCTGGGACAGAACGACCTAAGGCGGGGGCAGTGTAACGACCTTGAAGCCGGCTCGCATGAGACGGATGAGTTAGGCCTTCCGGATCGATCAAGAGCGGCCTTGATCAGCAAGGCCGCGAAGTTTCTAGAAATGACTCACCAGGCGGATATAAATACGCGCCAGCACAAATAGCAGGCAGTCCCGAATTCAGCTTTGAAGTATGCGGAAGCTGCCATATAAATAACACGTGTGTGTAAATAAATCTAACGATATAAATCATTTATGTTAAGTCGTGTAAATAAATAAATTGTGTCTGTTGTTAGAAATAGTTCCTGTAGTTTATAAATAATTGTGTTCCGCGCGTTCTGTGGTTCGCCGTTTCGAAGAGAAAGTTGAACACCGTTTATCCGCGTCATTCACTAGAGGAGGAATGAGCGTTGTTTTGTTGTGCGGTAATTTCTTTTACGGCAACATGCGACGGCAGTTTACGTAAAATGCGCACCGTGTGAAACTGATTTAGCGTGCACCGAGAATTGTCAGAATCTTTGTTTACATCGCTCGCCTTCGTAACTTGGCTCAAGTTTAGCTCTACTACCAATCATATGTGACTAGAGATCCTATATATAGTTTACTAAGAGTTGGGCAAACAGCGTCATACATTTTGATTGGTTTGAATCACTTGTTACAAGGCATGTGTGATAAAAGTGCCGTTCTTTGCATATTTTGTAACATTTTACAACCGATGGTTTCACGCATGCAAATCTAAATTCTAACTAGGTGGGCCGTACATTCCTAATAGTCGGTTCTAGAGATCCTAAGAATGACCAATCCTCTGAAAACTCTCCCTTCAAAAGAAAACTAAAATTGGTTCTCATAACCTCTTTGTTCGACATATGTCAAATGTCTAATTTGGATCAAAATTGTATGTCAAATCACGCTGTTTGCCCAACTCTTAGTAAACTATATACAGGATCTCTATATGTGACTATAGCCCCTTTATTTACAAATAGTAGCGACACCCTTTGATGTTGCCGCTGGGGCAAAATCACGTTGGTATCCCTTAAGTCCCTATCATATTTAAAAATCGCCTAGGAAGTTTCATAATTAATTAAAATGTGACATTGACAGTTGTCTTGTTTTTATTTATTTTCCTCTTCGGGGGTTAATTCGAAGTCGAGGACGTGGAAATGCCAGGGTGTTGTGTCGATAAGTGTAAAAATAGTGGCAGAAAAGGATTTCAGGTATTCAGATCAGTTATTTTTTCACTGTTTACACTGACATTTATCGTTTAGTAACTTTTTGTATTTTCATGTTTGCATCAGGTTTGCCCCACGATGTCGCTACTATTTGTAAATAGAGGGGTTATATATGTGACAAAGTAGTGGCGCCATCTGTATGTACTATTGGAAAGTATCCACCAGGAGCCGTTCAAGGTCATCCAAATCGGAATTTTGACATCAAAGGAACCGACAGTGAATGTCTCTACTTGTTTGATATATATATATATATATATACGGATTGGGCCACAATTATATATAACAGCAATGAGATAACATGAACAACAAAATCGAATGCTTGAGTAAGAAAGAGATGGCTATATGGAAAAAATATTTTAGTAGGCATGATTAGTTGACTTATGTCATAATTAAAATAAGCGTCAAGCTTACTCCAATATTTGCTTCTATGTTTATCTCTTTCTTACTCAAGCAATACGTGTTATTTTCTTGTTCATGTTATCTCATTGCTGTTATATATAATTGTGGCCCAATCGGTATATATACGCTGTACTTACACTTTGCCTTTAAACAGAAGTTGCAAGCCAAAGGTTCGTGTACTGCGGTTTATTCTTTGACTAATAATAAAAATGAATGCGGACAATTCAGCATCTAATACTGACGCATATTCAACATCTGGTAGCCTACAGCAACATCAGATTCAGCTGGTAAGTTGTGTGCGCACGTTTTGGCAACAGTTAAACCTCGTTTCCGGCGAAGCGGCGCTATTGGCTCACGCGCACGAAAAATGACGCTAGACAGTTACCGGTCGCAGCGCGTGCAGTTCAGATAGTGGTTTGGTTAATTATCATACATGTTTTTTGTATTTCGTTATGGTACAAAAATAAGGTTTTAATAAGGTAATTAGCAAAGCAGAAGTGTTTTCATTTAAGTAGTGCAACATAACTACAGTGGTGACCCTAATATAAACAGAATAGTGTTAGTGAGCACGTGATATGTCAACCATGCCGCTCGATTTGGATACTGAAAATTTCGCAGACGCGCAGCAAGATCAATCAACAAACACGGGAGGTGCTCCGCAGCAGTTCATAACCCCAAGAGGTGCTCCATGTGTTGACGAAATCCGGTAAGTAAAGCTACCACCTTTCTGGCACGTGAATCCTGCTCTCTGGTTCGCGCAAGTCGAAGCACAATTCCACGCTTATCACGTACGCTCAGACCAAAGTAAGTACTTTACGATAATTAGCTCCTTAGACAGTGCGGTACTACAACAAGTGTCGGACATTGTAACGGCTCCCCCGCAAACAGACAAATATGAAACTTTGAAAACAGAACTCTTATTAGGTTTACAGACTCCGAACAAAAACAATTACGTGCAGTGCTAACGGACATTGAATTAGGTGATAGAACCCCTTCGCAATTGCTACGCGAGATGAAAGTTTTAGGCCGCGGAAAACTAAGTGACGAGTTACTACGGACTTTATGATTGCAAAGACTTCCCGCGGTGATACAGTTAATTTTAAGTGCAAGCGATGCAGTTTCTTTGAACAAAATGGCTGCCATAGCTAACAAGATAACGTAAGTCAGTCTCGTGAGCGCCCCAAACATAGTTGCCATAACTACACCCTCAGGACCACAGGTGACGCTACCGTCAATTCCAACTGCACCTACGCCAACTACATCGTCTTTTTATTACCGACAAGTCAACAAACCTTCGCTTCCTCATCGACACCGGCGCTGACGTCTCTGTCATTCCTGCAGCCAAAAACGCACATCGAGTGACATCTGATTTCCGCTTATACGCCGCGAATGGTTCCCCCGTAGACACTTTCGTTACTAAGCTTTACTGTTTAAATTTAGGTTTAGGTCGGCCATACAAGTGGCACTTTTATGTTGCGCGTGTTACGCGACCTATAATAGGAGCAGACTTCTCAAACACCACGGTTTATTAGTAGATTGATACTGTCACGAATTTATTTGTTGATGCCCATTTAACGCCAACAAGCAATCACACGCAGATATCAACTGTAAGTAACCACGCCGTCCCGCATCCCTTTATTTCCGAATTTCCGGAAGTAACGAGGCCAAATCCGACGCCAACACAAATACGTGATGATGTATACCATTGCATACAAGTAAAAGGACCACCTATCGCGCAACGAGCGCGCCGTCTTCCCTATAAAAAACTCAAAGCAGCCAAAGCCGAGTTCGAGTATATGCTGGAACAAGGAATATGTAGGCCATCGAACAGCCCTTAGGCAACCGCGCTTCATTTAGTTCAAAAAAAGGAACCTGTTAGTTGGCGACCTTGTGGCGATTACCGCCGTTTAAACTCAATCACAATTCGCGACAAGTATCCTATTCCGCATATTCACGATTTTACACATTCATTGGATGCCAAGAAAATATTTTCGCAACTTGATTTAGTGCGTGCATATCACCAAATCCCTATAGCCGAGGAGGACATTCCGAAAACCGCGGTTATAACACCTTTCGGTTTATTTGAGTTTACCATAATGACCTTCGGACTTTGTAACGCAGCCCAATCATTCCAAATATTTATGCATACAGTTTTACAAGGGCTTCCATTTTGTCATGTATATATAGATGACATCTTAATTTTCTCGAGCAATGTAGACGAACATCAAAAACATTTGGGAACGGTTTTCCAACGTTTAGGGGAACGACGGCTAATGGCGCTCAGCGGACAATTGCGCTCACTCATTTTAAACCAAATCCATGCTTTAATCGAATTTGTGTATAGTGCGCCATCTGTATCAAAGTAGTGCAAGCATATTGTGAACGCCCCACGTTGTTTGCAGTCGAGACATTCGAGTGGTGAGGATAAACGTGTTTTGTATACTGCTGCTATAATTTGACCTGCTATTTCAATTACGGTTTATAAAATCATTTTTCATTATTTTTCAATAAACTAATTATCAATAGTGCATGTCAGGCTTTCTGCTTGAAATAGCCAAAGCCCTTTTTCATAAGATTAACTCTTTGAGGTTCTGTCAATGTTATTTTTAATTTTTCTACCATTCGGGTAATTGCGCTCAAAAGACGAAGGAAGTATTGTAATACCGAAAAAAATCACCTTCCGATATTTCTTCAGATTTTCACGTTTTAGGGTCTCCAGATAACGAAAAACAGGTTTTCTTAATTCGATCTGTCTGCCTGTCTGTTACCGGTATGACCAACAAGTCAGACCGGTAAGAATATTTCTAAAAATAGCAAAAGGTTATGAGACAGCCAAATCAAGCAAATAGAAAAACGAGATTTTTTAGATCTTCACGTTTCAGGGTCTGTAGATGACAAAACATGTTTTCCCAATTCCGTCTGTCTGTCTGTTTGTTATTGAACGCCTGAGCGCCATTACCCTGCCGAGTCGGGCAATGGCGTTCATTGGAGACCCTCAAAAAAATATAATTTCTGACTTACATTTTGTTTTAAATATCAATTCATAAATAAATATAGTTACTATACATGCAAGTCAAATGTTTCGCGAAAACAGAATGAAAAAAGTAGTTCTAGTTTCCTATGAATGTGAGTTTTTCTTTAGGTGAGCGCCATTAGCCGTCGCTCCCCTACGCGAGTTCGGTGTTTCAACAAACGTCGCTAAGTGCGTATTTAACGAGGAAGAAGTAGAATACCTCGGATACCTAATCTCAGCCGACGGAATTAAGCCAATTCCGGAGCGCGTTCGAGCTATTTAACAATAGATACCAGAAACCAGAAACAGTGTGAATTACGCAGATTTCTGGGAACAATCAATTTTTACCGGAAATTCACTAAGAACGCGGCTAAAATACAAGCCCCGCTTAATGAATACCTGCGCGACTCTAAAAAGAACGACAAGGGGCCCATTGTTTGGACCCCAGAAGCGACAGCAGCGTTCGAGGCATGCAAAGAACAACTAGCTGACGCGACGCTACTGGTTTACCCCGTCGAGGATGCACCTCTCTCACTCATGGTGGACGCTAGCGACTTCGCCGTAGGTGGCGTTCTGGAGCAGTAATGATGTGTGGCAACCGCTAGGATTCTTTTCAAAAAAATTAAATAAAGCCCAACGCAACTATAGTGCGTATGATAGGGAGTTTCTTGCAATTTACGAAGGCATCAAGTACTTTCGCTTTATGATCGAGGGACTATCATTAGTTGTAAGAACCGATCACAAGCCGCTCACTTTCGCTTTTCAGCAAAAAGCCGAGAAGGCAGCTAACAGACAACTTCGACAGTTAGATTTTATAGAGCAATTCACAACGAACATTGTTCATATTGCAGGTTCTCAAAACGTTATCGCGGATACGCTTTCACATATCGCCACCATTAACTTGCCCACGATAGTTATAGCACCGGAACTAGCAGTAGAGCAAGAGCAAGACGAATAATTACAACATATAAACACGACTTCCCTCAAAATGAGTAAGTTTATACCGCCAGGAGAAACCGTACAAATTTGGTGTGATACATCGATGAATAGAATACGTCCATATGTGCCAAACAGCTTGCGAAAACGCATTTTCGATATGTGTCACAATCTGTCGCACCCAGGTATACGATCAACGTCTCGTTTTATCAGAAGCAGATACGTATGGCCATTGATGAATAATCATATTGCTCAGTGGGTACGAACTTGCTTACGATGTCAGAAAGTGAAAATACTGAAAGATACAAAAAGTGCGCAACAAACATTTCCTGTTCCGGAAGATCGATTCGCGCATGTGCATTTAGACATAATAGGTTCACTTCCGCCGTCACAAGGAAACCGCTACTGTCTTACCATGATAGGCCGCTTTTCGAGGTGGCCCGAAGCAACCCCGCTACAGGATATTACAGCTGAAACAGTAGCAGATGCATTTTTCAGCACATCGGTCTCCCGTTTTGATTCCCCACGTTCTATTACAACGGACCAAGGTCGACAATTTGAGTCAGCACTCATGAGCTCTCTAACCAAGCTGATTGGCACCGAGAGCGCCCGCTGTACGCCATACAGACCACAGACAAACGGAATATTAGAACGTTGGCACCGTACACTAAAAACAGCAATAATGTGCCACGAGACCGACAGATGGTCAGAAGTATTGCCAGTAATTTTATTAAGCCTTCGCATCACTTACAAGGAAGATTTAAATTGTTCGCCTGCTGAATTGCTATACGGTACGCCTTTGCGGATTCCAGGTGATTTTTTTATAGATCAGCCGACTAATAATGTAGACCCAGCATCCTTCCCCGAACTAATTCGTCAAACCATTCGGCAAATGCGCCCTACAACTTCACACCACGGCCAAGCAGCAGTTTTCGTGCCTTCCGAATGACCGACATGCACACATGTCTTCTTGCGGGATGATAGCGTCCGGAAATCATTACAGCCCCCGTACAAAGGTCCATACGAAGTCCTGGACCGCAAAGGCAAGGTGTACACAATAAAAATTAAAGGAAAGCCTGCCAACATCTCCATGGATCGCTTGAAACCCTGTTTTTACGAAAAAAAAACGCGGAATCTCTCCAACAGCAAAACCTCCGTTCCGCAACAACCAGATCCGGTTGCGCCATCACTCTCCCCGTACGTTTCCAGTTCACGGATTCATGACTACGTCATTGAGAAGGGGGTGATGTAGCGGCAGTGCGTATTCAAGTTTGCGCGCGTTTTGGTAACAGTTGAACCTCGTTTCCGGCGAAGGGGTGCTATTGGTTCACGCGCAAGAAAAATTACGCGAGACAGTTACCGGTCGCAGCGCGTGCAGTTTAGATCGTGGTTTGGTTAATTATCATACATGGTTTTTGTATTTAGTTATGGTACAAGAATAAAGTGTTTATTAGCAAAGCAGAAGTGTTTTCATTTAAGTAGTGCAACCACAACTACAACCTCACAAAATTGATAAATTTGTTTTTGTACGTAATCGTAATATTATAAAGATCTATCAAAATGCACGTTTTAGTTTTAAACAACTAAAATTTATTATAAACGAACACCAAATAAAGAATTTCCATTTGACGTCATCCACGTCCAACAAAAAGGCAAGGGCCGTCCACGAAGCATAGAAAACTCTAGAGAAGTTATACGAAGGCTCCTTAGCAGTAAATACTAAAGAAAAGAAGGACATATAGGACTTATTGCAGTTTAAACCACCAATAAATCAAGATTGTTTAAAGCGTAGAAGATAGTGCGCTCTTAGAACTCATAGAACCTGAAGAAGCTTAACAGTCTGTTTTCATCTTATTGTTTTTATTTACAAGTGTACTTATGTTTGTTTAAAGAATATTATTTTGTTTTTATAATAAAAAAACAATAAAATCGTTTTTACTTTAATCTTGTTTTATTCTTTTTTTGAAAGGCAAAGTGGCGTATGTCATCTGTGTGCAAAAAAAATGTTATTGATTATTCAACACCATAGTGAACGAACCACTGAAAATTGTTCAATCAAAATTGACTCTCATTGAAAACAGCCTTTGACTGACATTTCGCCAAAACGTCAAAGTTTGCGAATCAGCGTCGTTCTAGAAACTCATAATAATCGTGTTGGAAGCTCCAGTATTGAATTAATAGTGGAAAACGTTAAAAATGTATGCTGCCAATCACGGTCAAAGTCATCTACCCATTTTGTTGAATAATCTTTCCAAATACCACTCAAGGCAAAAGTTTTTAAGAGAATTTATTTCTTTAACATGTAAATTATTGCAAATTTCTCTCAACCAAAACTGCTCAAATTCCATTCGACCTGCGGTCTCGCGGAATTTTTAACGCAGTTTTGATTTCGAGAAATTTAAACGCAATAATTTGCATGTGAACGAAAAAAAATCTCAACAAATTTGCACCGTTTGTGGTATTACCCTTGAACATTAGAAAATCAATAACATTTTGAACTGATAATTTAAGTGGATTTATAATTAATCTTCCTCCATAGATTATTAATCATAAAACAGCTTTGGGATTTTTCTATTAGTCATTAACTTTGAAGCCTTATAACTCAGAACACCATTACATTGACTTACACCACTTTGCCTTTCAACGGCTCAATTATAACCTTTAATACCAAACTTTACCAGTGGGTAGTCAGAAAGCCAAGGTTCGATTTATAGACTTAAGTATAACGATCCAGTACACAAAATTAAGTATTTATTAATTTAAATATTTACAAGTCAACTAAAATCATGTTCTGTATAATGTACAATAAATAAAAGGGCGTAATTCTGTTTGCGGGGTGTCGAGCACCTAGCTGAGTGGGCAACCCACTGTGGCTCTTTCGTCCACTCGCCTTCAGGGATCCGACGGTAAACGATACCAGTATTCGAGAGCCGTGGTGCGTGGTGCCTCCTTATCAGCCGATTCTAGAAGCAAAAATAACAAGGTTAAGTTTGTTGCCAAATTAAAAAGGGTTAATTTCGTTATTATCCAGAACACCTTTAATTGAATTTTATGTGGGGCAAGATTAGGCCTTGCTCTGGGTGGACTGCAGTGCCCGGAGCGATGGACTTCTCACGAGGTTGCCAGTCACATTTATAAATTCAAGTTACTATTCAAGATTACTTCTTGGAGTTTAAATTTGCTACAAGGGCACTGCAGGTTACTGGGCCCTGTAACACAAAGCTAACAATTGTAACAAGTGTAAAACTTGTAGGAAATTTGCTTGTAGTTACAAGTCGTGCTTAATTCTGTAACACAAACTTAACTGAGTGACTTGTTATAACGGAGAAAAAATCTTACAAGTGTAGTTCTATACTTGTAGACCGATCGAAAGGTGCAATATTATTCAAAAAAATCAAGCAGATAGAAATAACGTATAAACTAATTCACAGTATCCTCTACTCCAGCGATTTTATATGTTTATCGGTTGCAGGATATATTCCTTGTTTACATATACAAAAGTAGGCTGGTAACTAAGTCATAACTTACTGTACATGGCAACCATTACCGTACATGGCAACCGATAACTATTGAACAAACCACGGATGCTATGAATCATAACAGCCTAAGAAGTTTGAAATACTCGCTCTACAAGCTCGGATTTCAATACAACATCTGCGGTAGTTATGATACTCATAACATTCCTAGATATGTTAATAGCTATTACCTATGAATTTGTCTGGTTTGTCCAGTTGTGGAATACAAAAAGGTTGAAATTCGTTTATTGTTGTAATTACTCTATTTATAAGTAATGACTTAGAAAAAAAATGTCTGCAAAGAAAGTTGCAATTTTTAAATAAGGTTATAGAGAAGAAAGATGTTCTCTTCGGAGCGTTCTCTAATACGCTACGGAAAGGGCATAAAGTCGACAAATGGAAGGAGTTGGCAAATCCGGTGATTCCGGTGCATCATCCACTGGACCTTCGTTCCCTTAAGTGCGTTGTCCATTGGACGCTCGTCATCAACTTGATTCTGATGATTGTATAAAGTTGTGCAACATTTAAAAATATTTCCCACAAATACCGGATTGACTCGCAAATAGTTTAAACAAGGAAACTTTTCTTTTAGTATTTCAAATGCGTTTTCTATAATTCGTCTCGTTCGTTTATGAGCTCTATTAAAACCATTTTGAGCTTAATTCAAGAAATCTTCATATGTTGGTGGAATCTGCCACTGCTTTAAAGGATATGCTGAATTCCCTAAAATTATTGCATTGGATGAGGTCTGCAACTGTCATCAATTGTTGCGGAGTACCCTGGCATCTTGTACGCTTCTGGGCCAACTACTACTCACATACTAGAATTTCATATCTGGGCCATAAACAACCATACAGTTTATTGAGTGTTTTCCATGTTGATCTACGTAAGTCGGTTAATTAATAGTAGGGGCATCTATATTTATGAATGTTTCGTCCATTTTGACTGCTCTATCAACGAAAACGGTTATTATAAGTTAATAAAATCGAAGAAGACGTGGAACTGCTCTTCTTGCGTAGGTGTCGTAACCCGGCAGAGGGCTACCTCGGCTTCAACCAGCATCTTAAAAGATAATCAACCAGATGGAGTTCCCGAAGAAACGGAGATAACACTGAAACACGTCTTGAACAAGTTATCTATAATAGGTGAAAAGGTTACATCTATTGATAATGAAATGCGTGAGCTAAAAAACGCTACAGCATTCCTTTCCGCTAAATATGATGATGTGATAAAACTCCTAACTACTAACACAGAAGAGGTAAACAGCATAAAAAAAGAAGTGCGCGATCTAAAGCAACAGAATGAGGAAAAAGATGCAGTTATTAAAAATCTAACTGCAAGGCTGTCTAATTTGGAGCAATATAGTAGAAACCACAACGTTGAAATTTTCGGAGTCAAGAAGAGTGACGGAGAAAACTGCAAAACTATAGTGACTGCTATTGCAAAAGAAATGAACCTGAACATAACCGAAAACGATATAGATGTTGCGCACCGTTTGCCCACTAACAATAAAAATGCTCATCCCTCGATAGTGGCACAATTTTTATCTAGAAGCAAACGCGACAGCCTTGTACAAAAAAGGGCACTGGTTGTTACCAACAAAAATCTTCCTGGCATGGCAATTGGAGATAAAATTTATATAAATGAGCACCTCACCTACGAAAATAAACAATTATTAAGAAAAACCAAAGAGAGAGGAAGAATTGCTGGCTATAAATACGTGTGGATAAAAAATGGGAAACTTTTCGCAAGATGTAATGATGATGGGCCTGTCGTGAGAATTTCCTGCGAAGAGGATTTGCTGAAACTGATGCCGGTACCTGGGGATCGGGTTCGTTAGGGTTGGATATGCTTCTTATATGTAAGTAATATTACAATTTACTTTTCTTTATGGTAATTACAACTACTGATACTTTACTAAATGCATTAGATAATGATAATATTGAAACATTTACATTAAATAATATAAGCGAATTGCAAAATAAATTTTCAACAAACTTAAAACATAAAAATAACTTTTGTTTATTACACACTAACATAAGAAGCATATCCAAAAATTTTGATGAACTGCAAGTATTAACTGAAGAACTATATTCATTATTTGACATTATTATACTTACTGAAACATGGTTAATAGAAAATATAAACTGTTTCAGCCTAAGAGGATACACCACTTTCTATAACAACAGTAGATTTAATAAAAGTGACGGTGTCGTGGTGTTTGTTAGAGCATCTCTGCCTGTGGCTATTAATTTAACTGAACATGACGACAATTACAATATAATGAAATTACAAATAACAAAATATAACAAAAAATATGGTGTAACATCTATTTATAAATCACCTGCTTATAATACTAATAAATTTTTAAACGAACTTGATGATCATATAAAAAAATTCTGTAACTTGGAGAATGAATTGATAGTAGGCGACTTAAATATTGATATTTTAAATTACAATGACATAAACACACATAACTATTTGGATATTCTTTCAAGGCATGGGTACAGTTCTTACATTAATACACCTACTAGGAATAATAAAACATGCTTAGATCACATTTTTTTCAAAACTAACATTTGTAAAGATCAAATCACACCCTTGATATTAAATTCAAAAATAACCGATCACAATCCTCTTATTTTAAACATTACTTTCCCAAATAAATCAGAAGCATCTGGCTATGTGCAAAAGAGCTACACTAAAAAAATTCAAACAATTGATTATAAAAAACTAACAGAGGTTCTACAAAAAATTGAATGGAATTCGATCATATCTGAAGATACTAACAAATCGCTTGAAAATGTTATCGAAATAATTCAACGTGAAACAGAAAAATGTAGTTACATCAGAACATTATCTCATAAATTCAGAAAGAGAAAACCCTGGATTACAAATGGCATAATTAAATCAATTCACGTCAGGGATAAGCTATATCATCAAATGCGTTTATATCCACAAAATAATGTAATACGGGAAACATATGAAAGGTATAAATCAACAATAAATGCTCTCATTGTCAAAACTAAAAACAAATATTACCGTCAACAAATTGAACTCAATAAAAACAATTCACAAAAACTATGGAATATTGCTAAAGAAGCATTAAATAATGAACAACAAAAACAGTCAATTAATTGTTTAACTATTGATGACAAAACTATAGAATGCAAAAAGGATATAGCCAATGAATTTAATAAATACTTTGTTAACGTTAGTAAGGTATTGTCCAAAAAAATTCAGTTGAACAAAGAAAAAACATCTCTCATGATTAGTCAAATTTCGAATTTAGAGCACAGCATATTTCTTACCCCAACTAATTCTCAGGAGATTATTTCAATTATAAAACAGCTTAAAAATAACAAATCTTCCGGTATAGACAATATTAAATCTGAAACTTTAAAATCAATTTCAAATATTATTGCATCACCTCTTGCTACAATTTTTAATAACTGTTTTTTGCAAGGATCATTTCCTAATTGTCTCAAAGTTGCTGTTATAACTCCGATACATAAAGGTGGACCGCTAAACTGTATTTCAAATTATAGACCTATATCTATTATATCCAATGTAGCAAAAATTTTTGAAAAATTAATACTTATTAGGCTCACGTCTTTTCTCAAAGAGCATAAAGTACTTTCAAAATACCAGTTCGGCTTCACACAAACTAAGAGCACAAATGACGCGATTGCGTTACTATGTGAGCGCATATACAACGCATTAGACAATTCAGAACCTTGTGTTGCGGTATTTCTCGATCTTGCTAAGGCATTTGACACAGTTGATCATTCAATCCTTCTAAACAAATTATATAAATGTGGAATTCGTGGAACTGCATTAAGTATTTTCAAAAATTATTTAAGTAATAGAACACAACTAGTTAATATTAATCAGACTCGAAGCTCTTCGGAAATAATTACATGTGGAGTACCCCAAGGTACCATACTTGGACCTGTACTATTCTTAATATATATTAATGACCTTCTACTATCTACTGATTTGAATGGTCAACTGATTGCTTATGCGGATGATGCTGTCCTGATTCTGCAAGCAGAAAGTTGGCACGCGGTGAGAACTGCAGCAACACAAGATTTGTCTATTATAAAAGGTTGGTTAAATGCAAATATATTAAGTTTGAATTATTCAAAAAGTGTGTTTATTACTTTTAGTATATATGCAAATAGTCAAGCTGATTTTACTAACATTACAGTTCATGATACAAATTGCCCTGTAACTACTCGTAATTGTAAATGCAACATAAACATAAAAAAGGTAATTTCCACCAAGTATCTTGGAATCACCGTGGACCAACACATGCGATGGGACATTCAAATAAACAATATATGCAATAGATTAAGAAAAGCTATATATGTCATTAAGAAATTAAAAGAAATATTATTAGTTAAACAACTCTACACTTTTTACTATGCTTTGGTACAGTCCATTTTGTCCTATGGCATACTAGGTTGGGGTGGAGCAGCCCGTCTTTACACGGAGAGGGTGGAAATAATACAAAAGTATATAGTAAAAATTATTTTAGGAAAGCCTAGTGTATATCCGACTTACCTTGTTTTTAGTGATTCGAATGTCATGACATTGCAACAATTATTCTATAGTGCCATATTAAAATATATTTGGAAAAACTCACAAAGCATAAATACGCATAATCATAATTACATTACTAGGCACAGAACTGATGCTATCCCACATAAAGTAAATAAATCAGTCGGTCAAAGATGTTTCAACTACTACATGCCAAAGCTCTATAATAACTTTCAGTTGTACATTAAAGAAAATAACTTACACATACATCGGAATAATTTTAATAAACTGGTCAAAAGGTTTCTGCTTCATTTTCCATAGATTGAATTTTTGCTTTTACTTTAAATTGAATTGCTTTTTTTATATAGATTTTTTCTAGCACATGCATGATCGATGCAAAGTTAATAATATCTGCAAAGCCACACACAGCTGTTTTTATAGCTAAGTGGTGTATCTTTTATTTCTTTATTTCTTTATTGTATTATGATATTCATTTATTTATTGTAACAATATTTATTACTGTTACTTAAAATTCGATTATGTAAAACGAAAATAAAGAACTTATTTATTTATTTATTTATTTATTTCACCACACACCTCAAGTATGCCTGCCATTTCATGAAATTGCACCACGTTTAATGTGTCAGCGGGCCATGCTACTATTTCATTAAATTTAATTTGGTTGACAGCATCCACAAAATCTTGAACGCATCTACAGTCATTTTTGAAATCCCATTCATATCGCAAATACTATGGTATTGTCCACCATTTCCCAGCCAGTGTAGTGCAACTATTTTCTGCGTAGGGTATAGCCGATACCAATGGTTGGTATTATTTTCCATTGTTGGTGAAAGATCTCGAAGAAGATTTGTGAATTGTGTCTTATTTAACCTGAATCTCTATAAATTTCTCATTAGAGAGAAAGTCAAAATCAGTTATTGCTCTAAATCGATATTTTGCTCGGACAGCAACATATTCTCACTAGAATCACTTGCACTTGTACTTGACCACATATTGGGCAATAAGTGCACCAAGAAGGATTTATTGATATTAACACATGAGAAGCTGAAACCCACGGTTTAGGATAGGTAGAATTTTTTCTACAATTGTAATAAAATCCGTAACACAAACTTACAAGTGTTGGCGTTGAGTTACAGAACAGACCTACAAGTGTAGAATATCTGCCGTAATTACAAGTGCGGCACAGGTTATTACAAGTTCCGTTGTGTTACAGAATCTCAACAAGTTTACAAGTACAAGTCTACAATTGTTACACTTGTAGGGCTTGTGTTACAGGCCCCTGGAGGCTAGCAAACAGCGTCCCAGCAGGTGAGTTAAGCTCTGAATTTTTGTGAGTAACTTCTAAGACCTGGTGCGTTGTTCGTTATTTGTGGTTTTTGCGGGCGATTTTCAAGGAGCGAATAAGCAAAATCCCAGGTGTCTAATTAACATGCCACTTTCGACTTCGACGAAAATCGGGTTCAGAGAGAGAGTACGGGATGCCCCAGGTACCTAATCGACATGCCACATTAGGCTTCGACAGAAATCGGATTCAGAGTGAGTACGGGATGCCCCAGGTGCCTAATCTACATGCCACATTGGGATTCGACGGAAATCAGGTTCAGAGAGAGAGTACGGGATGCCCCAGGTGCCTAATCGACATGCCACTTTGGGCTTCGAAGGGAATCGGGTTCGGGGAAAGAATGTTCGAAATCCCAGGTGTTTAATCAACATGCCACTTTGGACTTCGACAGGAATCGGGTTCAGAGAGTGAGAGAGTACGAGATGCCCCAAATGCCTAATCGACATGCCACATTGGTCTTCGACGGGAATCGTGTTCAGAGAGAGAGTACGGGAGGCCCCAGGTGTCTAATCGGCATGCCACTTTAAACTCCAACGGGAAGTTGGGTTATTTCTAGGAAGTATTGGTCTCAGGAATCAAGTGTCAATTCGGACGGACAGGATCAGGATCTAGGCCCAAGATGGCATAGAGGGGAAAGCTCCTCCAGAGCAGTTGCTGGTCAGGATTGTTGGATTCCAGTCCTCAGCAAAAATGGAAAAACGAAATTCTTACACTTTGGAGATTGAAAATATATTTTATTTGTAATAATACGACGGTTCAATTCGATTTTATTTCACTTTAATGAAGGCCATGCGAAAACGGGAGCTTTTAATAATGTGAAATTAAATCTGCAACAAAACTAGTAGGCAATGACTTTTGTTTTATTTGTTTGGTTGTTTGGTCAACCTCACTTGGTATCTGTGATTTTATTTTTCGTTTTTGATTAATCGAAGTTCTGAAGAAAATGGTACGTATACTCAATTGAGTATTGGATTCAGCTTGTTAGCTTTTCTCTTACGTTTAGCTCAGCCTTCTATATTTTACTTCAAAAATCGTACTCTATGAAAGTGTGCTTGGGGCCCGTCACTATCTTCAGTGAAGACGGCGTGTATGCTTTAGTGATGGAAAGTCCTAATTATATGCGCCAACACGTTTTATTACTCCCAAATACACTTATATAGGTGAAAGAAAACTTATAAACTTCGCTATATACAGGCTGTTTCCTAAAAAACGCCGCAACCCATAACTCCTTTGTTTTAAATTTTAGACCCAACAAACTATATATATTCTTAAATCGCAAGACAAGAGCTACCTTTTGACATCGCCCGTTCGTAAATATCTTTCAACTGTTTTGAGCAACGATGTTCAACTTTTTTATTTTAAATGGAACACCCTGTATATTTTTACATATTTGGATTCAGAATGAAATTCTGCATGCAGTAGTATGCTTCATTTGTTTTTTGGACACTTGGAAATGTTTAAAATAATTTTTTAATATTGCCTGTAGACAGTCGTACAGTACCATAAAATTTTCAAGTGTGCCGTGGAAAACAATCAGAATGTTGAAATATTTATCTAACACGTCCAGAAAACGAAGAAATTCTGAGGCAGAGGATTATTAATGCTTGTCGCGAAATACCTCCCAATTTGATATTGAATGCGACCAATGGCGTAACTAGAAGATGTCAGTTGTGTGTTCAACAAGGTGGCGGTCAGTTTGAGCAATACTTGTAGATACGTTTTGTAGTTTTGTTTAAATTTGTTTCCAATAACATATTTCAACATTCTGATTGTTTTCCATGGCACACTTGTGTCCAAAAAACAAATAAAGCATACTACTGCATGCAGAATTTCATCCTGAATCCAAATATGTAAAAATATACAGGGTGTTCTATTTAAAATAAAAAAGTTGAACATCGTTGCTCAAAACAGTTGAAAGATATTTACGAACGGGCGATGTCAAAAGGTAGCTCTTGTCTTGCCATTTAAGAATATATATAGTTTGTTGGGTCTAAAATTTAAAACAAAGGAGTTATGGGTTGCGGCGTTTTTTAGAAAACAGCCAGTATGTATAACACATTACAATCTTTAAAACAACTTTAAAGATTAAATGAAAGAAGAAATTCTTTATATAGATTATAATACTTCTTGTTTTGAGTATTATGTTGCATAAAAGGGAACAATTGTCAGCTTCAATTTCCTATCTAATCATATTTCGAATTATTAAAAGGTGCACCCCATTTAAGATTGCGTCAATTAACTTTTTGACTACTTTGACTAATACTAACACACAGTTATTTATTAGCTAGTATACAATTACGGGTTATAAACTATTCTTACTTTTGAACATATGTGAAATACCACAGTTTTAATCTTTAATTCACTTATCTGTAATCGTTACGCTTGCGGAATTGAAGACTAACCTCTCAGAAGCCTAACCAGCATGCATCACTAACCAAGAGAGTGATCTGCTCTCCTAAACACTTACTCTGTCAGTCGCTAAACGTCAGCTGTCAGTTGGCCGCAATCAACCGCACGACTCTCTCTCCGTAGTGAAGTCCTTTGGAAGATATTTTCAAACTAATACTGTAATATTCGCCCCTGCTTATAAGGGTTGTAATATTTATTTACCACGGGATAGCTCATAAATCGGAGAAAGGTTCAATCGTTCGCTCAGATATACCATAAATAAGCAAACACCAACGGAGTATCCTGTATAACAATTTATTTTGTGTAACTATGATACAAAATTAAATATTCGTGTAATTAAATAAATGAGATGTATATTGAACAACATTGACATTCGTGTTAAAGAAATAACGTTGCTGGTTTTTGTGGTCGCTGCAACCAGCATCACATCCGTGCTGGGAGTATCTGCTAACGTCGTAGGCGCTCTGCTTCGGAAGCGTCGGAGATTGTCGGCGCTCTCGTTCGGTGTCGAGCTGCGCGCTGATGGCGACGCCGCGCCGGGCAGTCTGTCAAATTCGCCGATCTGCGGATTCTGGTTTCTGTAAACAAATAACAAACTAAAACTGTTAACGCGAGTTCTCACCCTATTTGTGCAGCTACAGTTTTTTGTTAAAATACTCCGTGGGATTCGCCGCACGACGGGACTTCGCTTGTAACTTTATTTATCAAATCGACAGGATTTTCGAGGTTAGCAATCTTGGCACCTCCAGGTGAAATCTCTGGCGAGGATGTCGGTGAGGTCCGCTGCAATTCTCAAGGATTAACACAGGTAAATTCTAATTAGATAGCTTGAAGCTTCTAATTCTGCTTGAATAGCAAAGTGCTAAATTTCAATTAATCGGGAAACTGGGATTTGAGCGTTACGTTAGTTATTGTAGTTTCGCAAACGGCTTTCGGTGTCAAGTCTTGGAAGGAAATTTAGCTGGCGTTTCAGACGTCCGATTGAGACCACTGAATTGAACTAGCTATCAGGAGTTTTACAGGGAAATTTAGTTGGCGTTTCAGACGTCTTCACAGAACCACTGAATTGAACTAGCTGTCAGGAATTTTACAGGGTAATCAGCTGGCGTTTCAGACGTCTTCACAGAACCACTGAATTGAATTAGCTGTCAGGAATTCTTACAGGGAAATTGGCTGGCGTTTCAGGCGTCCTCTCGGGACCACTGAATTAAACCCAGCCTCGGAACGGTTCCCTAGGTACTAGTAGAGTCGACGAAGGAACTCTCTGGACAGGACAGGATGAAGGACTGGGGGATAATCTGGAACTAGGTGTTTGCTGGAAATCTATCTGGGGAATCTCTCTCTAAATGAGCCGTGCAAGTCCTTTTATATGCTTTGTAAAGCCATTAGAGGGGGGGGAGGCGGCGCGCGTTTCGCCTTTGTTCGCGCTGTTATCACGGGCGGAACTTCGGTCTGCGCTATCTTATCTTCCTGGGACACGCCGGGTTCTTGATAACGCTAACGGTCGGCGACGTTTCAATTTGCATATATTATTTAATATTGAATTAATCAAATTGAAACGGGAGCTAGCGTTACAATACGATTACGTCGCCCCGAACTTGTCGCTATAATTTCCAATAACGAAAATAGAATCACATAGTTCCAAAACAATTATACATACCCTGTACTAACAGGCAAAAACTATGCAACGCTTTCCATGGTTCCTTAATCAGTACACATAACTTGGAACTATTTCCATTGGAAAATGGTACCCTCAAAATCTGCTTCAAGCTATCTTCCTTAATACCAACATTCCATTAACGAAAAACGAGAAATCCCGGGTTCACCACATTTTTACCACGAAACATTTAATGCACAGCTCATGTCACCGCCTCGATAACAAAAACTTGTTATTATTTTCTTACCCTCTTTTCTTAAAAAAAACCTTGCAACTCGGATATAAATTTGTATACGCTTCGACTGCGTTTTCCCAATTGATCGTCTATTCTAATACGCTAATACAATAGGCTTTTAACACGTAACAAGCTGCCTGAGAAGCAAGTAGCTTCAGCACTTCTGCTTGGGCAGTTGCAAAGATAATTGCATGTGATTGTTGATAAAAATTGTGGGCATATTGAACCATTGTTTTAGATAGCTTATTTAATAATTTTTTAAATAGCATTTCCTAAAGTTCTAAATAATAATTTCATTAAGAATAGCATTTTTTGCATGACTTTATTTAACCACGGAGCTATAAAATCTGTACCGTTTTTTTTACCCACTGTGTAGTGACAAAAATATAAAAGAAAAGCTGCGTATAGAAGCATGTGAGGCAACTGTACGAAACTGGGGTCAATTGGAAAAAGTAAAAAAAAATGTATATACAGTATGGAAATGAATTAGCACATAAATTCGGTAACTCCGTTAATCTTTGCTTATGGGAAAAAATCTCGACACAATGTAGCGATTTAAATTGCAAAGATTTTTATATCATTTGTTTTAAATGCTGACGTCAATATTTTTTAAACAACAACCTATTTTTTTTTTAATTTGTTACTTTTGTTTTCAACAGCGTAAAATTTTAAATAGGTAACATTAGGAAAAGATTAAATAAAATGAGATGAATGAAATTACCAGAGTAATTCTAGTTACCTGGGTTTAAAACAAAACACTTCGTGTAAATGACGCCCTCACCCTACCGAAGTAATACGAAAGCGGTTCCCAGGCGAAACGGTAGAATAGCTTAGAGAAGGAAATAGCTATTTGTGCAACAAGTGCTAAAAGTGAATGTTTATGCACGACACATGGAAATTATGGAACGACGCCAAAAGCTGAGTTTCATAACATGTCGAGGGTAATAACACTTTTAGCACGAGTTTGCATACAATATTTTTTTACTATCTTAAATTTACTGTTATTAATCCATAAATGTCGATTTAACAAAGGTTTGCATTTATGACAGTTATAATTTATGTCATAGTAAAGAGATGGCAGTGACGACGCAGGTGACTGTTTCTGCAGCTGGTAGTTGTCAAAGTTAGTTATCAAAAGTAATTATAATAATACACATTTTACTTTATTCATTACATAATACTTTAGTTATTTAAAAAATACTTTACCTTTAACAAAAGACGTAACTAGAATAACTTTATAACCTCACTTCCAGTTTAATATACTAAATTCAAAACCAGCTGTTTACTTTTAGCACGCTGATGTATAAAACGTAATTTTAGTTCAACAAGCTAATGCCAAAAGGCCTACTTTTAGTAGTGGCCGTAGAAAAAAGGTATTCTAGTTACCTGAGTTGAAACAAAAAACGTAATGGTGATTACTTTCGACTTTGACAGTAATTCCAACACAACAAGTGTACAATCATCGGTTTTTGTTTTAAGCCTAGGTAACTATCCTTACTATTTGAATTTTAAGGTCATTGTATATCGTTGAAAAGTGATTAACACTTGCTACCAAAGTAAATAAAACATATAGGTTGTCATTTAAAAAACATTGATAACGTCATAACATTTAAAACAAATGATACGACAATTTGAAAATGACTTTAGCATATGCGCTGCAATTTGAATCACGATACCCCTTTGAGATGTTTTTCTGAAAATAAACCTTAATGGAATTACCGAATTTAGGCGTTACTTAATTCCACACTGTATGTAAAACTTGCTATCAATTTTCAGTCCTTTCAGAGGCGTCCACCAAAAGCATTAGTTTTACTGGTAATGTTGGAAATAAATTAATCATTTCTGATTTTTTCACAATACCTGACATTAAAAACTAACAAAAAATACCTATAAAAAATATTTACGCGGTAATTGAACTCCTTCCATGTTGATAGCAATTTGACTTTTTGTGAATATTTATGCATCCAAGGGTATTGCCATAAATGTTTGACACACGTACTCAAGTACTAATTTATTGTAGATTTTATTTTTCTATAAAAGCATTTCGATAAAAGCCACTAAGTTTAACGTACGTGTCTGTGATCCGTTAGATACCATAGAAAAGGCTGCCGTACGCATACATATTTCTACTTTCATTTTTTAATATTTCTATCAGATACACTAGGTTGAATGTATTGTAACATTTCTTATTCTCCTTAGCATAGAATTTCGGCTTAGACCGCGTAGTATTTGTATATGAACACCCAGCATTTTCTGGCTTAATGTGCCTTGCACCTTGTGAAGTCGAGCAAAAACCCGCGCGATGGCCATGCTCTCTGGTGGCAGTGCGACTTTCACTCTGATGATGCAAGCTGCAAGGTCTTGCGAAACGTTAGTGAATATGGATGCACAAACAGCAAAACGGCCAAATCTGCCTAAGTATCCTCGTTCTCAAGATACTCAAACAACACGAGCCACCAGAGAGCATGGCCATCGCGCGGGTTTTTGCTCGACTTCACAAGGTGCAAAGCACATTAAGCCAGAAAATGCTGGGTGTTCATATACAAATACTACGCGGTCTAAGCCGAAATTCTATGCTAAGGAGAATAATTCGAGTAACCGCGAAAGCCTCAAACAGTATGTAACATTTCTTTATGTATCTGCTTTATTTGGTCTTCATTTTCTAGGATTCTGTTACAGGCTAATAACTAATTTATGACAAAACACCAATGCCACCAATTTGTTAGAGGTTAAATCGCCTTTAACGACAAGGCTCTAATTAGTAATAGTTTGTTATAGCATAAAACACTACTTTATGACAAGGCGGCAGTTTGTTACCACATAAACGGGACTTTACGACATGGCACTAATTAGCTAAATGGCTAGCGCGTAAAATGAATCATACCGGGAAAAAATTACATAGGCTTGCTGTCCCACCCCGTAACAAAAGGGTGCCGGCGTCGCTCAATGGAGCTGGGGGTGGTTGAACACGAGACTACACAAGGCAACGGCCTAATAAAAGAAAAGCAGATCTTAAATGCCAAGGCGTCACCACATTCCTAATAGGATAAATACACAGGTGAGCCCACTGAGGAAAGTGGAAGAAAATGGGTACACCTTCTAACGTCAACCTTGACAGTGTTTGGCCGACGAGCCACGAAGCACGAACAACAGTGTTAAACTTACCTTGCGGGAAAACTCTTGTACAGCTTTCTAAACTCCCTTTACAAAAGAAAACATACAAAATCGCATGCAAATATCGTTAACATCAGACAAGAAAACTACAGTTAAATGAAAATGAACTGTATTAACAATAATATGTAACTGGACAATGGTTTATCAAATAAATGTAACGAAATGGGTTTGTAAGGGTTAGGTTATATTCTGGAACGCTTTAAACTAGCTATATGTGGTAAACTTGACAACAATTAAACGAAATGACTCGCAAACGGTAGCTACATTGACAATGCAAAGTACTGATTCATAAACAATAATACTTGACGGTACATACTTCAGTTGCCACAACGTGAGGTTAAACAGGAACAAAAACTCTGATGGTAAGTAATTGATTCGACATAAAGACAACTACAATGGTTCAAACAGTAAAGGCTACCTTGGCCGTAACATTACGCAACAATTGTCTAACACTACGTGCACTGTAAAACTAAGACATAAAAGAGGTACATACTTTAATAAGGGGTCCAAGTAGCTGCATACGTTGTGCAACGGAGCTGCAGGTGGTCGCTTCGCAAACAAACTGCCCGAAGACACTTGAAGAGACTGCACAACAGCAACGAGATGCTGCCGACGGAAGGGGTCTAACGTCTCCAATCAAGGGTAAATACGAAGTCTGTGACGACATGGCAAGGATCCTAAACGAAAGACCGGAACTTCATGATGCAAAATAAGCCGATACTGAGATTCCCACGAAATAATCCGCCTATCGGCGAGAATTTAAGTTGCCCACTTTGCGATAACTGGGAATTCAAGGTTTACAGCGACCTCCACAGACGCTTACCAAAACCCCAAGACCGACCGCCAACAACTAACACGTGCAGTTCGCACACAGAATGCGGGAAAAGTCACTTTTACCCGAAACACGAATAATTGCGATCTCTAATCGACAGAACTTTAAATATCGCCATTTAAACAGAGGAATCAGAATTCTGCAAGAATTTAACGGAAGAATTAGTACAAATTAAACCTTCGGACAGAGAATATTTCGGCAACGGCCTCACAGAAAACGAAAAAAAAATTTCCACATCAACCGCTTGAGCCATTTCCAAAAAATTCAGAGAAAGAGAGAGGTTTTTCGACATATCAGTATTAATTTTTAAATAAAGCAGGTATAAAAATGGTTAGGCCATGGCTATGTTATTCGAATGTTTTAAACAAAGTGTATTGCCATTTTTGTTGGTTACTAGCTAACAGTCGGAGTAAATTATATTCCCCTGCAAGGGTTATTGAAGTAACCGTCAGAACCAACTTTTCACAAAGCATTGTTGATCGTGAAAAGTCCCAACAGCACATTACTTCGGTTTTGGCGTATAATCACTGGTTTCAAGAATCAACTGCCGATGTACATTTAAAAAGTGAAGTTGATACTAAAATTAGTTTTTTGCGAAATGTGCTGCTTTGCATAATTAACATTATAATTACTGTGGCTTCTTGTAATTTGCCTTTAAGAGGTCATGATGCTCATTCCGGAAATGTCGTACCCCTTATAATAAGAGCCTAATATCTCAAAAAAAGTTGGTCCCGGCGGTCATACAACATCATGACAGTCGTTAGTGGGGTTGGAAGTCCTCATAACTGCACAGCGACGCCTATAATTGGCCTAACGGCTGTTGGCTGAGTGCAAATTAAATAAATAAATAAATAAATAAATATGACCCTGTTTTAAAAAAAACTTTTATTGAAACCAAAAAGCACAATAAATTATTTAAGTCCAACAATTCAAAACGCAGTGATTAACTTATTAAGGACCGAAATTAGAAATAGGCTTACTGAAGATATTAACAGAGCATCTTTTTTTTCAATCATGAAAATCAAGACTTAACAAAAATTGACCAACTTTCCCACATTTTTCGATATGTCTTAATAAGAAAACATAATAATATTTGATGTGTTTTGTCGGACTTTTTCCACTGTCTAGGCCGTCTAGGGTGTATATCACACAACGTTTCGGGAGTTTTGATCTACGCCCGTCTTCAGGTTATTACATTTGCTACACATGGGAATTTATTTGCACGTAAAAACAAAAAAATATTATAAATACTTCACAGCAGGGTGGTACAGGAATCGTCTAGTCGTGTAGCAAACGTTTGCCAAGCTAGGTCCTGAGCAGGATGGGGTGGGTTGTCCGGAAGCGCCACTGGTTTGCGACGGTCCAAACCAGAAAACCTACAGGTGGCCGTGTAAATTCCTAAACCACTAGCTGTTTCACAAAAAAAAATAATAAAAGACAGCAAAACACCAGGACTCGAAATAACCTAGTTATTTATTTACAGTTTGTACACCTTCAAAATTCTGTGTCATACTTGGAAAAGGCAACACAATTCTGTGATTAAATGGAATAGTTTGTAAATGTAATCTTAGTGGTATGTAATGTACAAGATTTTATATGAATAAAGTCGAAAATGTAACTACGATAATCGCAATTCGTTCGAGTACCCGTGTATCAACTACGATAGTGACTTAAATATAATTAAAAACAGCGATACCGGAATGCGGGAGAATAGTAAGTTCTAAATCGCTTGATTAATTAGGTAAATACTCTATCTAGTCGCGAACCTCCTCGAATTGGTACCATTTCGCCTAGGGGAGTGCTAATACACATAAAATGGTATATTTACGGTGCTCATATTATGTGAAATGTCAAATTAATGCTCCCGGAGACCTCCGCCAATAATGGTTTAAATTTTGAAACACTGACAAGTACTTGAAACTTGAATGCAACCAAAGCAGTACTACCAAACGTAAAGATATTAAATGCATAGAATGACATCATCCTATTACACAAAAGTAATTGCACGTGATGTACAACGAAGCTATACAATATTTCGCATGTAAAACGGCATGAATTTCGCTAGCATATACCTAGGTAAGTACAATACATAAAGTAAAGATCATAGTGCCATAACGAACGATAGTTTCAGTTCAATAAGCACCAAAAGGTAGATAACACTAGGTGTTGTAGATACCTGGATCGTGCACAGAAGGATCGCTACATCAACAGCTATGGGGGATAGCTATTAAGATGTCCACCAGCTTGAATAACCTCCAAAGAGTCAGGGCTTCATCTAACTTTGCGGGTGAGAAGCGTAGTCGAGTGCAGTCACCATGGGGAGAAGCCTTGCATGCGAACTATCACATGTGCTGAGGGGCTCGGATTGGAACGGAATTGTTGCTCCAGGTGCCTTAGCCAAGTAACACCAATGCCACAGGCATAATAGATCCCGAAAAATCGGAGAACGATACAGCAAACTAGGACGAGAAGGCCTAAATACGAGACGTTATCGAAAAATGTTCTACGGCAACCATAAATTAACATACCAGAGTTGTAATGTGGCCTCGAGTAAGTAAATTGCAGAAATATATATTTATCCCAATACAATCGGATTCATTTTAGCAATATAACACCCATTTCCTATTTCTGGATGGCAGATTCCTCAAAGAAATATGGAAACTATGTAATCCACTTAAGTGAAAAATTCCCAAAAATCACATGCAGCTCCAAAAAGGAAAACTTAAAAAAATTGGTCGCCGGAAATCGTACTATCAAAACAATTTTCAAAACTGTTACCCAAAATTCCCTAAAAATCAAGGATTTTGCAAAAATGAGTATGCAACCAAAGCTACACCTAACGTATGCAGGTAAATCTAACTATATGAATGTATTTAAGCTAAGAAATTATCCAAACAATCCTTAACTGTATCTAAATGTAAAATTACACGTAACAAGGTGTTCTTGGTTAGTCCTGAGAAGGACTGATATTGTACGTTTTTATTCGTAAACTTTTGCCTCCCCCCGGGTTAAGTCCGATAAAACACATCATAATAGACCACTGCCAAAAAATGACATTCAGAGAACAACATAATAATGTTTGTGTTAAAATCGAAATATGTGAATCGTTCATGCGATTTAAAGCAGTAGCAGAAAGTACGGCACCTGGTCTTACTAATAAAATTGTAAATACCATCAAATCATATGGAATTGATATGTCTAATAAGGTCAGGAGCATACAGAGGTATGCAGACACTTTTAAAGCAGTATTCTCGAAATGCGGATTATGTTCATTGTGCAGCACACTAAACTTGAGCCAAGTTACGAAGGCGAGTCATATAAACAAAGATTCTGACAGTTCTCGGTGGACGCTAAACCAGTTTCACACGATGCGCATTTTAAGTAAACTTCCGTCGCATGTTGCCGTAAAAGAAATTACCGCACAACAAAACAACACTCAGTCCTCCTCTAGTGTAACGACGAGTATAAACGGTGTTCAACTTTCTCTTCGAAACGGCCAATCACAGAACGCCTTTCTATCACGTAATATTCACCGACCACGTGCGTTTGTTTACTTGGCTCGCTTTCCTGTCTTGGCTGAAGTTTAGCTAAACTTGCTCTTAAACGATGCAACTAAACACATTTCTGAAGTTCAGCAATTTTTTGACGATGGAGAGATAATATATACTTTTTTTGCAAACAGTAAAGACAATGTTGCATCTGAAAAATATAAAGTAACTTTTAAAAAGGTCTGTCCTACTAGATTGTCATCAAGAAATGAAGCTCTGTTCGCAATGAAAATAAACTATAGAACAATAATGAAGGCTTTAAATGAACTTATTTTTATTACTAAGAACAAAGATGAACAAGACAGTTATAAATACAGGGTGATTCAAAAATGGCGCATTTCCTCTGGAGGGGGAGGGTTTGTTGGAGACTACTAGTGGAGTACGGAAAAAATTTAAAAAAATCTTTACAATCATTCCTCTGAAATATTAACAGCTGAAGATGCATTTTGAAATAAGCGATTTACCAATATTTTTAAAAAAATCAACATTTGAATCGAAGATTATTATTGTTATTAAACATCCCAATTCAAAAAACCAACAGTTTCATCAAACTTACCTAAAATTTTCGTTTTCAAAACTAGGCACCAAAAACTGAAGTTTCGGCAGGCAACAAGCCGCGGCTGCGCCTTGGCTTGTACTTGCCTACCTCAAATGTTAATAGGGCCTTACATTCCTTGTTACTGAAATAGCTAATAGTCCACCTTGAACTGTAAGAGAATATTACGTGGTACTACCAGAGAAATAAAAATAAACTTGGTTGAGGGAGCCATTGAAAATAATAAAACTTGCCTAATCGGCAGCATTCTTTTTGTTGACAGAATTGTTATTTTTTTAACTTTTAAAATTCATTTATGATTTCTTGTTTAACTTAGCCACATGTAATTTTAATGTTACGTATCAATTTAATCTATAAATTTGGATCGGTAGGTCCCGGGTGGTGTAGCTTGAACAATCGTCCACGTTCGATCAGCCGAGTTAAGCAACGCTCTCTCTAGTCAGAACTTGGATGGGAGTTCCACGGCTGCTTCTCCCGGTACCTCGTGGTACGGCTGCCACAGAAAAAAGTTGGCCCCGGTTGTCATAATAACATCATGACAGTTGTTAGTGGGGTTGGAAGTTCCCATAAAATGTACAGTGACGCCTATAATTGGCCTAACGGCTGTTGGCGGAGTGCGGAATTTAAAAAAAAACATATTTTTGCATATTTGTGATCGCCCTGTATTACGAATTGTTTATCTATTAAGTTTTCATTTTTACACTTTTAGTTTTAGGCTATGTAATTTATTAAACTATAATATGTAATTTTGGCAGGCCGTTGTTAATTCAGTTTTAACTTGTTAAGCCATTTTGCAGCCTTCAGTATTTAAGTCAATTATTTAAGCTTTCAGTACAGCCTTTAACTTCTCATCACCTATTCCAACAATTAGAACACCCTGTATATGGGCGTAGAAGTTTCGTTTTTGCCATTTTAGGCCACCCTTTATCAAAACACGTGCGCATTTAGCGCGGGTAAAACCAGTTCTGTCCGCCTAAGATTACGCCTCGTGATTGGCTAAGGTTCCGCTTGGGTAGGCGTAGCGTCGGTTTGGAATGGAGGTCAGCGTTGATTGGGGCAGTCAGTTTAAGTTCGCATGAGAGTACAGACGTTTGAAGACAGGTTGGTCCCCCCTCTGGCGCTTCCGCGCTGCGGGGGCGGCCGTCTTGTTAGGCCTTGTTTGGTGTTTCTTTCCGCTGTGTCGTACGATTCGACTTTGTTTAACGGTTTATGCTTGTGCGACAAGGTGACGTTGATTTCGCCCGATGTGATCCTGTTAATACCACTAATTTTGCGACTTTGGTTTCTTGCGTTTGTTAATATACCGTTGCCGCGAAGGCTATTTTCGTTTACCGTGTTTTTCTGCAGACAGAGAGTTCGGACAGAGCCGTTGACGGTAACGCACGCAGCGTTGAGTGTTTTTGGTGCTCCCGATGGCAACGTAGTTGAAGGAGGAATCCTTCCTTCCCACTGCTTAGGGGATTTCGCTGGCAGGACGTGTAGAGTGCCCTCGATTCTATCGTTGTATTAGGTCTCATGTGCGAGACCCATCCCAATTAAACGCCATTCCAAGGCGGATTCGGGCTCCAAAGATGCTTTCGTACCGCCCCAGCTGTCAAACCTAGCCCTTGCGGAAGGCACCGCCAGTGGCTGCCCACGCAACTCTCAGGAGCGTGTGTGTTAACGCTATTGTGCTTAATTCGTTGCCTGCAGGGTGACTGAACTGTCATGCATGTAGCCTACAACCGGAGCTAATTTATTAAACTACCGCATTTCTGGTCGCCATTGGTGTGACTAATCAATCGGTATTTATGTTACTGCTATCGTGCCCGCCATTGCTGTAAATTTGTGCGTTGCGGCCGTTTGTAATTCATAGCTAACATTTGCTCTGTGTTTGAGCCAGACTTGCAATATAGCCACTGCCAATCCATGTGCTTTGGCCATTCTTGTAGATGTAGTTAAACAGTTGCTCTGGGCGCGGCTAAATTAAGCGAAGTTGTTGTTGTGAGTTGATGTGCTTCGATCGCTCGCATGCGTAACTAACCAGTTGCGTTGTGCGTGACCTAAATTAAGCGAAGTTGTTGTTGTGAGTTTATGTATTTTGGTCGCTCTCATTTGTAATGAAATATTTGCTTGTGCTTGATCTAAATTAAACATTACAGTGTTGCAAATTTATGTGTTTCGGCCGCTTTCTTTCATGAGTAAACCTTAGCTTTGTGTATGACCCAGTTAAGCGATACAGTTACTGCCACTTCATGGGCTTCGGCCACAACTACCTATAATTAAACATTTGCTTTGCACTTGGCCTAACCTAGTGATACAGTCGCTGTACAGTAATGAGCTTCGGCCGTTTTTATTATGCCTAATTAGTCACTAACTTTCTGCAGTTCGCTTAACGGGCCAACCAAGGCCGTCTGTATTATGTTGACCATTCGTTGTATTTGTGTGCATTAGAAATAACGCGCTAACTCCAGCTGGGGCCCTAACTTAAGGCCTACAATAATTAAGGTGACGTGTTCGTTGCCCGTTTTGTAACGTCAGACAATAGACGAATATCTGAATAAGGGACTTATTATTGTGTTCAACCTCTGCATGCTCTTTCCAGGTTAAACAGCTAGTGTCAAGATTGGTGTACGATGAAACTTGAGCGTTGAAGTGTGCAGGTAGGTCTGGCGACGCCCCCCCCCCCCGCCGCAGTGGCAGCAAATACCCGAAATAGTAATTCAAGCATTTCTTTCTCTAACTTGTAGTCCGAGCTCGACAGTTCTCGGGGATCTTCCTGACGCAGTACCTTACGTACTTCTCGTCCCGTCTAACCGTCCAGGTCCGGTTATACGGTTATGTTCAAAAACAGACTTGGTGGCGCCCTATATACTTTTATTGTTATTTACCGCCCCTCTGGCCGTTGCCCTTAGGTGATCTCGTAAAGGACCCTCCCTTGCTCCACTGATCTCAGCCGGCATTATCTTGTTGCGGCATGGGCAGCGGCCGGTGCGGTGTCGTAAAGACCGTTTAAGACCGTAACAAACTCATTATTTATTACTTTCCTTTGCTTTTCACAGGCATTGCAAACCGCAAACTATAAGTGACACTTACAGTTCATGGGTAAGTAAGGACCATACATTTTTTATTGTATAATCTGCATATATTTTGTTAAGGGGAGGGGGGGATCCCCTTCAGAGTAATCATGTCCCGTACTGAGGCCTTCAATAGCTGGCAATCTTATGTTAGGTACCTATACCATTCGCATAATGTAAGTTGGTTTTATGCTTTTACCTACTTGTTTCTAATCGTGCTTGGGTGTATTGCCTGAAGACTAAGCTTCGCTGTTAAGGTATTTATGGAGAATCTGCATCACCTAAACTGCAGCGTAGATCTGCCAATCATACGCAGATTCCACGGTGTATTCATGATGCAAATGCTTTACTGCTTTGCCAATGAATATATACTCTTTGGTTTTACTATATTCATGTGTCCCAGAGATGAAACGCAGAACGACTGACAGGGGCGCAGGAACAGGGGCGGCAAGGGGGGCGGTCGCCCCCTCATAGAATATATCGGGGGGTCAAATAGTGTAATTTGCCCCCCTAATAAAGTCTATGAGGTTTTAAAAAATGTGTATATGTATAGGGTTTTCAAATTAATCTATACCAGATGCTAAAATTCGTTGTTCTATTGTAGGTGAAGCAGAGAGAAAACACGTAGAATTTGTTAAACACGTCTTTAGTTATAGGTCGACATTGGAGAATTTGAGATAGTTCTTTTTTCTTTCATATGAAAATGCAAATGCCGAAATTCTAGGTTGCATTGTGTTGGTACATAAACTTGTGGTTATTATTTTTGCGGTGAGGTTAGGTTTCATGTCGACAGGTTGACATTTCATTATTTTAAATTGTATAGAGCATTCAGTAAACACAAGTTGGCATGTGCATATAATTTTTGTGCTAAGTATTCTTTATTTTGTTTTGCAAAAAAAAATTTTGCTCCCCCATAATTACAGTAGTTCCTGCGCTGCTGACGACTGACGACTGATAGCATTGTTTAACTTGTAACATTAAACTTTTAACCTGTGACTTCATACCGATGTATAACCTATACCAAAGAGCATATATGCTCTTTGCCTATACATACATTAATAAACTTCTCGATATTCATGTTTTTTTTTATTATTTATAATTGCTTGTATTTTTTAATGCTTATTTAGGAATTATTTCATATCACTAGTAGATCCAAACATCTGTATCATCATCGGGTACCGATTTTGAATTTGATCATAGCACTAAGTATAAGCAACAATTGTGTGCATTTTGTTTTTTATAAATTTTCATAGTTGCCGCTCGTTGGTTTAATTGCGCTTCCAAACATCAGAGGCGCTGTAAACATCAACAAAAGCTAACATGTGCGTAAGGCAGGGACGGATGGGCTGGTGTTTACCGGCCCGGGAAATAACCCCAAACAGGCCCAAGGTATATATGGGCAAAATTTTTTTTTTTCTACGACCGGGAGTAGAAGTCGGTTTCTATAGCATCAAAATTGTGACTAAAGTATAGTATATAACTTTACAAGGGATGTAGGTAAGATTTACACTACCGAGGACCAGCAAGGTTCAAGGTAGTGTAAATCTTCCTACATCCTGTGTAAAGTACATAATTTTTTTCACTACCAATATTTCCCTTTGTAAAATAAATGGTAATAGCGTAACATTATTACATTTTCTAAATTATAGTAGCCTGTTTCGGGAGCTTGGGGCGTTGTTACAGTGCTGTGATGTTTTGTTTGATAGTCATAAACGCACTGTGAAAAATGCGTGAATACAATTGCGAGTGCTGTTTTGTGAGCTTTGTGCTTGTATTCTGTTTAAAGATGGATAATAGTACGAGCGATAATGGTTTTCTTCATGTTAATCAAATGACAAACATGGCATCTCGTCAGTTATAGTAAATACGGGATGTAAGTAATTCACTTCTCTAGGAAAGTAAGTACCTACATTGTCATGGAAACTGTAACAATTTTTGTAAAAGTTTCCTACATCCCTCAAATCAGACAGTGTGAGGATCACTTGCCAGGAAGGTAGTGAAAACAAACATTTACTTCCTAGAGGCTAAATAAGACAAAAATTTCCCTATGGAGTTTTCATTATGACTGACAGAACAATTATGTATGTCATAATGACTTACAGTGCCACCAACTTTAAAATTTACCATAGGCTACTAATTTTAAAATAATTGTAACTAAAATGTCAATAAATAACGTTTAAAGAAAACGGGATTTCGTTTTAAATCTTCCTGCAACGTGAAAAAAATAGTATATGCAACTCGGAGAGAATGCTATTTTGCTTCAGTGCAATTTCTCTCTCCCATTGCATTATCTACTATTATATCAGCCGAAAAAGTTTCATAGTTTTGAAATAATTAGAGTAATACACCGAGCATTTTGAAAACTTATGTTTATTTGTATGTAATTGGACATAGATAAAATGAGTAGGAGTAAAAAATATGATATACGTTGTATGCTAGAAGTATTTTAAATGTGAACAATATTAATATTTATTAAAACTAAATACTCAATTACATAATATTATTAAATATCTTAAACAAACATAAATAGTATATTACAGCCCGAGATGGGAAGTGTTTCATTACTGTCGAGAGATCAGTTAGCCGATTGAGACGCGAAGCGTCGAATTCAGCTATTATCTCGAGACTAAGGAAACTTCCTGTCGAGGTTTGTATACTATTTTATTTACAACCATATATGTAATGTACTTCCCGCACGCGGGAAGTAGCGGGCGGAAATGTACTACTTCCCGCACTCAAATGAGGTCAGTAATGTTAACATTACGTATATGGTTGTAAATAATAGTACATTACATACCGAGGTGGAAAGTATTTCATTCCTGTCGAGAGATCAAGTAGTTAACCGAGACGTGTAGTGTTGAGGTCAACTTTATCTGGAGACAGAAATGAAACTTTTCACCTTGGTTTGTATACTATTTTATTCGCAACCACTTTATTCTAAACAATAATTGGAAAAATTATTATATTTTGATACGACAGGTGTCCCTACCTACACAGCGGTCAGCAATTGATTCATTTCCAACCTCTGCGGTGGCAATCACTTTTGCGACCGGTTGGAAAGTTACAAGTTGGGAATAGCTCATTTTCCAACTTTTTAAAAATTAGTAATGATCTTATTACATATATGGTTGCGAATAAAAGCTTTTTTAACTTTAAATTGAATATTTTCTTGTGTATTAAAAAAAATGAACTCATTTACATTGGGTCGTTAAAAATGGTTAAACTTAAAAAACTCAGTCTCTGAAGATTCTTGCTCCCGTTCATATGATTTGGATGTAGTATTATTACTTATAGCAGCTATATCCTCAACTTCACAGAAGTCGTTCACAGTTTCTTTTTTTCTCTGAGTGTCGATATGAGTCTTATATAGTGAATGCACTACAGAAACGCGATTCGCAGTTTTCGAGGTAGGTTTCAAAACATTGTGCAGAGATACGCACTTCCTCGTTTCTTCGTTCATTTTGCGTCTTTTTGTCTCGCGTATTTTTTTCGCTCCTTTGATTTTTTTACTATTGTCTTTATCATTTTAATATACTAACAAACTAAACTTCCAACTACTCGAAAAACTACAATCACTCCGTTAGAAAATAAGCTTGGTCTAACTTGCGCGACGATTATTCACTAATTTTTCTCGCAAAAGAAAATAATTTCTGTTGCGGTTTTGATAGGCGATGCCCACTAAACTCCGTAACCAAAAGGGGGAGCCCCTTATTACAGCAAACCGGTTTGAATAACTTGGTTAAGGTATATCTCTCACCTCTCTGATTTAGTCAATCCAAAAGGTTGTTGACCGGCAACAGAAGTACTATTCAGTATATTTAATTTTCCGATAAATCCAGATTTTCAAAAATGGTCGCATACACCTAATTGTATAAAGTAAATGGAAATTATACTAGGCGAGTTTTTTAAAATGTTACAAGGCGATATCTTTAAAGCGGATTAAAATATTTTGATGAAATTTTGGTGGGGTGATAGGGAGATGGGGGGACATATTTAAACATATTTTTGACATTTATCCCCTCTCTCTGTTTGAGGGGTGGGAGGTAACTTTGGAATTTTAAAATTTGACGATGTACTTTTGTTTATAAAATTCGAATCTACGTAAAAAACTACGCTTTGCCTGCTTATTAGTGAAAAAGAGTGAGAAAGTGATTGGAAGTTGAAGGGGGACATTTCGAACAAATCCTCAAGTATGACAAACGATAAATAAGTTGAAATTAAATAGTAAATATGTTTTTATTTTATAACCTCAAATCCGTATCCATAACCAATTAAAAAAAGATTTGTACCCATACATAGTTTTTTACGTAGATTTGAATTTTATAAACAAAAGTACATCATCCCATTTAAAATTCCAAAGTTACCCCCCACCCCTCAAAACAGAGAAATGAGGTAAATGTCAAAAATATGTTTAAATATGTTCACCCATCTCTCTATCACCCCACCAACATTTCATCAAAATATTTTAAACCGTTTTCAAGATATCGCCTTGTAACACTAAAAAACCCACCTAATATAATGAAACAAAAAGTTTCAGTCACCGTTTATAAAGGCCGCGGACCAAACTGGACCAATTGGACCGGCCTTTCGGGAAATGTCCCGAGCTCCTGATGGTCCCATCCGTGCCTGGCGTAAGGTACCTATAAAAATTTAGTGATTTGTGGTCAAGCCTACTCCAATATTTGCTTCTATGTTTATCTCTTTCTTACTCAAGCAATGCATTCTATTTCCTCGTTCATGTTATATCATTGCTCTTATGCATAATTTTGGCCTCATCAGTATAAATGTTCCACAACCTGTATTTGGCTGGTAGCTCAGTGGTAAGAATCCTGGCTACTGATCTAAGAGTCGCGAGTTCAATCTCGGTCTCGGTGAGATTTTCAAAAATTAAAAAATGCAGATGAAAGCCGCTACAGAATGCCATCATTTGGAAGTGACGTACAGCCGTGGGTCCCATGCTACTACAATGTGTAGCATGTAAAAGATCCTGTGCTAGGGTTGGAACTCCTTAGTTGCGGCAAAATTCTAAGTAGGTCTTTGACCATATGGCCAAAGCAGTCGGTGTCTACGGTAATTATTGGTACTCCACATGCCTAGACCTTGTCCATAACAAACAAACAACCTGTGTGTGAATATCTTTCTAGAAAAATTAAAAATAGGGAAAGCAGTTTTATACATATTTAGCAAAATTGTTTAAATATTGAACATATTATTGCCATTTATCTATCATTATTGTTCAATACATCTTGAAAGAAACAAGAAACAAAAAAAAATTTAATTAGATTTGAATGAACGGTTATTGAGATGTAGTATAAAAAAATTCTCTGGCAGCCAAATTTTTCAAAATTATCGATTTAGATCACATGCGATTTTTTAGGGGACATTATACTTTCATTCTATAATAAAAGAACTACCGATTACCATTCAAATAAAAATAAATGTCCCTAAAAACTTCATACTCAACATTAGCACAGAATAATACCCTAAATCAGAATGGCCTGTGTCGGTGCTTTAGATGCCAGCATACTCAATTTTTTTGACCTTGAAATTGTCCGCCATGATTCTAGTTGTGTGCAGAAGCGGGAAATTCAAAATTATGGGCCTAAATTTTAAACTGAACAGGAATAATCTGTACGTTTAAAGTCCACACAATTTTTATGGAAATGCACAGCACACCGCGTACCACCAAAAGATCTTTTTTGTGCACTCACATTAAATTAATATTTTAAAACCACTAGCACAAAAAACATAACCTACTTATAAGGGGTCCTTAACCGTCCCAAGTATACTTGTAAAACATGGAAAACAGCTGACTGCACACCACCAGAACTCCTGCATGCGCAAAGAAAAACCTAGCTGAATTTTAAGCCGACAGGCCATTCTGTGACATTAGATATGCCTGGCCTATAGTGTTAATGGTAGGCACCAGAAAGGGTCAAAAGTAGATAAAAGAGGTGATTGAGGACCCGAAAGGCAGAAGGAGGCAGCCCTACACCTACAGCGTGTAACGTCAATGACGAAGACTGATTTACTGGGTTAGTAGTTGTGAAAAAAATTTGTGTGTATGGATTCCCCTCTATATTTGCTGAGGAAGGTCGCTACGGCCAAATAAAATTCCTGAGCAACTCGAAGAAAGCTGCTGGATTGTTGGAAGGTGCAAAAATCTAGTTTTGTTTTATTTAGCTTTCGTAATACCTTTGTGATAGTAGGTGTAATTGGAACTCCACATCTCTAGACCTTGTCCATAACAAAAACATTGATGTGACATAAGTCAAGTTGACAGTTGAATTATTTTCTATAGCAAACTTTCTACAATTTTTACTTCCTTTTACAATAAAGGTAGTATTGGATTTACCCCAAAAATTAGAAATGGAGATCTTCACGTTTTCGAGTCCCCTGAACCCAAAAAACATATTTTTTTCATTTGTCTGTGTGTCTGTGCGTGAACAGAATATCTCAAAAACGAAAAAAGGTACGACGTTGAAACTTCATATATAAGTTTTGTATACTATGTAGATGAGAGAAGAAAATCGCATAACCGGAAGTATGATGTTTACTCTTGTAATTTTTTAGTTTTTTCAAATTTTTGGCTAATTATAAGATCACTGTAAAAGGAAGTTGTGTGAGTGTATCACACCAGATTTTTTTAATCACATTTGCGGTGAGAACATTGACATTTTGCAATGTTCTATCTACTTTTTCACATACCTAGTCTTCATTTGATATTTTGTTAGTTTTTTTAAGAAAACTGCAGAATCCAGGGCCAATTCTCATCCTATTGTTAATATTAACTATTATTTTCTAGTAATCATAATTAAATTTATAATGGAAGCAAATAAAAGGAGGGGAATTGGCCCCAGATTCTGCAGTTCAGCAGTTTTTTTTTAATATCACATTTTTATGCAAAATTTTTAAATGTCATTAGAGTAGATTTATTTTAATTACCTACATATTATACCAACATCGCCAGATGCTAGTGTACAAAGCACCAGCCTCTACACCGGTAGATACAAGAGGTTACAGATAATATATACATGGGTATACATACATATTATACCTTTAAAATAATTTCAATAATAAACCAGCAGAAGAGAACACGTGAGTTGTTTATTTTTTTATTTTGAAGTTATAAGAGCTACAATTTTCGACCATGAAGATTGATAAGAATTAACATACTACTAACAATAGTTGATAACAACACTAAAATTAAAGGTATTATAGGCCGTGTTTCCATATTTTAAACCTTGTTTTGTATTAATACTAGGTAGGTAGATAGTAAACTGATGTGTGTCTGTAACAGTGTCCTACATCGCAGGCTTAAAACAATAGCGGGAAAACTCATTTACTTAAAGTAATAGAATCGTCATGCTCCAGCATGCTCTAACAAAACGTGTTGCGCAATAGACTTCAATAGGTAACATTTTATCAGCTACTTTGTACTTGCTGCATATTAAAAAATCATAACACTCGCCGTATTATTTCACACGAAAGAGCAAACAATACGGAAGTCCCAGCAAAAGAATTGGCATTTTCGAAGCTTATCAAAAAATATCGTACAGAGCTAAACTAATCTATGTAATATTCTCTTCTATCACAATAATAAACTATGTACAGCGACTTCAGGTCTGTGGGGCAACGCCACTACCTATCTACATCCCTTTAACAACTGGTACATGCTTAACTTTGTTAAGAACACTACACTTAGAATTTCAATAATATGCACGAAGACATCGTAAAAGTAGACAACATTCAATTAATAATTAACTTCAAGTACCTAAATGCTACTTGCATAAATAGGTATACATACATCGTTAAACAAGTGGCAATCACAGATAAAATATGTACTCTTAGAATTACAAAAAGTGTGACGAAACATTTACGCAGAATTGAAACTGGATGTAATTTTGATATTAAGAAATGTGCGTGATTTGTGAACATAGAGACATCTCTGACAATCTAAGATGAAAGTTAATGACACGAACAATAATTCGATTTTGATTACTTTACAAATACTGCACTCACTCTAACATACCACTAGAGCAAGATGTTTTTTAAAGGTTATTTGCACACGAGGTGTTGGGAAAATATTCGTTAAAGAAACTAACGTTTCAAACAGAAGTTTTGTTCATAAAAATTTCCAGTAACCTTGCTCTACTGATGTGCCAGTAACAAAGCATCGAGTATTACTAAATTCACAGGTGATCAGGTGAAATTAACAAAAAACCTTAGTAATACTCGGAAATTTTTATCACGAAATTGGAAACTTGTTCATAACTACTTCTGGAATGGCACCACTTAAATTACATTTAGTATCACTAAATTATTAAGAAAACATGAGGATATCGAGTTGTTTATAATACCACATGGTGCATGGTGACACAACCATTATTACATCTTACAAAAACTAATGTTTCAAAAATAGATATTTAGTTTATTTTATATGCACTTTACATTTATACCACATGGATAATTTTGAAAAACACATCGACTAAGGCTAGGGACATATTGGAACAACAAACAAAGAGCAAAGCCTAAACAAAGCAACCAAGAGTGACGGAAATAATTGTCTCAATGAACTTGATTTCCTATTTTGCTCAATTCCCTGTTACGGTTTTTGCTCGCTGTTTCAGTATATACGTAGCTTTGCAATGATTCCGAATATCCGGATGCAATATATATAACAACTAAGGTAGTAATTTACCGATTAAAATTAAGGATTTTGCTCTTCACCAAATTAACCATATAAGAAAGTTAAGTTTGAACTAATTAGAACGTAACCTAACCTACAGCTTTTACACGCTAATCTCAAATAACTATGTTGCCATCGCGTTTGCGTTATTTGAATTAGTCGAATGTTCCTGGTTAAGTCTCTGTTTGAACAATAGCGTCTCCTCGAAGATTAGCCTCTTCAGAGTCTCCTTTGGAAGATCATCCAACTCGCAATCAAATCGGAATGGTTTTTCCGCAATGGGCTACAAAATTCACAATTATAAAAATCCAATAATATAAGCAACAAAAGTACCTCATCAGCAGGATCATAATACTGCTCCAAATATGGATGAGCAAGTGCTTCCTCAACACCGATCCTCTTATGGGGATTGAATGTCAGCATCTTATCCAGAAGATCTAGTGCTTTGCTATCAGCATTGGGGAACAGCTTCACCCATGGAACTTTTGGTTTGAAGGGCAAGGACTGAAGGTAGCTTCTAGCCTGAAAGCAAATAAAGCGTTAAACAAATATTTTTGTAGAATAAAAACACTGAAGGCATTAATGATATTCTTATAATTTCTATTATTTATACAGAGTATTCTAGCAGGAAGTTACCACACCTTACCAAGGTGATCTTAAGATTAGGTATTTTAAGTTGAAAAGTTTCTAACAACATGGACTTGGAAACGTTTTCTTCGGGAAATACTGGCTCTAGAAGGTAATAATAATAATCAACTTTTAGGAATATCATTATCAAACTTTCAATGTTCCCAGGTCTACTGTTTTGACAGTTTTCACTCCTCATCTCCTCTTCTCCAAATAAAACATACTGTTTTGAGATGTTCAAGACAAATTCAGGAATTCTTACTCAATGTACCTATAGTGGCACAAAGCACACAAAGAATGCAGAAAATATGTGAACTAAATCTAAAATTGAAGTAAGGGGAACTAAAGCACCAATAAAAAGCAGATTTTCAAATGCTGTTGTTAATTAGTTTCGTTTATCTTACTTAATCATTGCTGTTATTGTTAGTACTGCTCTTCCTCGTTAGTTATTTCTGAAATTGTTTACCCATTCGTCGTTTAATTTCGAGCGGGCTGGTTTTATAACCTCAAATTGTAAGTATTACCTTAAGTTTCAGATATTAGCATAGGTTAATAATATTTTGTTAGTATAGGTATATATTTATGCAGTACTAAATTCCGTTTTAAATAGGATGAGAATGAGCTGTAAAGAAAGCAAAGCTGTGCAGTACTACTTAAGTAAAAGTACTCAATCACTGTACGCTTGAGTACCTACTTTTCATGTATTCGGTACTCAGTCCATTAGTAAATTTTTAAAAATGTACTTGTATTTGATGTATTTCAAACCACAAAAATGTACTCAAATACATTTACGTGTACTTGACTACATATTCGAGTACTTGAACACATTTTCGACTACTCGCATACATACAGGTAAACATGAGTTCGTAATCTTGTTTTCCCGTTCTTCCAATAAGTATTCCCCCGTTTTGTCATAGCTGATGGCAAAGGTGGCGATCTGATTAATAATTTAAAAAATCGAGGTTTTTTTTTTATTCCCTGAGGGTTCCTCAGCTATCTCAATTCAGTTTTTACCATCATTATTGTTTCCGTTCCTTTCGACGAACATTGAGTTGATGTAAGGTCGACTCTGGTTTTGGTTCTAGTTCATTTCTTCACCTCTTCTTGTTTCTTTCTTCCTGTAATCCCCCCTATTAACATTTTCGGTTCTGGATCCAATTGTTGTAGCTTCTTCTATGGTTATAATTGCTATTAAGGTGATCCATCACGCTAATAGTGGAGGTGGCTTGAAACGAAGTAATAAAACACAGTAGTCTTCTCCACCTACGACTACAAAATTTTACATATAGCCAATAAAGGTAGGTTGTTGAATTTACTCGAAATTTTTGAAATTATGTCCAGTAATACTGAATACAGACTCAATGAAGTCACAGATTTTGATACTAATTATATTTTTCTGAACATCAAATAGTTGTTTTTGCAGTTTTCTTGCTTTTGGTGATTTTCATTTTTGTTCTTTTATTTTTTGACCCTCTCTGGTAATTTTTCAGTGTCACTGAATCAAGGGATTTTTGACCTGGTTTTAATTATTCATGCCATTATTGCAACTGACGTCCTCAATGTCAGTTTGCATTTAACTTGCTTCTTTAAAATTTTACAATTGTTACGTATTAACCAGTATAATGATCTTTTAAACGTAGTTTGCTGGTTAATGAGATATTTTCTTCTCCATTGTGGTGTGTTTTTGTGAATTTCATTGATACCTCGTCCTCAACGTTTAACTTAACCTACAAATGTACATGTGGTTTTTGACTACTAGTAAGTTATTTTCTTTACTATGTACACTATTGTTAACCTTATGCCTCTGTAGATGTTCATTTTGGCCTGAAGATGAAACCAGTTTGGTTTTGAAACATGTCGCCAATCTAAAATAAATTTACGTGGAGAAGACTACTGTGTTTTATTACTTCGTTTCCCAAAACTAATTCTCTTAGGTTTCTTACTTTTTTTAGTAAAGTCGATGATGTATAATTGCTGACTTCCACTATTAAAATTGTTGTTTGCATAGTTTCTATTCTCTTGTCGGTTATAACTGGTGTTAAAATTACTCCTATTCTGCCTAAAGTTGTTTCCAATATTTCGTCCAATTTTCTTTTACTAAAATTTTTGTTTTCAAGTACTTAAGAACTAAACTGTCGTTACTCTGCTTTTAATCACTTTATTTTTAAATGCACTGTTTCACATGTTTATAATTAGCACTGCACAATTGTCTGTGTCCTATAATAGGTTGCCTTATCTTGCTCTTTGCTTCCTTGCACTGCTTTGCACCGTTTATTTACTCGTCAGTTGTCTTGCCGTTTGCTGGCTTCATAAACTTTTACTCATAACGCTCATATAATTTTTATAACTCCACAAACCATCTCTGTATCCTTTTAAATTCACATTATTATATTGACATTACCAAATCAAATCTGCCAGCTACATAAATTAAGGTGCACTTGCCATTCCGAACATGAATTATGAGTAAAACGTTAAACGTAACCCTTTTACTCTGCCTTATCTAATGCTAACCTTTCTCAATCAAATTACAATTACTGCTAATCATATCACGCGCATTTATTAGTCATTTTCGTGTTAGTTAAGCAACCAGAATTGCTGTGGGCATTAAACCACTGCAACATATCCGTGTACTCGAATACATTTTCAGGTACTTGAACACATTTTTGTATACTCGAACACATTCTCATACACTCCAGTACATTGCACTACCAGCGTACATAAATCAAACAAGCAGAGACACTCACTGTCGGTTCCTTTGATGTCAAAAAATACCAATTTCAATGACCTTGGAACGGCTCCTGGGAGGTACTTTACGATAGTAGTAACAGATGGCGCCACTACTTTACCACATCATGATTGGCAGCAGAGCCAGTAACTGGCTCTGATTGGTCGAACTTTGTTCTGCCATCTAGACATGTGGCCGACAGGTGTTCAACCATCGGCTATCGTCAGTCGCTAGTAAAAGCTTAACCAATAAAATATAGTCTGGAAATATTCATTCACTCAGTGGACGAAATGCGATATGATGAAAATGCGATAAAATTCCAAAAAAGGTTGGCCTAAGTTATTGTGCAAAAATGTTTCAGCAAACACCACGCCAGATGAGGCGCTATTAATTCCACAAAGCGGTGCGCCATTTCACAATAATTGCGGGAGATCGCCGAGTGAACAGACGCTTTATAATGCTTGGAAGAATGCTGAGCATGAACGAAACTGCATAGCTAGCAAACTTCATGCAATGCAGCAGCAACTCGAAGGCATGCAAAAAATGCATGCAGAGCTAGAAACCAAATACAAGGGGCTAGAAAAAAGTTTGGTGCAAAGTGCACCAGCCCAAATAGACGACGATAAACCGGTCCAGTACTTCACTGCCGAGGAAGAGTTAGCCAAGGTGGTAGAATGGATATGGGTAAAAAACAGGAAAACAAGAAAAATGGATACGTCACTTAGCCCACCACAAATTACCACAAAGGATCTGGAAAAGGAAAAAGAAAAGCTTGAAGTTAAAAAAGTGCCCGAGCTTCCGCCAACAGTTGTGGATGGCGTAAATAATTTTAAACAGCTCCATGCAGCAATCGATAAAATGATGAAGAATTATCAAATTAAATTTATAAACAGTGGCAACATTAAAATTAATGTACCTGACCAAGAAGGTTATAAAGCACTAACGAAACTGTTGAGCGAAAATGACTTCTCATGGCATTCGTTTGAAAACAAACAAAATAGACATTTAGGGTGATGGCTAATAATTTACATCATACTTACGACACCGAGCAAATAGTCCAGACTCTACGGAAAAGAGGATATAAACTGATTGAAGCAGTACCCAAATTAAAATATAAAACTAAACAGCCACTGAATATGTTTGTACTTGTCTTCAGACATGATGAAGATATCAATAAAATATTTGGGATAACAGACATTATGGGATAAGGGTTGAAATTCAGCCAATTCGAAAATCCAGATTAGTACCATAGTGTAAGCAGCGCCAAGCTTATGGGCATACCCAAAAGTACTGCGCTAAGGAACCCAGATGCGTGAGATGCACCGGGAGACATATCACAGTGAATTGTACAAAGCCAAAAGATGCAACTCCAAAATGTGTTTATTGTGGAAAAGAACACCCAGCCAACTACCGTGGGTGCACAGTAGCAAAAGAAATGCAAGAAATTAAGAATAGGCAGTTTAAGAAATCTAATCTACCTAAACAACCTCACAGACCCACTCAATGTATAATAGGATCAACACAACATGGAAACGGATCTAAGACTAAGACCTACAGTCAAGCAGTATCCGGTAAAACAGATAAACAACATGAAGAGAAAAAAAAGAAACCAAACGAGCTTCAGCAAATATTAGAGAAGTTAAATAATATGGATGAATGTATTTCCAAATTAGAATATCGTGCACAACGAGCGATCCCTAAAACTAAAAATGGCTAACCAGTTAAGAATACTAGAATGGAACTCCAATGGACTGCTACAACATCAGCACGAGTTACAAGCACTTCTTGACCTTGAAAAAATTGATGTCTGTCTTATATCTGTGACCCATTTCACGAGAGAGTCACACATCAAATTTAAAGGATTTAAAATCTATCATACGATCCACCCGGACAAGGCAGCAAAAGGAGGAAGTGCAATCATCATAAAAGGAATCCATCTTACATCATCAAGAAATGGGTTACCAAACAGTGGAAATACAGGCCACATCAGTTAACATTAAAACAAAATCATACGAAGTGATAATCACAGCATTATACCTATTGCCCACCGAGACATGCTATAAAGAAAGAACAATATGCAGATTTCCTCAATAGCCAAGAAAATAGATTCATCATTGAAGGTGACTTTAACGCAAAGCACATACACTGGGGATCTACGCTACTGGCAACTGGTAAGCCAACGTATTGGCCTACTGATCTGCATAAAATTCCTGATCTCATAGACTTCTTTATAATCAGGAATATCTCATCGAATTATGTCCATATTGAAGAAGCATGGGACATGAACTCAGATCACTCTCCGATACTTCTTACGACTAAAATGCAATATCGTAGACTACTTCTGCCTCATGCGCAGGAGCTATCATTTTAGGTTAGCTGCAGTTTAAGATTTGTGTGTACTCAGTACCCGCCTATTTTACTAGCTCCACGAATGGTAGTTCAAATTGCTGCTGCTGCTGTTACAAAGAGAACTGCGCGAACAATTTCAAGGTGTTTTAGAGTGGTCCATGATACTGCATTTTTCCATTTCTTACACTGAGTGACACTGTAATCCAAAAAGAAAATCCACCGAGCTTAACTAACAGCATGACAGATTGGCAAAGCTTCAAAATAAAACTTGAAGAACTCATTGAGCTTTCAGTTCCACTAAGAACAGAAGAGCAACTAGATGACGAAGTTGATCTGTTTGTTGAGAACATCCAACGAGCAGCATGGGACAACACACGTGAGCACATCCGTAGGACAAAAGGTAATAACTATCCAAAAGAGATTAGGAACCTTATTTCAGAATAGAGAAAGCTGAGACGGAAATGGCAGCAGACCAGAGCATCAAGTGATAAAACAATTTTGAACAGCAATTAAAACGCAAAATTCAGCGAGTTGATTGGAGACTACCTGAGTGAATTAACTAATGACAGTAAAACGGATTACTTACTTTGGAGGGCAATCAAGCGACTAAAAAGACCAGTACTACATAATCCACCAATCCGAAATACAGACGGAAGCTGGGCTCGCAACAATACCCAAAAAGCGCATAGGTTTGTAGAACATCTAGAGAGCATTTTCCAGCCAAATGATGGAGAAGACCCTCAAGACTGAACTGAACCAGAGCAACAAGATGCCGTCATTGGAACTACTTCGCCAAAAGAAGTATCAGATGAAATTAAAAGAAACATCATCCCAAAAAAGGCCCCTGGCTTTGACCTAATCACTGGTGAAGTTCTAAAACAACTCCCAAGAAAAGCCATAGTAAAACTTTCCAATCTCATTAATACATCCTTCAGACTGAAGTATGTTCCTAGGATGTGGAAAGTCACAGAGGTCATCATGATTCCTAAACCGGGGAAATCTCCTCAAGAAGTAGCATCATATAGGCCTATATCATTGCTGCCAGTGATTTCAAAATTATATGAAAAAATACGGCTTAAGAGACTAAAACCCATAGTAGAGGAAAAGAATCTGATTCCTTGTCACCAGTTTGGATTCAGGGAAAGTCATTCAACCATCGATCAAGTTCATAGAATCACAAACGTTATAGAAAAATCTTTAGAAGAAAGAAAAGTTTGTTCCACCGTCTTCCTCGATGTTGCTCAGGCTTTCGACTAAGTGTGGCATGAAGGCTTGTTTTACAAATTGACTCTGTCTCTGCCACGACAATATTCACAACTTTTACAACCTTATCTAACAGCAGTGGCGTAACTAAGATTTTACTCTGGGTGGTGTTCTGGGAGAGTAATCAACCTTACAATAAGAATTTTAAAAAAATGAGCGTACCATAAAGTATAGTTTATTTCATTTCTACAGAACTTGCGGTAGGCCTTGATTTAATTTTTTGGCAGTGTAGACCACCTAGTTACATTAAAAATTTACTAACTGATGTTGACAGACGTCTATTTAAACAGGTGAAATTAACTAGTGTGGCATTGTATTTGCTTATTAACCAAAAGTAGTCAGAACTAATTATTTGCTAAATAAATAACAACTTAGCTTGCTTGTAAAACAAAATTGCAAGATATGCCTGTCCTTGCAATAACTCTAACCTATGAAAATGTTAAATGTCATTCTGATTGTAAAAAATTAGTTAAATTGCGGCCTACTGCAAGTCCTATAAAATGAAAGTAAATGTACTGTTTATTTATAAACAATAAAATTATTATAATTATAATACAACTTATTAGTCCAGTCGTTGAAGGTTTTCCGCTCCGAATTCTTTGAACCTTGATCGATTGACGTGAAATTTGGTAAGTGGTTAGGGGATGGCTCAAGGAGCAAAAGTGACATAGCGCCGATGTGCGCTTTTACCCTGAGAGTGGATGCCACCCCTTCTCGGGGGTAGAAATTGTTCACTCAAAATAACTCCGGAAATGGATAGAGGGACAAATTCTAAGCAAAAAATGTTCTATATAGTATTTTCGATAGATCTATATTTTTCGAGCTTTTCGCGATTGAAAACTTAAATTTTTTGTGATAAAAATGTATGTTTTTGGACTGTTTTTCGCGAATAAGTCGAAAACTTCGCGATCTATCGAATAAGTTGTACTAACCAAAAATGAAGCTTAGAAAACAGGAAAGAGATTGGTTTTTTTATGAATGCTTTAGGTCGAAAATAAAAGAAGTTATGGCTCGTTGAAGAAGATTTTTTTTGCAACAACTTGGTTCGAAGTAACCAACGAAGTAATTAACGAAAAACCAATGCATTTTTCGGGAAAAACGTATAGAAGATTTTTTGTAGTGATTGAAAAGACCTTTAAAATGAGCACTGTTAAAAGCCGATTGCATTACAACTAAGCGAGTTACGATGCAAAAACGGTGGGCCACTCGAATTTTTGAAAAAAAAATGAGCGATAAAACCCCAGCCATTCCACTAGAATTGATATTTACCATTATCCCTTTACAAATTACTTTATTTTAGTATTACTCATGTAATCCAAAAGTTTGGGCGGGTTAGAATGCGTATTTTTCGAAAAAAATATGATGAAAGTGGAAAACGCATTTTTCAAATTTCTTAAAAAAATACTTTATTTTGAAACTACAGAAAAAAACGTAAAAAATAAGATAGTACAAAAATGTGGATTTTTTCTTACCGAACATTTTAGTTTTTTTTAAATGTCTGTAGGAAAAAGAATAACGGAGATATAAATGTTAGCAGTTTGCATTATAGTGAGCGGACCACCCCTCCCGAGCCCTTCAACCCTTTACTTTTTGAATATGGAAAATCTGAGCATGTCGAAAAACTTTTGGATTACATGAGTAATACTAAAGTAAAGTAATTTGTAACGGGATAATGGTCAATATCAATTCTGGTAGAATAGCTGGAGTTTGAGCTCTCATTTTTTTTTTCAAAAATTCGAGTGACCCACCGTTTTTGCATCGTAACTCGCTTAGTTATAATGCAATCGACTTTTATCAGTGCTCATTTTAAAGGTCTTTTCAATCACTACAACAAATATTCTATAAGTTTTTCACGAAAAATGCAACGGTTTTTCGTTAATTAACGTTGATTACTTCGAATAAAGTTGTTGCAAAAAAAAAATCTTCTTCAACGAGCCATAACTTCTTTTATTTTGGACCTAGAGCATTCATAAAAAAACCAATCTTTTTGCTGTTTTCTAAGATTCATTTTTGGTTATTGCAACTTATTTGATAGAATGCGAAGTTTTCGACTTATTCGCGAAAAACCGTCCGAAAACATGCATTTTTATCACGAAAAATCTAAGTCTTCGATCGCCCATAGCTCGAAAAATATCAATCTATCGGAAAAATTATATAGAACATTTTTTACTTAGAATTTGTCCGTCTCACCATTTCCGGGGTTATTTTGAGTGAACAATTTCTACCCCCGAGAAGGGGTGGCATCCACTCTCAGGGTAAGAGCGCACATCGGCGCTATGTCACTTTTGCTCCTTGAGCCATCCCCTAACCACTCACCAAATTTCAAGTCAATTGATCAAGGTTCAAAGAATTCTGAGGTAATAGCATATTTTTACCTTCAACGACTGGACTATATATCGTGTGTTCCAAAAAAACTCATTTAGGGTAGTCCTTGGAAAGAAAGATAGCAAATCTAGTCATGTCTTAACTTAAGTCTGTAGGTGAATGTCAGATTGCATTTTGTCTATGAAAACATCTGTCACTGTGACAGGTAAAAGCTTACACTGCATTAAGTGTACTTGGTATTCAGCAAAAAGGAAAATAATATTGCATTTACAAGAGTCAATAAAAATTGTTTTCCTTAAGTGTTTTGTATATTTTCAGGTAAATAGTTCAAGCTCAAGATGTAATTTAGTTCTCTCTGAGTAGTACATTTGCTTCAATGGATTTATCAAGTTATGGCAAACTTCAATTTGATTATGGCATGCTGCGTAGCTAGTGCATCCATTGCTGTCTTATATGGAAGATTTTGTACATTTTGGCATTTCCGGTATAATTTTAACTCAGCAATCACGTCCGAAGGAGGTTCGGATTTTAAAAATGGTCGAGTCCGAATTCCGAATGTAATAATTGATATTCAATCATACATTACTAAAATGTAATTTTAGATTTTTTGTTTAAGATGAATTTTAGTTATTCCTAAAGCCTCTGGGGGGTGTTCCGACACCCATATCACCCCCCATAGTTACGCCACTGTCTAACAGAAAAATATTTCAGAATTAAACAAGAAGATGCCTATTCTGAACTAAAGGAAATCAAAGCAGGAGTGCCACAAGGTAGCATGCTAGGTCCGGTACTCTACCTATTATACCGTAAGAGTTTTTTCAGGCGGAACGGAAAATTGTGCATCTCAATGGATTAAAAATGAGTTTTTTAAAATGGAACATATAAACGTACATGCAGGGTTGCTGCTATGGAGATGTGTATGGTTGCCCCGAAAATGGGTTGTCATTAAAAACTGCCATTTGCTTAAAGGTAGAAAATTGTAATTAGATATCTATTAATAAAAATGTATTCGACGCAAGAAAAAGTTCTGCTTTATGACACCTACCGTAGCGGATCTAGTTTAAGGCAAGTATCTGCTGCATTTGCTGCGGAATTTCCAGATCGTCCGGTACCAAGCATTTCCACTATCTCAACGATGGTAAGCAAATTTAGAAATACTGGATGTTTAAGGACTGCCCATGAGAAACGTGTCAGAGCACCACACAAAGTGGACAAAAATAAAAGTATTAATATTTTGGCTTCAGTTGAAAATAATTCTCGACTTTCCACTCGCAAGCTAGCAGCTGAACATGAAGTAAGTCAATCATCCGTTGTTAAAGTACTAAGGAAGGCAAAATACAAATGCTACAAATTTCAAAACCATCAGGAGCTTTTAAACAACGATCCAGAACAAAGGATGCAATTTTGTGAACTTATGCTGGAAAAAATAAGTAACAATGAAGACTTTTTAAATAAAATTTGTTTTACGGATGAGGCTACATTCACCTGTAATGGTGAGGTAAATTCACAGATTTGTAGGTACTCGAGTCATGAATCAGCCTGTATATTATTAATCAAACTGGGACTAAAATCATTTTATACATTTTCATTTTAAGTTTCTTTTATATTTTCCTTGATTTATACTTACTCGTTCACTAAAAGTCTAGTATAGTTTAGCCGCTGCCTCTTTTCTGTTATCAAATTCAAATCCCACCTTTCCAGTTACTTTTATTGTTTTGCTATCTGCTATAGTAACCCATCTGGGAAGGCCAAACTCTTCAAATGAATTGGTTTAACATTTTTATATCTGATATGTAATTAGTTGGTGCTTAAATTATATCATCATTCCACCTTGCCTAACTCCTTTTTGTGTGACAAATTTTTCAGTTTGTGGGTTTCCTATTCTCGCGTAATTTCTAGTATTTATAGACAAGCTAGTAACTCTCATAGATATTATTTATGTGTTTTCTATAATATGTTGTAATGATGCCCTCAACTATAAAGGCTTTAGTAAATAAAAAAGTATAATAAATAGGGCAAATCACAATTTATAAATTAAATGGTTTTAATAATAGAATTCTATGTCAATCTTAGGGCTCATTAATTAAGCAAAGCTTAGTCTCAGGGGTAAGTAAAGTACGTTTTTTTTTCTATAATTTTCAAGGTCAACTTTCTAAGGGATCAGTTGCATTCCTGCAGGGTCCCTAGTTTTAATGATGTTGGTACATAGATTTTTAGTTCTTTTCTTCCACTAAAAAAATTATTATCATTTTGACAGATATGTCATAATTTAATATCGCTTGCATCATTTTTGCATTTAAAATATTTCTTGGTTTTCTTTTTTTATCCGATTTTATTGATGATCATGATGATTCCATGTTAAAAAAAGAAATTTGTAAAGAGTTCAAATTAAGAAACTGTGACATTCAAAATTGACACATAACCATAATTTTGAAAAAATTCTACCAACACGAGGTATAAACATTTCCTAGCGTTTTAATCACATATCTACCAACACTGTAACACTTTGACAGTTATTATAGAAAAACAATGTACTTTACAACAGCTTGTATTACAAATACTTTTGTGTATGACAAATTCACTAGTATGTCAATTGCAAAATCCGTTGCAGACAACTCTCACCTTAAATTGACTGTAAACACAGAGATGATATGCATGTATAAAAATTTGAGTAATTTGACTTCAAACACCAAAAATGGCAAAATTAACATCAGGTAAATACAATGTAGTTGATGTGACGTAATTTTCGGCTAACCTAGTTTTGTTTCAGTGACGCAAACCGACACTCTGATCTGCTTTTATTCTATTTCCGGCAAAACTTGCAAAATCGGCTTCAAATCATAAATTCGAGGGACGCCATCTCGATTATAAAACCCCGGATGAATTTACATAGCTGGGACCACGTTCACGACCTCGTGCAATGTCCAATCTTGATGCAACCCTGGCTTTACGGGCCTTCAGCAACAGCTTCTCTGTCTATTTTTACCTTGAAGCTGGATACATTTTCCAATGACGCCATGGCAATTACACACTTGGTGACAGCTCTCTTCTCAAAATTTCTTTTATTAATAATTTTACACCAAAACTGGAAGCACTTGTTACACCCAACAAAAATCAAACTTGTTTTCCATCTTAAACATCCTTATCTAGCAACCTATATTTACAATTGTTTTTATGAAAATGAATTTTGATATCATGTTTTAATTTATAAACTATAGTTTTTATATATCTTTGCTTAAATTCTCAACTGTCTTTTCTTGTAAACTGTCACTTTTACACTTTAATTCTCTGCTTTATAATCACTCCAGTTTTAAATGCACTGTTTTCACATGTTTATTTTAACACTGCATGATGTCTGTGTTCTTTGATAAGTAGCCTAATTGCTTTTTGCAATCTTTACTTCCTCATACTGCTTTGCAACGTTTCTTTACCCTTCAGTTGTCGTGTCATTTGCTGGTGATACAATTTTTAATCATAACGCTCATATAATTTTTGTACTTCACAAACCGTCTCTGTATTATATTAAAATTCATATCATTGTATTGCTTTCACCAAACTCAAATCTGTCAGCTACATAAATTAAGCTGCGTTTGCCATTCCTAACATCAATTATTAATAACACGCTGAATGTAACCCTCTTGATTCCTGCCTTAGCTAATGCCAACCTTTCTCACTCAAATTATAATGACTGCTACTCATCTCAAGTGCATTTATTAGTGTAAAACTGCTGACTTTCTTGCAATAAATAAAATATTTATTTCTGTGCCCATTTTGAAATTATTCACTTTTCGTGTTAGTTAGGCAACCAGAATTGCTGTGGGCACTAAACCGTTGCAATGGTACTTTGTCGAAAGCTTTTCAGAGATCAGCAAAACAGAAGTACACTTTGTTTTCGACTGGTAATTATTTTTCTATGACTTGTCCATGGCAAATATTAAGTTTCCAGTGCCTAAAACTTTTTGGGATATTTTACCGTCTATGCTCTTCAACACAAATCTACATATTAAAAAAATTATTAAGATTTTAGGGAGACCAGTGCACACGATACCACCCCTCAAAACAATACTGCAAATCACAATGCTACCTACTGATGTGTTACCTTTCATCAGTAGTGATTGTCTTCACAATTGTCAATTTTATTCTTAAAAAAAAGTGATTTTCACTCACTACCTTCTAGGACAGCAAAATATCTACAATTGGAAATGGTTACATTCACGCTACAGATTTCCTTTATATTCTAAATGAGACATTCATTTAAATGTCTAGTTTAAACTTATTTTAGATACTTTTACTTATCATTTTCTGTTGAGATATACCCCTCAACTCTAAATAGCCTATTAAAAACTTACATTTAGAATTACCTTTTATATGCTAAAAAACACATAGTCGACAATAGATACTTTTCATTTCAATTACTTTTAATATAAAGAGCTAACTTGCCTTCCATACCTTTTCATTTATAATGCAATCAAGATCTTCTTGAGATGGCGATCCCAAAACTCCCAGGATGTGGTTCAGCTGATCCAGATAGTGCTTTCCAGGGAAGATCGGCCGGTTCGACAGCATTTCTGCAAGTATGCAACCCACAGACCAAATATCTATGGACTTTGTATAACCCTGCAAAGAGATTGACGTTTGCAGTCTTGCAAAAGTGATGGGGAATATATTACCTTAGAATTAAGCATTATTTCTGGAGCCCTATACCATCTAGTCGCTACGTATTCTGTAAGAAACCCTGTATGATCGTGGTCTGGATCGGCCACCCTTGCCAACCCAAAATCACAAATCTGAAACAAAACTTGGTGAAACACATGCACGTCAATGTGGTTTGGGGCAATACCTTAAGGTCGCATGTAGTATTCAGCAATAAATTGCTAGGCTTCAGGTCTCTGTGCAGAACGTTCGCAGAGTGGATGTACTTGAGACCTCGTAGAATTTGATACAAGAAGTAACATATATGGTCATTGCTCAGTCTCTGTAAAGAAAAATAGCCACCATTAGATGCATGCTTAGATACATTTTGAACATTAAAGTTATAAGTAGGTTTTGTTATAGTCTGACCATCCAAATCTGGTTTTTGATTTTTAAGGTTATATGTCAAATTTGTTTATTTCTATGCACTCTTCGTGTAAATATATATAATGCATCAAATAACACTACGTTAATTACCAGGTCTGTATTAGTAAAAAAAAATGCAAAAGTTACATGTTAACCTGTTTCTTGTAAAGCTTTGCAAGCAAAAAATTCAAAATAAATAGAAACTAGAAGTAAGTGAACAGGTTAGAAGTAAAAGGGCCCAGTTACCTATATTGTCAAGCATGACTAAAGCAAATATATGTTTATCTTAAACAAAGGCATTTAAGTGGTGCATTTTTTTGCTTCTCCTGTAAAATTAAAAATCTGCGTTTGGGCCGTTCTTCTAACCTGTTCAATTGTAACTAATAAGATTGTACCTTATCTAAAAAACGAAACAAAATGCAAAAGGAGCAACTATTGTGGTATAATCAATGAATATCTACTAACAATAAAAAATTATTTAAGAATAAACAAGAATAAATTCAATTAGTATCGTCAGTGGCATAGAAACTGCCACTGTCATCACTGCTATCTCCTAAGGATATTATTATTTTCGTAGGGTTTTTAATTAAGCAACTATTGTTTTCTTCATCAATCACATGTCTTATACAGCTTTTCCATAAATCTTTCCCTATGAAAGTAACTTCTTGCCTGATTAGCTCAATAACTTTAGCACTAAGAGAAGGATTTGTGTTTTTTTTTCGTATGTTTTGTTTTAATTGGCTCCAAATAAGTTCAATTGGGTTGAATATACAAAAATAGGGCGGCAACCGTAGAACTATATGTCCGTGTTTTGCAGCTATATCCTCAACTGCATAATTTTTTTGAAATGTTTTTGTTTTTAGTATATCTAAAAGGGCTTTCTTTGTACTTTTTTCAGGGATAGTAATATTGTACAGTTTAAAAAAAATTATTATATCTTCCTTTTTCGTGGAACTCGTTGGGATTTTGGTTAGCTGGCGTGAGTGGTAACTTGCGATATCCATAACAATAACGGAGTTTTTTTCTAAATTAGGAATTAGTTGCTCAGAAAACCATTTTTCGAATAATTCCGAGTTCATATCTTGGTGATAATCCGCCGAAGATTTTTGAATTTGTTTGGCAGATAAAAGAAGCCCATTATTAACCCATCCATTATCACCACCAGCATGAACAATTATGATCCTCTTGCCTCTGGCAACAGGAACATTCAAGAAGCATTTTTTTGAATCATCTGCCCATCCTCTATTGATGGTGTCGTGAGTGTCATACCATGTTTCGTCCAAATAGATTATATTTCTCTTTTCAGCTCTAAATGCTCTAATTTTTTCAATATATTGTACTTTGAGTATTTGAATGCGTTCACTTTCTAGTATCGCTTGTCTCCTGTCTAACTTTTTATATGTAAAACCATTACTAATTAAAAACTTCTTAATGTTTCTTTACAAAAATGCAAATGTTCTAGCTCACTCATTATTTTACTTTTTAATAAGTCCAGTGTTACTACTTCATTTTTGCTGTACATTTCGTATATGATTCTTTTAATTACTTCCGTATCATAATCTCCAAATTTGGGCGATATCTTCTTTTCAATTCTGGTATCAGACACATTAGCGCTTTGTGCAAGTATTATAATTTTTCGGACGGTTGAATATGGCTTTTTTGTTAACCGCGCTGTTTCCTTTAAAGCAAATTGAACACCATCTTCTGTTAACGTATTATACACATTCACAATTATTTGTTTAGCAGTATGACTTAATCGCACAACGGGTCTCTTACTTAGATCTGGTTCCTCATTTTCTAAAACTTCTTCCATACGAAAGTCATTATCAGTTTCTAGAACGGATGGTGAAGGCTGCCACATTTTCAAATTAAACGTCAATTCTGAATAAAATTGAAATTACTATTGTTAATATTAATTATTATTAACCATGTTTCTGTAGTAACCATAACCAAAATTATAAGGGAAGCAAGTAAAAGGAGGGAAATATGCCCCAAATTCTGCAGTTTAGCCATTTTTTAACCAATACGGACCTGATAATTAACGTACGGTTGCTTGATGCTTTATATACATTTCTACAAAGAGTGCATAGAAATAAACAAATTTGACATATAACCTTAAAAATAAAAAACCAGATTTGGATGGTCAGACTATAATACATAATCCACTTGCACAATTTAGTCAGTTTGAATCACTACGTACACAACTGCAGGGATTTTAATAAAGTTAATGATGATATCTGTACGCTTCAAGGTGCTTATTATAACTACAGATTAAGCACCTGAATATAATACACTTACAGGGTGTTTCTTAAGTGTGCAAATACATAAATTTCAATTTTGCAGAAATATGCGATTTTAAGCCAGAGTTTCAAAAATATTGTTTATAAAAAATGCCTACCAGTAAGTACGTGAGCGAATAGGTATGCGTATATGAGCTGCTTTCTAAACAACTTCACTGATTTTACCCAAATTTGCCCAAACTTCGGTAAATTTCTTTACAAAAAAACGGAGAAAATAAAATCTGCAAAACCGTATGTAACAGTAGGTACAACTTGTTACCTTGTTCCCTATTCAATAGAATCTACGACAACTGCAACATGATATAAAACCAAGACCCACCGTCTGCTATGTATTTAACCCCCACGACGATGGATCTTGTTTAATTTGTACGGCATTACCAATTCTGTTGACATTATATTGGCCTCCGCTACAAATGCAAGTTGCGATGTTTGCTTAACATGGTCCTCTTTGGAGTGTGGCATATTTGTAGATTGAGCTGATTTTGAAACTATATCTTGTCGATAGCTCTTGGGTCTAAATCAGATTCCAGCGCGTATATATAAATCAACAAGTAAAGATACTCACTGTAAATTTCTTTGCTATCAGAAGCGACGATTTGGATGACCTTGAACGGCCTCATAACGGGCACTTTCTAATTTTCTAACAGATGGCGCCACTACTTTAGCATATCATGGCCAACTAAATTAAATTTTAATTGGCCGTGAGCTTATAAAACTTATTTAATTATTGTTAAGTATTCAAAAAAAACTGATCCTCAGCGGACTGTGGAAATTCAAACGTATGAATAATATGTTGGTGGCACTGTAAGTCTATGTCACATTCGAGGTTAGCAGGTTAGGTTTTTCGTCAATTTGTGTCAAAACTGACAGACAACCTAACCTGATAACCTCGAATTTAACATAGACTTACAGTACCACAAACATATTATTCATACGTTTGAATTTCTACAGTCCGCGGAGGATCAGTTTTTTTAAATCTCTCGATACTTATAAAATGTTGGAGCTATACAATCCCATTTTTATTATTAAGAACAGACTTTTATATAAATTAATAAAACGATTTTTACACCGGCCTATAAAGCAGTTTTAACCTGTTTATAAACAGGTTTCAAACCGCTTCATCAATCGGTTCTTAAATAGATTTACAAACCGGTTCTTAAACAGGTTTACTAACTGGTTTGTCAAGCTATTTAAAATTAGGTTTTTGGTTCCCCCGGTTTACCGGTGTTCAATTTAGAAAAAAACCATGGTTAATCGGCTATCGGTCAAATCGGATTTTTTATTAAAAGCTTCATTTCTCAAACACTTTGAAATAAATTAAAACATGATAAGGTCAAAATAAAGGAAACTTAAGGCTCTATTTATTCCTTTATAGCGTGTTCCATATAAAAAAATGAGAAAAAAAAGATTTAAGATAGAAATTTGAAGCAGTATTTTGAACACCCTGTATTACAATATCCCCTTTTTTATGAAACGTTATTATTTTTATATCCTAGATGACGACCCTCTCAATTTTCAAGGAAGAACTATTCAAAAGTGGGGTAAATGTGACGTTTTAAATGAAAACTCGATATTGACAAAAAAATTACTAAAAACGTTCTAAAATTGAAAACGCTGGAAGTAATTTAAAAGAAAAGTTAGACTTGAACGTAGAACCTAGAGGAACTCGAATAGCCGTAAAAAAATACAGGGTGTTCTACATACAAAATTAATACCTGCTCAAGACAAACTTTTTTGGGACACCCTGTATACGTTGTCGCGAATTCGTCTAAAGTTAGGATAACTGATAATCTTTTTAGTCAAAATACAATTGTACACGAAGACTAAAGCTACTGTTGGGAGATTAATAAGAACACTTAAGTACAAATACTTGCATTTATTTTCTGCGGGTTACAGAACACCGTAAGTCTTATAATAGTAGATTATATTATAAGTGAGAGAAATGCATCATTATTTCCGAGTGAGAATTTTGCATCGCGAATGCCCAGCACGAGCGATGCAATTTCTCACGAGCTTATAATGGCATGTCGCTCACGTGTTATATACGACGTTTTATATTACAGTAGCAATTCTTATGCCTAAATGCGCAGTCAGAATATGTCGCGAAATAAATTTATAATTAGTCGCCTATGATTTGTGATATACGTTTGACAGTAGTGAAGTGTATTAGCAGTACTGAAGTGTATTGTCAGTCTATGTCAAATTCGAGGTTCGAAGGTTAGGTTTTGTTTGTTATTTGACACAGACTGACGCAAAACTTAGCCTGAAAATTACGAATTTGACATAGCTTGACAGTGCTACCAACAATGCAGTAGTATAAATAATGAAAACTCACTTGTGAATAAAACTTCATTTTAGTCACTGAAAACAGTTGTATAATGTATGGTAATAGGCGCTATTGTAAGATAAAGTTTAACCAAGAAAACTCGATAGGCGCTCTCAAAATTTCTAATAAGCCTATCAGAGCAGCTCATAATTTTGGAATTCTGTCACGTACGTGAACGTGACAATTCATAATCGCTCTATGCATTCTACAAACTTTTAGGTTTCACACACTAAAATTTGTCAAGCGGTCGACACCTCGCAAAGGATCTCTAATAAATTTTACAACTCTACTAGGAGTTTGCTCCAGCCGGCACGTATTTTTAAGCCTAATTTTTATGACCGAGTTGCAATAGTTGCGCTTCTGATCACGTACTAGAATCTAGCTTCCCCCAATTTTTCAGCTTACGAGGTAAACCCTGCAAAAATTTACACTTTATCATTCCGTGAGATTAGAATATTTCCATCTTCCCAGAGAAAGGCGCGTTCTAAATACCAGCGAAATACTTGAATGTTGTAACTTTAGTATGACCATTTTGGCTACGAAATTCCACCTTAAAATATTTACGCTACAAATTGCTTATGGCTATAACTAGTACAGTCTATTCGTACAACCGCGTATAGTTCATTTTCACCCAAGAACGCAAATCGTATCAACGTGAAAATAATTTTAAAATGTGCCCAATTTAGAGACTTTTTATCGGAAAAAAAAGTAAAGATGTAATCAGTGACCGGAAAACTACATGGACACACTGTATAATCGAGTACGCCCGAAAAGCTGGTAAGAAAGAGGGGGGTATGGGTATGTATACCGATAGAAAATAAAACAATTTGTCAAAGCTTAGAAGAATTTAGAATATATGACAAGAAAAATGAAGAGGAAATATGAAAATTCCAAATCCACAGTGAATTTAAACAACACGAAATACTCAAACTATCTTGAAAAGACTTCAAATAAATGCCCGTATGCGATGATTATAAATATCTTGCTGTACGAATAGACAAAGACGAATATGCTATATGAATGAATACTACAAGTAAGACACTTACACCCGTATTCATAGTCGTTCGCCAGCGACTCGCCGGCGACTCGCTGGGTTTTTCCTACGCGCCGTACGAGAATTAACACTGCATAGTCGCTCGCCGGTAAAACAAAGGATGCGCGTTACTATGGTTTTCGGCGAAGCGGTGCCGACGCGCTGCATGCGCGAGCGACTATGCAATGTTAATTCTCGTACGGCGCGTAGGAAAAACCCAGCGAGTCGCCGGCGAGTCGCTGGCGAACGACTATGAATACGGGTGTAAGGATTATAGCAATGGAGATACATGTATTAAGAAGGTCCATGAGACTGTACAGAATATCCAGAAGTGAAAGAGTATCCAACGCAACAAATACGCAAAACTAATAAAAATAAAAGTAATAATTGTAGAAAATTTCCAGAGAAAACAATTAATATGATGCGGCCGATTGAAAACAATGTACAAAGGCCAGTTACCTAGTTCAACAATCGAATTGAAAAGAGAAACATTCAGAACAACTTGGGGAAATAAATAGATACTATGTATAAAACAAGCAATGCGCGAAAGAAGCTTAGAATATGCCTGCTACCAAGATAAGCAAAGATTGAGAAAGATCTAGTGGTCACACAGCGTCGACAAGCTATTATGAAACCGACTAGCGTATATAAAATTCCCCATCTCTTAAATTGTAACATATATGTAAATTTATGATTATTGCAAACTACTTTTTGTCTTTTCTAAGCTGCGGGCTGAGAAATGTCTTCTCGTATCTCTTCGATCTCAGCTTTTTAATTTTCATTATCTAATAAAAAATCTGTTTTGTCGTCGATCCTTTTTGGCATGAAGTTTTCTGATTGTATAACACGCACATCATGCACTGCGGCAAACGAAATAACACCCTCAAAAAGGCTGCAGCATATATCCTGGAGAAGAAATTGCCGGCGGATTTTCTGACAGTCAAATGCGAGCAGAAATCGCTTGGAAGTCGGTAAAAGGTGCGAGTTTCTAACAACCTGTGTAAACACAATCTGAAGAGGGTCCGCTGGCGCAGTGGCAGCATTCCCATCTCGCTAGACGGATGTATATCTCAAAAATGTGTAAAATGTAAAACCCTCGAAGCCACAATAATTCCGTTGGCACAATCAGAAGAATAAAACAAAGCCTAAACACCTGGGTAGACGAGTCGGAGGGCGATTAATCTCTTCCCTGACGCAAAAACCTCGGAGACACAATGATAGTTAGCATATTCAACGGCAGTAGGCATATTCAATGACAGGGGATCCCAAACCCACCGAGTCGGGGGGTTTATAAATCCTCCACTGAGTAGAGGTAAACATAAACACGATCGGGGGCAAGGATTTCACTGCAATTCTGCATAGTTTGGTAAAAAAAAAATGTGTACTGATTTGTTGATGTGGAAATTTTATTCAAGTGTTTTTGAGATGCACAACGTATTTATTATTTCGATATACGTAAGTGTTAACCATCAATTAAACTGTCATAAAAAAGTCGAGAAAAACAAAAATTACGCCGAACGCAGACCTCGTCCAGTTCTCTCTAAATTATATCCGAATGTAAATACATGCTGTCTGGGTTAAAAATATTGGAATAGGAAGAATGTGTATAGCTGTATTTATGTAATTCGGTGTAATAAATTATAACCCTGTCAGTTGTGCACTTTTTTTTGTAACGCTAGCTCCCGTTTGAATTTGATTAGTTCAATATTAAATAATATTTGCAAATTTAAACGTCGCCGACCTTTCGCGTTATCAAGAATCCGGTGTGTTTCAGCAAGATAAGCTAGCGCAGACCAAAGTTCCGCCTGTGAAAACAGCGCGAACAAAGGCGAGACGCGCGCCGTTCCTCCCCACCTAATGGCTTTGCAGAGCATATAAAAGGGCTTGCAGAACGCATTTCAGTAGAGATTTCCAAGAGATTCCTGATTCTCCTCCAGCATTCATTCCAGCAAACACCTAGTTCCCGATCCTTCATCCTGTCCTATCCAGAGAGTTCCTCCGTCGACTCTACCAGTACCTGGGGAACCGTTCCGAGGCTGAGTTCAAGTTAGTGGTTTCGCCTGAAACGCCTGACACGCCAGCAATATTTTCCTCTAACCCTCCTAATAAGCTGAGTTCAAGTTAGTGGTTTCGCAGGAAACGCCTGACACGCCAGCAATATTTTCCTCTAACCCTCCTAATAAGCTGAGTTCAATTTAGTGGTTTTATAAGAACGCTTGAAACGCCAGCTATATTTTCCCTGTAAATATCCTACGCCGAAAACCGTTTGTAAATCAGCAATAAATAGCGAAATGTCCAAATCCCAATTTCCCGATTAATTGAAATTTGATACTTCACTAAGCCGGCGCAATTGTTTAAACTGTAAATTGAGCGAGCCGTTTCAATGCTATTAATTACTAGAATTACAGTTAGCAACTCACCCAGGTATCCGCAGAAACCTAGTAATAGCCGTAAAGATCTCCTCCACAGAGCACGCGAACAATTGGAGGTTAACCAGCTGATCGAGGCGCCGAGACCACTGGTTGGATTGCGGCCGCAATATAGAATTTCCCCGCTCCGAGGCAGAACCCCGGGGAGTGTATTAAACGACAAATCGTAGCCGCACGAACCAGGTGAGAAATAAGATAGTCGAACTAATTGTTGTTAATAATTCCCAGTAGCAAAACAACTAAACTGTCAAACTGCGCTGTACCGTTGCGCTCGTCCCGAAGAGCTCCGAAATAGCGGCCCGGCCGACCACGACGTCTCCGATCGAATCGCGCACGAGGTCACGCCCGCCAGAACCAGGAAGCCGCTACCGTCCGTAGAATCCGTCTCCGCGAGAACCAGGAAGCCGCGTTTTTATACGATCGTTAATTTCGAGCAATAAACATCTCATTTAATTAATTACAAGAATATTTACTTATGTACGATAGTTATATAGAATAAATGTTATACAGGATACTCCGTTAGTGTGTTTTGCTTGTTTATGGTATATCTGAGCGAACGATCGAACCCTATCTCCGAAATATGAGCTACCCCGTGGTAAATAAATTTTACGACCCCCTATAAGCAGGGGCGGATATTACATTTTAACAAAATCATATTTTCGTACAAGTTCCTTACTGCTTGTATACAGGGTGGGTCATGAAACTTGGACATTCTTGCTATATAGGACTGTAACCTAATGTAAAACATTTCATGACAACTCAGATACCCAACTGACAGTTAATTTTAACAGTAGCAAGGTTAATGACCAGCAATATGACTTAAATAATGAAATTTAAGTGATTAAGTAACAAACGACTTCCGGGATTGGACCGTGTCATGATTGAGATCGAAAAACTCAACGTTTCGCCCACTTTCGTAAGGGGCTTCATCAGGAGGAAAAGCAAAAGAGCACGGTGACTCAACGTGTTAACCACGTCAGAGGCGAAACTCGACTATCGGAAGGAGCGAGAATTTATAGGCAAGCGCCGTCGCGGTTCAGTGGCGGTGGGCGGGGCTTAGGAATTAGCACTTTCCACATAGAAGAAAGAGGAAGGCCTTCGTCCCGACTTGAGACAGCGCTGGTGCTCAGAGGCGAATTTTCACTGAACGACCTGTTTTACCAATGTATACAGCATTACAAGAGCAAGGGACTCTATAAACACCTTTAGATGACATAGTGTTTAATTTATCTTTAGATGAAGGAAGAACCTGTGGGATTTTGCTCGGGGGTTTGAAATCCGTTTTAATGTTTTGTTTTCGAAGAAACTTTCCTATGCGGTCGGTGACTTGGTGGATATAGGAAAGAAAGACTATTGCTGCAGGAGGATCCGGTTTCGGAGGTTTGGATAGCCGTGGATGCAGATGGCGATTGATGGCAGACTGTATATCCCTAGCATGGTAACCGTTATTCCTAAGAGCTTTCCGAATGTGGTTTAATTCAGCGTAGATATTATCGGGTTGAGATATAGAAACAGCCCGGTGTACAAGCGAATTGATAACAGAAAGTTTTTGTGTAGGATGATGGTGGGAATCGGCATGTAGATAGCGATCAGTGTGAGTGGGTTTGCGATATACAGAATGATCAAGTTTGCCACTGGGTTGGCGAGAGACCTGTACATCTAAGAAAGGAAGGGAACCGTTACTTTCTATCTCCATGGTAACGTTAATGTCTGGATGTTGACTACTGAGATGATTTAAGAAGACGGGTAACGTGTCTTTACCATGTGGCCAAATAATAAAGGTATCGTCAACGTATCGGAACCAAACCTGTGAGGTCATTTTGGGCAGCTTACAGCAATATAACTAACCATTCAAGCCTTTAGGGCAGCCTATTTATATTTCAAACCCGTTTCCCGCATATTAACTTTTCATCACATATCCTAGCAATTTTAAATTCGAACACCATGATTTGGGCCACCCTTTATATAATGACCCTTGCACGTGGCTTTAGTTCCGCAACGCTGGTTTCAAGCGTGTTAAAAATTCCTGTTGGAGCAAATGAGGAAGCCTCGTCTTTCTTGTTACACCGCGAGGCGCTTGGTGACGCTTTCGTTCTTGGTAGGCATTATTTTGTTTTTCCTGCAAGCAGGCAGTGACCACTGAGTCGTTCGTCGAGACGCAAGGAGCGTGTAGCACGCCGTGTTGTGTACCGTCGGTACGTGGGTGTTTCAGCATTCCGATGGCCGAGTTCTGCTTCACTGAGTGAGGGTTGACCCTTCTATCCCGATAAAACGGGGAATACATCTGCAGGACGTTTGGATTTCTTGGCCTCACCGTCGTTTTGGTCTCATGAGGGACGCATTCCAGTTGACGCCTTGACAAGGCGGATTTCTGCCCGCATTCACACGTGCCGCCCACGCTTTCGCACCTACGTCGCCTCTGCAGGCATGTCGCTAGGTGACCTCTCGCCCTGGCGCTCGAGGATCGTCAAGAATACAGGTATCTGTGTATTCAATTTATAACGTATTATCTGTCATTTATGTTGACTGAACTTATATTGTGTGTGTGCTAGTTTTACTGTGCGTTAATCACTGCCAACAGAACGTATTAGCTGTCATTTATGTGGCCTAAACCGAGGCTAATTTATTGTGCTAATTCAATTAGTGCTTTTTGATCGTAGTTGTTGTAACTAATCAGCTGTTATTTATGTGACTAAACCTTGCACACAGTGTTTGCTAATTCACTGTATTTTGGCTAGCTAATTCACTGTGTTTTGGCCGTATTCATTTGCCGCTAATTACTTGTTATTTATGTGACTAAGCCTTGCACACAGTGTTTGCTAATTTACTGTATTTTGGCCGTATTAATTTGCCGCTAATTACTCGATATTTATGTGACTAAACCTTGCACACAGTGTTTGCTAATTCACTGTATTTTGGATTGCTAATTCACTGTATTTTGGCCGTATTCATTTGCCGCTAATTACTCGATATTTAGGTGACCAAATCTGGCACCTGTTGCTTGCTAATTTAATGTGTAATCGATCAGACATCGTCTTCAAGGCTTAAAATTGCTGACTGTGGTCGCTCGTTTAATGCACGAAGGCCGCTTTCCTTTGTAAATAAACATCTGCTATTTGTGTGGTTTAAATCTGAATCTACTAAATTAATGGGCTTTGGCCGCTAATTATCGTTCTCGGGTCGTTGACCTTTTTGGGATAATCATCCGTGGTGGGCGCGGGTCTAATTTGAATATCGGCCTTGGATCACGAACTTGGTGGCTCCGTCGCCGTCAATTTCAGTTTCGCGTACTGTCCGGTCAAGGCACGTTGGATTTAGGAGTTCATAGTCAGGCCGCCCATGGCCGGTAGTATAGTCAGTAATTATTTCGGCTACTGATATTCCAACCATTTTTGTGTGACCATTTGCTGTTATGTTGTACTAGAAATAACGCGCCACTCCAGCTGGGGCACTAAATTTAGGCATAGTGTAATCTTGGTTACCCTGTAAATTACCCCTTTGTAAACGTCAGACCAATAGACGAATATTTGAACTAGGGCCTTATTATTGCGGCGAAATTGTGCATGCTCTTTTCAGGATAAGTTTTCTGTGTAACGTTTGATGTACGACGAAGTTTGAGCGTTGGAGCGACACAGGTAGGTCTGGCGACGCAGCCGCAGTAGCGACGATACCCGAAATAGTTATTCAAGTATTTTTCCCGAAATTGTAATTCGAGTTCTGCGGCTTCTCGAGTACCTTCCTGATGTAGTACCCTGTGTATTTCTCGTCCCGTCTAACCGTCCAGGTCCGGTTGCACGAGTATACCCCGAGACAGACCTGGTGGCGCCCTTTTATTTCGACTCACCCTATATATATGTCACGCCACGCTTACCCAGTGATGTAGCGTTTGAACCAGCCCATCTCCCTGAGCGTATCAGCCGAGGCTTTTAGCCTGTTTTGACGAATCTCAGGGCGAGCGTGTCACTTTTTTCCCGGACTTAACCAGTCGTGCGATACTCACACCGCGTGGGTGTCGTTAAGTCATTTTGATACCGTAACAAACCTTAGGTTTCAATTCTGAAGATTCCAGAGCTACGGTTTCGAAAGCATCCATGAAGATAATTGGCGACGACATGTGAAAGAAAAGAACCCATGGCCGCACCATCATCTGCAAATCCCTATTCTTCTTTAGCAGAAAGATTCGCGAAGCTATTGAGATTTACAAGCACCCTAACAATCTCAATCGGGACGAAGGCATTCCCCTTCCTTCTATGTGGAAAGTGCTAATTCCTAAGCCCCGCCCACCGCCACTGAACCACGACGGCATTTGCTGAACCGCGACGGCGCTTGCCTATAAATTCTCGCTTTTCTCCTTCCGATAGTTAGTCGAGTTTCGACTCTGACGTAGTTCACACGTTGAGTTACCGTGCTCTTTTACTTTTCCTCCTGATGAAGCCCCTTACGAAAGTGGGCGAAACGTCATGACACGGTCCAATCCCGAAAGTCGTTTGTTACTTAATGACAATGGCCGTGAAAGCCTCAAAAATTATCTAAATTTAAGTGATGTTAAAAACCATAAAAAACTGATATTATTTTAGTGTATGGTGAATGCCACAGTAATGCAAATGCAGCGTTATTCACTGCACAGAGCATCATTTGAAAATATGTGTATGTTGGGTTGCACACTCGAGGAGTAAGCGGCGCCAAGTTTCGTGACCCACCCTGTACATGATTGCAGTAATGTTTTTGCTTTGTTGTTTCATAACTTTCCATAATTGATATAGCATATCCATAATTCCCTTCAATATTTAACAATAACCTGATAGGTTTTCCCAGTGAAGGGTTTATAAACATGGCAACAACAGTAATAGTACTCTACAACGGAACTGTGATGGCAAAATAACAAATACTTCAATCAATGAAACTCAACGATCAATTAAGCCCATTAAATGTAAAATTTTGATTAAGCACGGCAGTGCCGAACTTGGAAATTCTGCCAGCGTCACTAAAACCAGACGGATACCAAATAATAATCACCAACGCAGTACGATTTACCTTTGGACGAGCAGCGTCACAACGTCACAACGCCGCCCTGTAAATATTGACACTGTGCATTTGCATATAGCAATTTCGAAAATGGGCCTCCAGTTTTGACGAATTAAAACTGCCTATTGCTTTATCCACTTCGGGAAAACTCGCCGATAAAAGCAGCTAAATTTATATTAGCGCTGCCCACTTTCGTTCAATGAAGATGGATAGCACTTAATCGGGTCAGCAGATTCTTTCCCATTTATCTGGCATCAGATTTTATGGCAGCCGTAAGACCGCGGTTCCTCAAAGGGGTTAATAAATCCGGCTCCGAGATCCGGAAACGCATGCCGTATGGTTTCGGGAACGAGCGAGCCTTAGTAAAGCGATCTTTTCTCAAGATAAAATTAATAGCACGATAAACACACGACGATAAAAGGGAAACCGCAGGAAAATCTCTGATGCCTCATTAGGGGGATAATTTAAAAATAGAACCGGCGCAGGATATCTCGCTGAACTCCCTGTCCTGAAAGAAGATTTAATTTTGCAGTTAATACCAACTAATTCTTTGAGTGCGAAAAGATGCGATTGCCGTTCTGGTCTAGTTTCCACTTCCTATAACTACCTACTGTGAAAATTCTATCTATGTAAATGTTTGAGAATATACAGTAATGTTCTGCGACCAAACAACCATTCAAATTTAAATAATATGTTGCATAATGTTGAAGGTGTTTGTTTTAAACTACATTATATATTCTTTGTAATTTTGAATATTTATTTATATTAGATATAAAAATTCAATTAAAATTAATGTTAGATGTAATTGCAATTCACATGACTATAAATAGATACACTTTACCCTTCCTACCTGCTGTAAAATTCCTTTTCTCCCTTCGTGTCGTAATTCTTAAATTTTTTGTTTTTGTGGACATTCTTGTGATAGCTTTGTACAGTAAGAGATTCTCCTTATCGCTTCTAGCCGAAAAAGATGTAAGTTTTAAATATTTTGGTGCAAATGCAATCGATATTTCCTGTTTTGCAATTCCGAAATAGTCCTTGTAGTAGGCCAGTCAAATAAGAATTTTTCGATGAATTAATTCCCAGCAAACTTTAAATCGTTTCAGTAACTTCATTTGGTCCTAAATAAGTGCAATCTGAGTTTGCACCATCCCAGGAGGTGAGCTTAACTTATGGGAGCCCAATAAAAAGTAAATTTTTGCAGTTTTTTCAGTTTTTTGCTTGTAGTTCGAAATCAGTGCGTCGGGCGGAAAATGGCATCCCATTCAATGTTAAAGACGGTTAAATTCTGCGTAGAATGAGTATCTAAATCTTTAAATTCGGTTCAGCAGTATAGCCGAAATCAAAAGTTAGAAACCGCAAAATTTTCTTATTTCAGTGCAAACTTACATTTTGCGACTTTCCAGGACCACATATCTTTGAAACAGATATTTCTATTGAAAAAAAAACCATAGAATGAAAGTTGTAGAGAATAAAATTTCACGTTATATAGATATATTAATAAGTTCATTCTGAGGAGTGAAGAACATTTCAATGCAAATCTCTAAGATATACACAATCAGAAAACTAGCTATACATGTAAGTATACACACGCTGAGTAGAGATTTGAGGTAGTATGAATGAAAAGCAATTTTATTTTTCAAATGTGGAGTTTATGCTTGACAATGGACACCATGCAGAAATACTGCACCCACAGCTTTGTGGTAGGTCCATTCTTCTCAAGCTCCGAAAGTTTCTCATAGAATTGGTCCATAATGCTCACGAGCGCTGGTTGGTACAGGCGTTATGAAAAATTCGGAGCTCCCACATCCTCCCCCAATATCGCCTCATTCTCGTCGTCAGTAATGGTCATTGTTGACAATATAGTCCTTGCCAGTGCCAGGTGAACTAAAATATGACCCCTGACAGCTCTTGAATATGCGTGCCCCGTCAGTATCTTTTCTGTAGACTGTCTTGGGTATATGGTGCTAAGGGCATCCTGCAGCCCACTACCGTCCATTATGTATTCAATAGCACCCATATAAGACATCAGCAGATGGAAGCCACCTATACGCACGATCACTGAAGATAATGGAGAATCAGAATTGCAGGAAGCCAAACTTTATTTGCCAAACCATAGAGATGAACTTAGAAGGACTTAAAACCGATTTCGAATTTATGCAAAATTTTGTCTTTTAAAATGACTGAATTTGAAAATTGAGATATCTATATAACGTGAAATTTTATTCTCTACAACTTTTTTTTTATGAGTTTTTTCAATACGAGTATCTGTTTCAAAGATATGTGGTCCTGGAAAGGCGCAAAATGTAAGTTTGCACTGAAATGAGAACATTTTACGGTTTCTAATTTTCGATTTCGGCTATACTATTGAACCGAATTTAAAGATTTATATACTCATTCTACGCAGAATTTAACCGTCTTTAATATTGAATGGAGTATCATTTTCCGTCCGACGCACTGTTTTCGAGCTACAAGTAAAAAACTGAAAAAACTGCAAAAATTTACTTTTTTTGGCTCCCAGAAGTTAAGCTCACCTCCTGGGATTGTGCAAACTCAGATTACACTTATTTAGGACCAAATGAAGGTATTAAAATGATTTCCAGCTTGCTGGGAATTAATTCCTCAAAACGGTGTTTTTGGATCTAATTTAACTGGCCTATAGGTGCTCTTTTATACATTCCACATAATTGTTTATCTTAAATGTATTTGTCGTTTAATTAAATCACTTTATTATGAAACAAAATTTCTTTGTGTGTTTATCATATTATTGTAATTAAGTACCTATTGGGTACGAACAGTGGAAAATATTTGAAGTTATTATGGTAATCATTAAAAGTTGAATTTTCCAACATGTTACTTATTCCCTTGAACATAAATTATATGAAAAGCAAGTAAAATTAAAATTATAGCTTTGTAAATTATGTTTATCAGAGTGCTTTAGAATTATTCTAGCAGAATTCAACATAAATACGTCATTAACAAAGATGTTTCGAATTGTTTGTAAATATTTTGATTTGATTCCCATTTTTCTATAAAATATAAACTCAAATATTTCTGATTCCCTGGACATACAACTTTAACTAAGTGTTTAGAATACTTTATAAGATTTTAAATTATACGCCCAAAACTGTTGAACAAAAAACAACCCAAATTTCACGAATAAATTAGGCAAAAAATTGTTAATTTCGCTTGTTTGCTTAGCACGCTACTTAATGCTTCGTTTCAAATACTCGTATGAGAAATATTTTGCTATATAACAATGTTTCCTTTGAAATTTGACCTTTTTGAGTTTGGTAAAGGTATAGATCTTTTACGATATTGAATAAATCTGCAATTTTGTGTACTAACATTTCTTAAAATCATAATTTCTGTTTATGTGTTAATAATGAATCCTACGGCAACATGTAGAATTTAAAAAAATAAACAAATTACATAATTATTATTGAGTCATTTATATACAGTTTGATTAACTTATATTAATATCTGCCATATATTACTATTTCTTGTTTGTTATTCTCAATTTTCCATCTAGGAGCAATGGAAATTATTTATAAAAATGACAGTATCGGATATAAAACTTATTGCAGAAAATAAAATGTTTTCCAGAAGAACTACTTCCGCGACTCTTACAAATTTAAATCTTTTTTATATCAATTGGGTATTATGTTGTTATATTCATGTTACCTAGTAGATAACCAAAAACGAAATAGATTCTAGATGCACCAAATTGTGCAATAAACTTAATTTTTCTATTTTTTTTCCTATAATGTCGGAGCAGGGGGGGGGGGGGTTGATACGTTCTATGGATGTTACCGCTTCCCACATCTCAACTTTGAAACGAGCAGCTGGTCCACCTCGCGTGGCAGGGCCGGCGGTTGGCGTGGGTAGTACTATCCACTCGAAAATATCCATGTGGGTAATTACCCACTCGAAACTTTCGAACGGTACCGGGATCTGTTCTAATGAAAGAAGTTTTTCAGTTTTAAGATCGACTATGGCACAGAATCGGTTAAACCACGTTGCTATTTTGTATTGCTACCCGGATTCCGTTGATGTGCTCGATTTAGAAACTTTAATGGATGAATTTATTGTTCGTAATAGAAAACGAACGTCTTGTTTCGCCCTACGAACATGATTTATTTGTATCTTTAAACGAAAGCAAATAAACTGAACTTTGTGACATCTCAAAGTATATTTTAATCAATTTTTGATCGTAACTCTGTATCCCTCATCCCTTCATATGAGTTTTTTGTGAAAAATCACTTGGAACTCCCCCCCCCCCCACCATACTACCCACTCGGGCTAAAAGTGCGACGCCGGTCCCTGTCGCCTGGATTGTTTATTTTCAGATTTACATAATCATATACCTACCCATGTGTTTTGCATACTTTCTTATTGCTAATTACGTTTAATCATTTCAATCATTTATATGCTAAGTTACAACTTAGGATATTAAATATCTGGATCCTTCGAGCATCGCTGGTTTGCGGAGAATTTCAACTTAAGCAGCAGTCGCTAGCGGTCCTAGCTCAAGCCACACGTGCGTAAACGACTCAGTGCAAAATCGCCATAAGGCGAGCTAAATACGAAGCGACTGGAAGCCTAGTAAATATAACAGGCAGTGATAACATTTCAAGCAAGTGCTCCTTTAATCGTGTACAGAACAAGTACGCGAATTGTGAAGCCGCCAAGTAGTTTAGTGGCGACCATTTGGTTATGTGACATCAGCCGCCGTAGCAGCACAAGAGCTAGCAGCCAGCTGATTCCCCCACAACTTTTGTGGTAAATTTTTTAAGTGTCACACCGTCCAAGAGATGATAACGCACTCAATTCCGAAAATAATGTTGTAGTTTTCAGGCCCCGATTTCTATTATTGCAGCTTAAGCAACCAGAAACGCTTTTCAGGCTGTATTGTGAAGCTTTCGCCAGCGCAAAGGACATAGACAAATAAAACGTACGCAAATTGAGAAGCCGGGTGTTGATGCCTCTTCATTTGTGCTACTTTATTCCATGCTGGTACCACCACTGGGCATTGAATGCCCGAAATCCTGACGCCAGACATTGATGCAGCTTAACGTTTGTATATCAAAGACAATTATTTAAGGGGTTAATATTATTTGTACATGTATTGTAAATACAATTATTCTATTATTGTTTCTAAATGTGATTAGGCAGCGAGCTATCACGCATAGATAATCCATTCTTAATTGACACTGTTGCGTTTAGGAATGACCACTCATTTTAGGGTTTAATCCCATTTTCCATTGTTTTCTTTATTGTTTTATGTATATGTGTTTTTAAGGTCACTATATCTATGTTTATTTGTGTGAGCAAATTGGCATTTATTGTGAACGTTGTTTGAAGTCAGTTTCAGCCCGAGAAGTGCAGGCCAGCTTCCTGATTTAGCAGATATTGACACTTTATAGCCACGAATCGAGTTAAAGTTTGAGTTTGATGTATACTACGCTAGCTAGGAAAACAAATAGGTTTATAAAAATAGTAAGGCGTACGAGACGTCTCATAATTAAATGTCCCGACGGAGAGACAAATAAACGACTTGTTTCAACTTCCATATTAATATATCTTGCAAGTCCCCATCTCGAAGTCTCTTTTCCTCTTTGCGTTCCTTAACTCTTGTTTCCATGTTTCTCTTGATCTTCCTCCCCTCCTACGGCTTGGTGAGTAATACTCTGCTAGTATTTTAGGCCACCGATCATTTCTCATCTTCATAACGAGTTCATAGTAAGTTAATTTCCGTTGTTCATTTTTGTCACTTTATAGTCGTTGTCGTACACGTTCTGTTCCTCGGCTCCTAATTTCTAACATGTTTAAGACTGGATATTCTGCACGATCTTAGTAGGAAGTCCATTCCAAATGCTTCCAGTTTTTGCCCATTAATCCAATGCGTTGTCAAAGGTGAAACAATTGACTACTACATATATGCTTATGTTTGTATCCATTTTTATTTTACGTTACCATAACAGATAATTTAGTTTCGGGATTACTATTCTACCGTTGTATTTTGGATTGGCTATTTTTATCGTAACATTCCTCTTGTAATCTTTGCATGTTTTAATGTTTTCGTTTCCCAATTCAATATCATTCCCTCTGTCTTGTTTAAATGTATCTTTAGACCCCACTCGGAAAATTATTCCAGCAGTTTTCCAACCATAAACTGGCATACATCTTAATTATATTTTTATATCTCCGTTCCCAGTTTTAGAACACTTGATGCTTTTTGGTATAGGTTTATATACTCTTCACGTATATAGCTTATACCACTTCCCTGTAATACTCGATGAGATAAAAATACAGTATCAGAAGCCTCTTCCTATTTCAAGAAAATTATGCGTACTTAAATATTTTTTAAATGCGCCTTTCTCTGCTATGCTCTTCAATATATGTGTTCTCTTGTTTGATAAGATTTTTCAAAATATTACCATATAACCTCCTAACAGAAACAGTTACGCTTATGCCCCTATAATCTTCACACTCCTTTTTATTTTCTTTGTTTGTGTATTGAGCTAGAATATGACATAAATATTCCAATCCCTACGGATACCACATCTTTCCCTCATACATTCGTTGAACATCACAGCCAATTTTTCCGGTCCATATTTCATTTCTACCGTCCCATTTAAGTGTCCCTTTCTTCGATCAGTAGGGTCATCGCCGTTCTTTATTACTAATTGGTGTTATATTACATGTCTTCTTAGTGTCCGTTCTTAGATGTTTAAAAGTCTGTCGAGCTTCTGATATCGATTTTTTCATCTTCCCTCATCTCGTTTCTACTTTTGGTCATTTATTTTTTGTCTTCTCTGTTTACCGGGACATATGCCTTCCTATCTTCACTGTCATGTGTTCTGAGTTAAATCTCATATAAGATTTTCGATTTATGTAAAAAATGATGAAAATTCCAATCAATGATTACATTAATCCATCTTGGTATAGCAGTAGCATATCTAGCTGCTTCAGTTTGCACAATTTCAGTAGCAATTCTACAGATGACATGTTTTTAAATCGTTTTTAATAAGTAAGAGCTGCTTAGATATAATTTGCTCTGAAGAACACTTACCCTAATAAATGTTTTCTGATTGCAAATTAAAACTAATTTAAAAACCCATTTCCTGACTCCAAAAACGAACAAAACTCTGATTTAGAAAACTGAGACTACATATTTCAAGTAAATCCCGGAAACGATATTTCTGCGTCTTGTTAGATGTCAACCTAATGGGAATCTGTAGCAGCGAATGTTACAACTAGAGCAATAAAAGCGGCAGCAAATTGAGTTTCAATTTGGCGGAGGCGCCTCGAATCCTGATCAAACAAGTGTTATTGAAAAATTCCACAATTCGCAATCAAAGCGAGACGCAAAAAATCGGACAACCTGAAAGCAGCCTCTTCTAATCAGTCGAATTTTCGTGCGAAGTCTCTGCCAGATAAGCGCCGATTTGATAAGATGCAGGTGAAAGGATAACTGATGTTTGCTTTTCGCGAGTTGGCGCTGTTTGCTTCGCTCACAATGGAATCTGTGCACAGTCCAAAGTAATTGATTTCGGAGTTTCGAATACGCGTAAAATTTAATGGCGTGATACATTAACTTAGTCAACAACTGCTCCATGTAATGGGATCAATTTTCAGGCTTCATAAAAGCTTACAATTACGGCAACGAGAATGTTTGGTTTTGATCTTCTGAGGGTGTCGATTTAGCGGCATTAAGGGCGGGATAAAAATAGAAAAATGAAAACATCTACAAACGACATTGCCTATATATAGTTCATAAAGCGATTATTTCTATATTACTGAAATGTCACAGGCTTAGGTTTAGAATACATATACTAATTAATCAATATGTTATGATTATGAAAGACATTTTCTCATGAGACTACGTTGAGCTGACTAAGCTAAAGGTAAGTTTAAAATTCCAAGATTTTCAAGCATTCGCAATCGATATCTTAAAAAGATTCAACTTTTTATTAGAAGTATTTCCTTATTAATACAGTACAGGTCCAAATATACCACAGATTGTCAATAAAAGATTCCTTAAAATTGGCATATGTCAATTATAATTCATCTTGAGCTGCTTTAATTAGTCATAATAAGTTTCAGCAGCGTAACTGTTCTACATTATGTTGGTAAATTTCCACTTAGTTTGCAAAATTAGTACTTCTTTAATGATTCGTGTATTTACGAAATAAAACTACAGTTAAATTAAGTTATTTCATATTATTTGAAGAAGAGTTAACTTTAACAGTCCATTATTTAAAATTTAAAACTACTTTAATTATATTTTTAAAATCAGTTAGTTTTTCAACTACGACCAAATTTCGATAATAGTTTCTACGACCTTTTCACCTTTCTTTGATCGATTTTTATCATTTAGAAAAGCCAATTCGAATGTTTAGATAATTTAAAGATATTTTATGGAATTCTACATGTTCGTCTAAAATATTAGTTTTTCCAAATTGTTAATATGATATTCTGTATCATTAATGCTACGAACTTTTCATTGATTCTTGTTCAATTTGTAATTTGAGAAGCTCTAAGATAAGCAACGCTTTGGCCTCCATGCCTCAATACATTATCTAAAAAAAAGACTCAAAATTTGGGTAGACTCGTGTCAAAAGAAATCTTAGGAAAGCTCGCTAGTTTATCCACAAAAATAATTTCAAGAGTTGAAGATAATTCAAAAAGTCTGCCTAGTTTTCCTGTATCACAATAAGCTTGAGTAACTAGTTCAAAGAGCCACACATTTCTTTAATTTTTCTCTTCTGGCTGTATAGAGATATTTTCTTATATTGCCCAGGTTACAGAGGCAACGCCCGAACCAAACAATACAAATACAGTAAACTATTTTCCCGGATTTACCCCCAACAAAGTGTGTTAAAAAACTCGGAAAAAAGGGCAAAATATTCACTCACCTTTATAAGACTAAATACAATAAACAACTTAAAAAGTTGCTGGGCGATAATAAAAACTAAGGAGTTCGCCGTATTGAGTGGTTATCAGCAACATCTGCATCCAAATATACGCTTTGGAAAACAATGAATAACATAAAGTAACCACATGTTTCAAATTCACCCATCAATACTCAAACAAGGCGTGGGTGAGGGATGATAGTCAAAAAGCAAGTACATTTTTTCAACGTCGCCTATGAAAATCTATCACTTAATTTAGAAAAGAAAGTAGACAATTGCACAACTAAGTGATGAAAGTAATTACTTTCATCACTAACGATGCAAGATCCGTTTTTTAACGTACGTTAATAACAATGTTATTTAAGAGAAAATGCAACGTTGGAAAAAATAGTATACACAACTTGTTATTAACGTGCCATTGTTCAACTCGAAGACACTTAACAGTCGCTAACGCTCTCGTTTAAAATGTCTAGCCCGCTGAACAATGCAGCACTTTTATAACTTGTAGTGTAATATACTATTGCTCAACACCTCGTCAACGTCTTTACACCAATTGCAGAGAACGCTTTTCCTGAAGAACCGATGATAAGGAATTTCTCGAAGCACGTAAAAGAGTTTGAGGTTACAGCCATCATTTGGACTCGATTAAATCACAAGCAATCCACAGGCTTTAACCTCATAACCAGGAACATTCTCACTGAATTGCCAGAAGGGGGCGTTAGTCTGATTACGATGATCTTTACTGCGGTTTTAAGGTTAAGCTACTTCCCTGCCTACTGAAAAGTGGCTCAAATCATACTGATTCCAAGTCAAGAAAACCACGAAACGAACTATCGTTTTACAAACCAATTAGCCTGCTACCCGTTCTGAAAGAAATACTAAAAAAATTACTACCTACGAGTACGACAAAGAATGATGCCACTAATTGAAGAAACGAACTGATAGCTAATTTTGTCTTCGTCGAGAATACTCCACCGTGGAACGAAAACATAAAATTACCACTAAAATCAAACATTTATGAACTAGAAACCAAAAGGTACTGCTTAACCACATTTATAGATATAACACAAGCCTTTGACCAAGTATGACATACTACTTTACAAGATCAAACGTAGCTTACCAAATAGGTGCCTATTATTAGTAATAATAGGTGGTATTTTAGACTGGAGGACTTAGGTCCTCCAGTCTAAAATACCACCGAATCGAGAGTTCCTCAAGGAGGTCCAATTTTATACGTAATATACAAGGTGTTTCTAAACTAAGGGCACTAAGTATTCTATGATCAACAATAAATCAAAAAGTTGTAATGAACCCGTGTCCGCAAATGAATTCTTTCTAAGATAATAATAATAATAATAAATGTATTTATTCTTGTATAAAAAAGGAAACAGGAATTAGTTTAATGACATAATCAAATAGAAAATACATAGTAATTAATATATAACAATAAAACAAAAAATATTTACCAATAAATTTATACAAGAACCACAAGGCGGAGTTCAGATGCCTAATTCTTAGTTAGGCCCTGCTTTGCCACTCAAACCTTAATATTAAGCTTTAAAGTTTAAATTTATTTAAAAAAAACAATTCACGTCACGGTTGTACATAAAAATAATTTCCGCTTTTTCACGGAAAGAAAAATCCACCATTGCGTTACTGAAACTGAATTTGACTTATTCGCGCCAAATTTCACTCGCTTGATTAACAACTTCATTAAATAATTTTAGTAACATCCACGTTTCCAAGCAACATAAACCATTCAATCATGATTTTTCCAGTTTTATATTACTTAAAGGTGATACACAATTAAAACTTTAAAGCTTAATTTCATAGAAAAGATGCCTTTGCGGACACGGGTTTTTCGAACTTTTTGATTTATTTTTGATCATAGAATACGTCTGGAAAGTATGTCCACTTATTTTAGAAACACCCTGTATACATCTGATCTCCCAGAAACGACAGGTATGCCATCGGCGACATTGGTGACGATACAGCTATATTAACTTCCCATCGCGACAAAATCATTGCTTCCATTAGAGCAAGCCCAAAAATTAGTATACGTAACATATACAACTAAGAGAGTTTCCTCCTGTGAGGGATAAAATACCTTGGCGTCCACTTAGACAGATTCTTGATCTGGAGTAAACATATTTTTTAGTAAAGACGCGTATTGGTTTGTCAAAATTAAAAGTACGTCACAAACCAACAGCTAATTATTGTAACTGATACCAAAAGTAGCGTTGTAACATATTTCTGATGCCGATGAAAATTCTTTTGCTTTTCAAATCGATGTGTACTAATATATACATTTAAAAATTGGGAAGGAATAATATATTAGAAACTGCAGGATTACTAAATGACCGCGTTATTTCAATCACTAATTTTTATTTCTAGGTGCTTTCCAAAACTTGCTAAGATTTCAGAACCAGTATGTTACGTTAATTTTAATTTCTAACGCCACTAGTCGTGGTCCATTTGGTTTTAAGCCTTTATGGGCAAAGCCGCCCCTGTCCGTTCGTTTTCACGGAATCGGGCGCGCAATATTAGCTTATCGCAGCGCGACGCTTGCTCAGGCAGCCAACGCCTGCATGTTCCTTGGAAATCTTCCTCTGCCGTTATATTCCGCGCGCGAGCGGGCATACTGTATCTCTTGCCATTAACGTAGACTGCATTTCTTGTAATTTCTGCATAGCTTGCTGGGGAAATTACCTTCTCTGCCGTTACACTCCGCGAGAGGGGACTAACAAAGCCGACAAGCTGCAAATTTAGTTTTTCGACCGGCAGTTGGAATTTTCTATATCGCATGTGTGGCACTCGACTCCCCAAGCTGCCGGGGAAGTAGCTTAGTGATTTATCGAAATTCAGCCGGAAGTGCTTCATTGTGGGGATAAGATTGCCGCAGGTGGTAACGCTGTTGTGATTCGTGACTGTGGTATTTGCCAGCATAACATTAACGGCCATGAACACTCGATTTAATTCGGATTGATTCAGTTGGGGTGAGCATAAATAAATGTTTGGGAGTATCGTGCTTTACCGTCCTCTTGCCGTCAGTTCCCCGCATAGATCGATATTATATCACGCGTCTGCGAATTGTTCCATAGAGCTGGCTATCTCCGACGCTGCCAGCCCGCTTCCTGTTGCATCTCCACTAGTGATGGGAAGTTTCGATACTTTTGCGGACTCGTTCATTCCAATCCCATTCCGCAAGTGGATCGAGTCCATCGGACTCGATCCTCGGATCGATATCGAAATGAATGTGCATTTCAGACACCCGGGGTCCTCGGTCATTCCGGACCAGGAACGAACAACGCGCGTATCTTTGTTTTGGTGAGTGGTCACGCAGTCTGTAATTCAGTATGTTTATATGTCACAAACATCAATTGGGCACATACAAAGCCGCCAAAAGCCATAAATCACTGATAACTGATAAAAAAGCATGCAACTTCGGCCGTATCATGTGTCGCCTGTCGACGTCGAGCCTTTAAAACGAACACCATCGTCACCATCATCATTTGCTGTTCCTCATCAACACATTGTATTGTATTCTGTATTGAAATGGATTGAATAACGGAATGCCAAAGGAATGAATGTCCGCGAGAATTGACGCCTCGCGACCTTTTCGTTCCTCGGAACGAATCCGGATCGAAACTTGGACTCGATCCAAATCGATCCTGCCCCGGATTCGATCCTTTGTATCGAATCCGACCGGATCGACACATCCCTAATCTCCACCCAGGCATCTTCTCGTCACTTTTGATCATATCTCGCTGACGCCTTCTTCTCGATCGCTGTATCGCACATCTGGTGAGCGAACTGCTAGGCGCTGCCTTCCCTCCATGGCTTGACGTACTGTAACCAATTCTGCATTTGCGCTATATTAAAATGTATTTTACCGTCCTTTTTGAAGTGCTTGCATGCGTAGATTTCGGTTTATGTTCGAAGTGTTATCGTCTAAATCTGTATATTACTGTATTTACGATATAGTAGCCTTTTCAGGGATTTGTCTTTTGACTGTAGTTTGCGAATTTGAAGTCAATCGTTTCATATTAGCTAGTATTCTCCTGACGTCACATAAGAAAAGGATTACTTGAAATTCATCTTCAGATTGCTGTACCAGATTTCGTGTAACTTTATGTGCTCATTAAAGCGATTTAAATATTAGTTTGTGTCTCTTTTATTATTCTATTGTAAAGCAGATATGCAGAACGTATTTTTATAGCGAAATTAATAGCTGAAGGTAATGTAAGAGCACTGTGTCCATTTCACCATCTTTTTGCAACTCCGTTGATGTGTCTTCAACTTTGGAGACGTCTGAAAGACCTGGAGTTTAGTTAGAAAACCTTGTTGCGCCTGACTTAAGCATACTCGAGGTACCCTTATTTGAAACAGCGAACAAACACATTTCAGGTACCTCAAACCGCCTTTGTCTCGATTGAAGGCTAGCTTTAGCAAATTATTGTTACGGGTTCTTTATTTCCACTACCGTTTTTTCTCGTAACAAGTACTTTAATGGCATCCATACGGTGAACTTAATAATTTGTTCGGGTGAATTATTGCATCAAAGTTCCAGCAGTATGTAGGAAAATACAGTTCTTGATTTTCAAATATAAATGAATAAAGTAACATGTCTTCCGTATAATTAATACTTATCATTAATGATTGCATACACTTTCTATTCGACAGTTTCAACAGAATTATCTGCAGAAATACTCTATTATATTTTGGAACTTCATAATTTATGTTTAATTGACTGTCGCAATACTTTCACGAACCTCTCATAAATCGCCCCTCTGTCGAAGATTCCAAATCTAGAATTTTTAAGGCGGAAATTAACTTTCTGGGCGGCCACGTCGCTTTACATGCTTGGTGGTCCAAAATCCGCTCGATATGAGCGAAGCGCTTCCGCAATTCATGTTGGAAATTTTTACATTAAAATGCTAAACGTGTGTGGAGAAGAAACGGGAAGAGTTTACCAACATCGATTTGGGTTGTTGCGATATATCACCTGCGAAATCCGGACGTGATGGGCTTAAAATGCTATTTTGAAGATGCTCCCTTCAGCTGAACGTGTAAATTAAATTCGTAGTCAGTTTTTTGGGGTGCAAATCGCGCCGTATGATTCTAACCAAAACAAATTAGAAATTGTCCATCTCTTTGTTCTTCTCCGATCCACCCAATGAAGTGTAAACTAAATCTTTATCAAAGTACACACGATTTAAAATTCAAAGAATAGAATAAAACACGATGACTACAAAAATTAGGATGTTATGATAAGCGAGACTTAAGTATACGTCATAAAATACATATAAAGCAATTTTAAAGCTACGTCCAAAGTATCGTTTTTAGGTAATCAGTTCAGTGGCTGTATAATCTAATTTCCATTACACGTTTTCTACTCAGGGAATGGTGCATGCAATTCTTTAATAGCAGGCATATTATATTTGTGTAAATCATTATTGTATAACAATCATTTCTTTTTCTGGATTGAAATAGAGAGAATACTCTGAATACCTGATTTAATCATTACGTCTTTGCTGATCTTTTTGAGAAACGGAAGACAATCATTATGACAATGGCGCATTTTAACGAATACGTCTTCAAACCATACAGTAATTAGCAATATGTGAGACAAAGGTACAGGGCTGAAAACCGGGGCTGTGTGACCTATAGTCAACTAGAATTTGAAACACTTCGAATATGTTTATTTGCTTCCGCTATGAACGTCCTGTTCAACAGAAAATACTCGATCCAATTTACAAATTGTTCCCTAACGCATCAATCGTGTAATCTGTAATAACAAAATGTAAAAATTAACACAATGCAATGTTGCATTGAAAGCAGATGCTCACAAACATCGAAACTTGACCAACTATCTTAGCTCTTTTATGACTTACTGATTACTCTAAAGCTTCTCATAATATATCTACATTATAGAAATTAATCTAGACGATTCTCCACGAAAATGTTGTATTTGGTTTTAACCCATAAGTTATTGTTGGAATTTAGAAAAATCAGGAAAAATCGCAGATTATTTATTTTCACAAGAGTTCACTTCTGCTTTCTGCAGGAAAGCTGCAAATAAACAAAGAGCAAACTTTTGAAAGAAAACTGACAACTGCATTGCACTTGAGCACGACCAATACAAACAGTCGGGAAGAGAAAGAAAAAGATGCCTTCTTCGTCATAACGTACCTTCTTTTATTTACCATTGCTTTACAGAAAAGTTCGCTACTAATTACATAAAAATTAGAAACGACTTCCAAGATTTAAATTTAATGACTGGCAACGAGAGTTCTTTCGGAGGATCTACCACTGATTTACAGCGCTTCATATGTTTCACACACGCATTCACCTATTATTTTTATAGTGCAATATAGAATTATGTCGTTATGATAAAAGTAATGCGCCTGGTTTATTACTTTAATTAGAAGCGCTTTCAAAGGTAGATGAAGCTTCATTATGAGCAGAACAATAAATCTTTATCTGTATTTCATTGTAGCAGTAATATATCGTCTTCATAGACACATCGCAAGTGTATGTTGTTTACTATGAAGGTTTTTATACACGATAATCGATACCTCCTCCGCAGTTGCAAATATGGGAGTAAATGTACGATTTTTTATTTCGTTTTCTAGCTACGTTCGGAGTCTTATATAATAATTTCTTTTTTAGCGGACCAGTGTATAGTTTATACTCTTTAATTCATTTAATGGTTCTCAAGTCGAAAGACGACATATATATTAAGTAAATTATTTAATACAAAATGATAAGAAAATGCCGAAACTCTTAACGCTACTCCAATAGTAACTCGTACTTAAAACACTTTTGTTTTATTAAATGCCAATTTGCACTTGCTATTAGGTAGTGGTGTTAGATTCATTAGAAAATACACGCTGCCACTGCAATTGACGCCACAAAGAAGAAACCAATAGCCAATAGTCATGTCGGAATCTAATATGTCGAAATAATCGGGACAACTAGCTGTACTGGAAATGAAACTAAATAAGAGACGGATGAGTGATTCACATCTGCGTGATAAGAGGGATTATTCGAAGAATTTGTTGTTTCCTTGCAACATTTAAAATATTTAGACGACTTATTAATTAGCATGCACTTTAAAATGTAATTTTCTACACAAACTTTGGATCACTTGGAAACTCGTTTCCATAACGTTATAACTCCTCATTAAAAATTTATGAGTAGCGAGTGTTGCCGAGCATTATGCAGTCTTTCTAGAGTAAAATGCTGACGAATTCGAGAAAAATTTAAACATTTTCAAGTGGAAAAGATAAGCCATCTACAGTTATAAAAAAACACTGTTAACTGGTAACTACTTGATAGCTTTTTTGACTCCTTGAGTAACATATTTCAATGTTCTAAGTTTATTATTTGCTCACTAGATTTAATTTAACGTTATTAAGGTAATACGTATTGTTACGTTCTTAACGTTCGGGCTATTTAAAATTATACGACAAACATGGGTTCAAATATTTATTTACAACTATTGGATTAATTATTGTTATTTACAAACACACGAGAGAATTATCAAGCAGATTACAAATTAATACAAGCACTAACGACTATCGGTACACGTATTTCTATTACATACGGATTTATTTATATCACTCTTAAACACTAACGATTATATATTTATTTATTTTTATTAGTTATATGTACACGCGTTTTTATTTATATGGGGGCTTCTAACAAGCCTCGACGTGAGTTCGAACTGCCGCAGAATTATTTCAGAACTGAACTGCGAGTGAACTCCGCCCGCTTATATATCACGCCGGTAATTTCTTCCAGAAGCCTCCAGATAGTCTGGATATTCACTAGAAACTCCAGACGGAAGCATGACGCATTTGACCTCGGGCCCGTTCTCGGGGCATCTGTTCGAAGTGACTCATCGCGCACACCTGCTTCTAGATCGATCTGGAAGTCGTTCTCGCATTCGTTACACTGCCCCCGCCTTAGGTCGTTCTGTCCCAGAACGAGTTGCGTCGGGTGCCTGTCACTCGCTCTTGTGGGAGTTTGATGGCGGTATTTACAGGGGGTGCCCTTCTTGCACATGGACTGGCTGAAGAAGCAGCAGTCCCCCGTGGGCCCCACGCTTCGTAACGGGCTGCAACAGCAGACCTCGATCCGGACGCCGGTCGTCCCTTGTACTACCGATCGGTATGCCCTCAGGAACAGGTGAATGCACTGGTCCCAGTTACGCTGATGCTCGGAAACCACCCTGCACAGATGCTTCCCCATGGTTTCGTTCATTCTTTCCATCATGCCGTCCGATTGCGTATGGAGGGCAGTAGTCCGGGTCTTGCGTATCCCCAGTAGCTTACAGACGTTCTGGAACGGTCCAAACTCGAAATTCCGGCCCTGGTCGGAATGTAACTCCAGGGGGACTCCAAAACGGCTGAAGAACTCCTTCACCAGAACATCAGCGACAGTACCGGTCTCTTTCTTCGGAACGGCGTACGCTTCGGGCCATTTGGTGAAGTGGCCCATGCACACCAAGATGTATTTATTTCCCGCTTCGGTTTCGGGGCATGGTCCGGCGATGTCAATGGCTATACCCTCGAACGGACCACCGACGTTGTACTGCCACCTCGGAGCTCTACGTCTTCCAACAGGTCCGTTTCCCGTAGCGCATGCTTCGCACCTCCGGCACCACTCTCGGACGTCACCTTTGCAGCTCGCCCCGTAGAACCTTTCTTGGACCTTCTGCAACGTCTTCTTCAATCTGAAGTGTCCTCCAGAGGAGCAATCATGCAAGTAGCGCAGAACCTCGGCCACTCTACTCCTTGGAACCATCGATCGTGATCTCGTTGCCCTACTGTCCTCATCTTCCAAGATTCTGGTCAGGACGTTGTTGTCCAGCTGCAAGGAGTCCCATTGCGCCCAATAAGTCTCCACTGTTGCGTTGGTGGCGGGGACCTCCTGCCAGGTAGGTCGACGGCCATCTTGCTTCCAGGCTATAACCGCGCCTAAGTCGGGGTCATTCTCCTGGCTACTCTGTAACTCGTCTGGCTCCCACGAGTCGTCGACCACAGTGGTACGATTAATGGGTACCACACGACTCTCCAGTCTCGAACAGTGGCCGCAGTCAGCAGGGCAAGGCCTCTTGGATAACGCATCGGCGTTGCGGTGGACTGTGCCAGGTCGATAATTTATTCCCAAGTCAAACTCTTCTAGGCGCTCGATCCACTCGGCCACCTGCCCTTCAGGGTTCTTGCACTGCAGCAGCCATCTCAGAGCAGGATGGTCGGTCCTCAGCAAGACTCTTTTGCCACACTCAACTGATTTATGTTTTCCTACATCAGTACGGCCGCTGGGATGATCTCCGCACTCGACGATGTCTTGGTACCGGGCCACCAAATCTTCTATCTTCTTCCGTTTTCGTTGGCTCATGCCCCCTCCCAGTATTGGGTTCCTCTTGACGGTTGCCAGTTCCCTGCTGACGTTCATCATCCTTACTGGGACCCCAAGCCCAGTCTTCACCAACGTCTTCCCTACCAGGATACCATGAGTGAGCTTCTTGCCACCATCAGGCTCGACCACGCGCACCACGTTGCCCCGGAGATCGCCATCCAGGTATGCATCCACGACCCTCTCGGCTCGTCCTTGCAGAGTAACATCTTCCGCCCATACCACTTGTGCCGCGATCTCTCCTCTTGGGTGTCGGGAAAGCTCCTCCCCACCCACGTGCAACTCGCCGCGTCTCAGGTCCAAAGCGCACTCACACTTATCCACAACATCCATTCCCAGAATGCACTCGTCCGCAATGTCAGCATAATCGGGCTCAACCACGCGCACCACGTTGCTCCGGAGATCGCCATCCAGGTATGCATCCACGACCCTCTCGGTTCGTCCCTGCAGAATAACATCTTCCGCCCATACCACTTGTGCCACGATCTCTCCTCCTGGGTGTCGGGAAAGCTCCTCCCCACCCACGTGCAACTCGCCGCGTCTCAGGTCCAAAGCGCACTCACACTTATCCACAACATCCATTCCCAGGATGCACTCGTCCGCAATGTCAGCATAATCGGGCTCAACCACGCGCACTACGTTGCTCCGGAGATCGCTATCCAGGTATGCATCCACGACCCTCTCGGTTCGTCCCTGCAGAATAACATCTTCCGCCCATACCACTTGTGCCGCGATCTCTCCTCCTGGGTGTCGGGAAAGCTCCTCCCCACCCACGTGCAACTCGCCGCGTCTCAGGTCCAACAACAGAGACCGAACTCTTCCATTTATTTTCCCATCAAGCTTTTGGACTACTTTCTCTTCTGCGGTTTCCAGCTCTTCCTGCCCGACCTTCAGCTCTTCTCGTGCTTTCTGCCCGGCTTCCAGCTGTTCCCTAAGATCCTCTTGTGCTTTTTCTGCCTTCTTTCGACCGGATCGCAATTCTTCCCTAAGCTCATCCTTGAGGTTTTCTTGAGTGGCTTTCAATTTTTCCTCAAGTTTTTGGACTGCTTTCTCTTGCTCGGCCTTCAGCCATTCCTTAAGTGCTTTCGCGGCTTCCTCTGCCTTATCTTGTGCCTTCTTTTGGCCGGCTTTCAATTCTTCCTGGCCAACTTGGATCTCTTTCTTAAGTTCCTCCGCCTTGTCCTGGCTAACTTGCATCAGTTGCAAAAGTTGGCTTAATTGGGCTTCCATTTTGTTACTTTGAGATCTCGTCAAAGGCATCCACACTATCCACTTAAATTTATTTATCTGACCGTCGTTTTATCGGCACTTGTCAACAATTTATTTATTTAATGTTTGTTCAATAATTTTCTTATAGCCCCCGGTACAAAACCCCACACCTGACACCACTGTTACGTTCTTAACGTTCGGGCTATTTAAAATTATACGACAAACATGGGTTCAAATATTTATTTACAACTATTGGATTAATTATTGTTATTTACAAACACACGAGAGAATTATCAAGCAGATTACAAATTAATACAAGCACTAACGACTATCGGTACACGTATTTCTATTACATACGGATTTATTTATATCACTCTTAAACACTAACGATTATATATTTATTTATTTTTATTAGTTATATGTACACGCGTTTTTATTTATATGGGGGCTTCTAACAAGCCTCGACGTGAGTTCGAACTGCCGCAGAATTATTTCAGAACTGAACTGCGAGTGAACTCCGCCCGCTTATATATCACGCCGGTAATTTCTTCCAGAAGCCTCCAGATAGTCTGGATATTCACTAGAAACTCCAGACGGAAGCATGACGCATTTGACCTCGGGCCCGTTCTCGGGGCATCTGTTCGAAGTGACTCATCGCGCACACCTGCTTCTAGATCGATCTGGAAGTCGTTCTCGCATTCGTTACAGTATTATAGTCACTATATACTATAGACCTATTCAGAGACTTTCACAATGCTATTTGATTATGTCGTCTATGTTATATTTTAAACAAAATTAGAGAAAGGTTTAGATGATTCCAGATGCACCAATTCCGCAATTTTTACCACCTACTCGTACTACAAAATACTATAAAAAACACGATATGGGACTACTAAAACTGCTCAAACTATTATAAGCTATCTCCCCCATAATATCCTATGACGATGTATCGCGCCTAAACCCCTTTCAGTCGTTCATGTAATCCTCTTGTTTGCTTACTGTGTAATCCACTGATCCTTAGCACCTAATCCTCGTTTCAGACTTCTGGGTCATATTCTTAGCTTAGGTTTCAAAAGCTGGCACTTTGACAGTTCTACTCGTACCTTCTGAATAGCAGTGGACAAAAAACAGGCAGGCATCGGCGAACTAAAGCCTCTCAATAATCCACAAGAGTGAATTCGAAAAGGAAGTGCTTTCAAAGGAAATAATAATATAATTCTTGAAAGTAGCAATCAGAAGTTAAACATTCTGTACATTACTAGTAATGAAAATTCTAGTTCTCACAAAAATGTTTGAACGAGTTATTAGCAAGGTGGTCTATATTGTTCCCGACTATAACACTGGCTCTGTTGCCAAATTGTGTGCTAGCCGTTCGAAGACACACTAACACCCGTTCGCCAGCGGCTCGCCGGAGTTTCATTATGAATAGTACGTTGGCGGCACTGTACGTCTATGTCAAATTCGAGGTTATCAGGTTAGGTTTTCCGTCAGTTTTGACAGAAATTGACACAAAATCTAACCTGCTAACCTCGAATTTGACATAGACGTACAGTGCCGTCAACATACTATTCATAACGAAACTCCGGCGACTCGCCGGCGAGCCGCTAGCGAACGACTATGAATACGGCTGTAAGTTTTGTTAGTTTGAAATATATTTAAGGCATATTTGCTATATAGAAACAATAAAACACCGCAAGAGCATGAAAAGTACGCCGCAGTGAGAAATAAAATTAACGGGAAAATGAGAGAACTCAATAGGGATACTGGAGTAAATTTACAAAGGATATGGAGCATGATCTCTACGGATCACAAAGAAAGATATGGAAACTGTTAAAATCCAGAAAAAAGCCAATAAATGAATATGTCACAACGAACCCTATTGACAGTAAGAAGTGGACAACATACCTCGAACAGTTATATAATACTAACAACACAGACAATGACGAAGTTACATATAACGGAAACCCAGACGCAATATATATATATAATCGAAGAAGAAATAAAGGGTTTTCCAATAAAGGCGGGTCGATGTTGAAATGGAATAAAACAAGCTGTGTGTGAGGTATTAACGAAATTCTTTTTTTATTTGAAAGGCCCATGTATGCCATTATGTATGGAATATGACATCGTTCAAATGTCCGCCGAGGCTTCTCACGGTGACACGGATCCAAGAGGTCCAATTTTCAATTACTCTGCCGCATAGATCCGGCTAAATTTGAGCGATAGTCTGGGTTATGTTGACGTTGAGAGCATCGGTCAATTGCGGCTTATTGGCATAGACCTGCGACTTCAGAAAACCCCACAAGAAAGAGTCTAACGGGGTCAAATCGCACGATCTTAGTGGCCAATTCACGTCACCTCTGCGAGAGATAACCATACCCTCAAATCGTTCATGCCGAATGTTCATCGTGGCGTTCGCTGTGTGGCACGTAGCGCCGCCCTGCTGCAACCACATGTCGTCCACGTCCATATCGTTCAATTCGGGCCACAGTAAATTAGTCATCATCAATCTGTAGCGCTCGCCGTTGATGGTGATGGCCTCACCAACGTCGTTTTCGAAAAAGTACGGACGCCGCCGGCCCAAAATCCGCACCAAACAGTAACTTTTTGTGGATGCATTGCCAGCTGGTAAACCTCGTGTGGGTTGGCGTCGTTCCATATAAGGCAATTTTGCTTGTTAACATAGTCATTCATCAAAAAATGCGCCTCGTCGCTAAAGATGATTTTTAGGCCAATATTGGAGTCCTCTTCCAAACGCTCCGAAGCCCAGTCAGGAACAAACGGCGTTGTCTATGGTCATTAACTTTGACCTCCTGGGTCAGTTGGATCTTGTACAGGTGCAGGCCCAAGTCCCGACGCAAAATTCGCTAAGTTGAAGTCTGCGAAAGGCCGAGTTCTTGTGCACGGCGAAGAATTGATTGCCTCGGGTTCTCCTGCACACTTTCACAGTAGTTACCTTAATAGACTTTCGGAAAATGGTAGTGATGTTTTAAAGTTTAATGGCACATAAAGTACATAATAGATAGTATAAAACAAAACATGATTTTGAAGTCTGTAAGGTGTACTATCTAATAATCTACGAAATACCACTGCCATTAGTGCTGTTTGATTCACACAGATGCGTGCATCAAAACCTTTTTGCTTATAATTATTCATGTAATTCAAGTCATAACTGTTCTATCTCATTCAAAGGTCGTGGTAAAGTCAAATTTGCATCTTGCCGTATTTGTTTGCCTCTGTTAATATTGGAAAGGAATTTGTAAGCTTCCCTTAATGGCTTTTAAGCGGATGGATACACTTTCTAATAGGACTTAGCGTATTTGGGACTCATGTGTTTATGGATTTCGTTCAATACAATGCCTCATTGAGAGAGCTTAGCATTAAGATTTCTTAAAATAAGCATTCATTCCTAAACAATGTGCGACGCTCCGATTGGCTACGCAGGATCGCCTCAGCCAATAGTGTTTGAGCCTTCCCCTCCTTGTTGAATTTGCGAGTTCAGATCATTGTCAATTCAGCTTGAGTTAGATTCAGAATCTCGAGTAAGCAAGTTCAGCTATGCTTTGTGCTGGTTTGCGGTCGGTCTAGCTCCCTGGTAAAGACGTTTCCAGGTAGTTTTGTGTTACGGTTACGCGCAATTCGCTATTTTCGCGTAGCCAATCCAAGCGTGTCACAACAGTTGAAGCTATTGTAAAAAACTATCGGTCCATCAGTGACGTTTGTAATCGTTGTTACTCAATGTACTCGTGTTTGTTAAGTCTTGTTTCACTCCAACAAATAACTGAACCCAAGTCAAGGGTTATTAAGTGGCAGTTCCCGGCAATCCCATTGAACCGGAATTCGCAGCGGATTAACTGGGGGCCCCATTCGTGGAAGCCTCTTTTCAAGTTAATCATACAAAAAACAAGTGCCTTTCACGTATCATACACGTGCGCACACGGCGCGACTCGTCGGCATTCGCCAACCAGCATATAGCAGTCAAGTGAGTCAACACAACATTCCGTATTCCGTTCAGTTCAAATTGGCATTTCGTTTTCTCATTTTGTATACCGAATAGTAAAATAATCGAATTCCGAAAGTTCCGGATTTTGTGCACCGAACAGTAAAATAATCGAATTCCGAAAAGTTCCGAAACGTTCCGAAATAATCGGAACCTTCCGATTTTTTAACAATCGGAAACTTTCCGATTATTCATTCCGGATAGGCCCATCACTATTTTTTAAGTTTTGCGGAGTTTCATATAAAACGCTCGGATACATTCAAAGTAACCATGTATCGTCCGGCTACGTCCTGTATGCCAGCCGTGCCATTATATCTTAAACATCAATCTATCGTTTCGCAACCCTCCTGCATCCCGACGAAGTTCTGGATAAGCTCCCCTACATCGCATGTAGAACTGACGTCAGTTTCGCCATTTTATCTCAGTTTTAGAGCCAGGAGACCTACTTACAAGCCCACAAATCTCGCTCAACTTTGACGATCAGAGATCCCCTAACATTGCCGGCCAGGATTTTGCTCAATGCTCGAGGTCTGTGACTTCTCTTCATTTACACATCTAAATGGTTAAGATAACTGCACCCAGCTAAGTAATTTGCGGTTTATTATCTCATATTGCGTGTTATGTCAAATGTACCTAAGCAAAGCTTTTGTATTTGTAAATTACCGTCAATTTTAAGTGCCTTAGGGAGCAATTTGCAGTATAATTTTGTTTCCCTGTCGAACTTTTCCTCGGCCGACCACAGGTGAAGGTTTTGTCTATCGCGACGAGCTGGCACAATTCTTAGGAATAGTTTTGGTTACCCTTCTTTTTTGCGCTTGCGATCACAACTGTAAGGCTCATCCGCTTACATGAATATAATTTTACATTTTTAAATTTAGTCAGACCTCGCCGTTCGCGGTTTTACGGTTGGCTGATTTGATTTTACGCGGGGCACCGTTGTGCTTCCTTTCCTTTGCCGTTCGCGGATATTTGCTTTGCCGTTCGCGGATGGAATTGCCAACGTTAACTGTTTCAACTTTCACACACTAACGGCCGGTTTTATGAAGGCCACTAATCTGACGTTAACTTTAATTCGCTGTTAAAATAAACAAAAACGCATAAAAATTTGTTTAGTAATGAATAATATGTCATAAGCGCCAACGTATTGATGAGCTTTTGTTTATTTTAACAGATTATTAAAGTTAACGTCAGGTTAGTGACCTTCATAAGACTGCCCGTAAGTAAATAAAGCAGAAGTATGTGGTTTATATCATGAACACCTAAATAACATTATTTATCACGAACTTGTAAACACCCTTATCGAGCCTATTCTGTGAATCTCGTTTTACCAAATTGTAAAATTATAACTTGAATAAACAAATGGACATTCGAGCACTAGATTCAAGTGGCAGACTTGTTACGTATGGAATTTTAGTTTGTATACGCACGTTTATGTATTTTTGAATTTTTTGAGGTTGCATAGTATAAATAAATCTAGTTTATGGAACCTAACCCCGTTTTTATCATTTATGTGTTTACTTGCGCATCGCGGTTTTGCGCTTCGCGGCATTCTTCTGGAACGTACCCCCGCGAACGGCGAGGTCTGACTGTACTTTGTGATTTTATTTTCTAATGCGCAATGCAGTTCCGCATATTTCAAGTCAAATACGCCCTTTCAGAGATTACAAAACAAGGTACCTCGATTTCAAATTTCGGAGTTGAGCACTGCACACTATTTTGCATCGCCGAGGAGGTTTACAATGGTAGAACCCCCAGTCCATCATTGACACCCAAACCACCATTGTGTCGCCCCGAAGTTAACACAAATTTGTTCCCGTACCTTACAGGGTACAATTATTTTGACTGTCAGGAGAGTGCCCTTTTCTTTTAGTCTACGACCCCTTCCATCCCACCGAGCAACCGTTAAGCTTGTTACATGCTGTAGACGAAGATTTACCGGCAACAGTCTACTAATGGTTCTTGGCGGTAATATCTAAATAATGTTTGTGTAAATTGGTATGTCACAGTTTTCAATATACATAACGTTTCAAAATGAAATGCGGATGTTACAATAGTATTACACGTGTAATAGTGAAGAAAACTGAAAATCCCCTTTGACATATTTTTTAGAAAAACAATTCCCTCATATGCATTCGACCAGTGACTCAGTTTTTACTTCCTTTTGCGATAAAGAAAGTATTGGATTCACCCCAAAAATTCGAAATTGAGTTTTCAACAGATCTTCACGTTTTAGAGTTCCCTGAAACCAAAAAACATGTTTTTGTTCACTGGTCTGTCTGTGGGTGTGGGTGTGTCTGTGAACAGAATATCTTAAAAACGAAAGGAGGTATGGCGTTGAAACTTCATATATAAGTTTTATGTACCATCTAGATGCGACAGCAAGCTTTTTAAGAAAATCGCATAATCGGAAGTATGGCGTTTACTCTTGCGATTTTTTTAGTTTTTTTGGATTGTTTCAAAAACGGCTCTAACGATTTTTTTCAAGCTTTACAGTTTTATTACATTTTTGACGAGTATTGATGTGAGAGAGGTGATTTTCCAGTTGAATACCTCTAAAATGGATTCCTTTTGTTTTTCCAATTTTTTTTATTAACTCCTATTTTAAATAGAACACCCGGTATATTATTACTAATTTGAATTCAGCTTAAAATTTTAGAAAAAAATTGTCTCTTGAACTAAACTAAACTAAATTTTTTACAAATGCTTAAAAATTAAAAATCATATTTTTGGCTAAATTATAAGATCACTGTAAAAGGAAGTTGTGTGTGTGTATCACACCAGATTTTTAAAGACTATTTTGTGGTGTTAAAACTAGCTGAATAAGGTTTTTTAATTAGGTTAAATTTTGTAGGAACCTTTATACTTATTTTTCATAATTTTAAAGCTTAAAAAAGCACGACTAATTTTTATTTCATGAATATAAACTGTATAATCACTTCCTTGATTTCACGGATGCATTGGGGCTAGATTGAAGTAGCCCAGCTTTTCGATCGTTTATGGGCTGCAGCGGCGGAGAGCAGCGAACGACGTAAGTTCAAAGATAGGCTATTTAGTATTGAATCGGGACCACTTCATGGTTGGCTCAAGCAGTCTGACCGCGACTGTAAATGCGGGCGTTTCGAGTTACCGTTTTTGATGCTTACAACTTTGGCACATATGGTGACGCGGCGTCCTGCGATTTCATTCCTATGCAAATTTGCAAGTACGAGAATGTTATTTTAATCACATTTATTTGCATTAATTGACCGTTCTCATATTATTGTATTAATTATTACATTTACATTTAATAATTGTTACTATACCTTCTATTTGTCACGCAGTTAAAATAGAATTAACATTCTTTTAAATAAGCATTTTGCGGAAATACATAGTAGAAATATAACTTAGAGATCCTGTGAAACGACTCTTCCACCATACTTTATATCACACAACACTGTTGAAATCCATTCTTTAATTGTACAAAATTCCCATTTGTTGCAGCAGCTTTTAATTAATTTATGAGTCGTTGATAATGTCCTCTGGTAGGAGAATAATTTTTATAATTGGGAAACTGGATGTTTATAGCACGTACACGAAATCTTAAAAGCCAGGAATATTATAGATTTTAATAAGGTACACAAACGTGATAAGCACTCATTTTACACATAATATTGCATAAGTACGTTCGAAAAGTTAGACAAAGAGAATTAATAAAATTACTTCCTTATATTTTTATATGAAAAGAATTCCGCAAATTCTGTTTAGTATTAACTAATAAGGAAACAATTAAGTTTCAAATTTATTATTATCGAAAATAATGTAATTTATTTACAACAGTTACATTTTGGAAGCAACCATATTTTTCGTATTACATACGAAATTACAGATAATTAATCAGGTCCGTTAAATGTGCAAAAACATCACACGTACGTATGACTAAACAGACTTAAACTTAATATAAAATACTAAAAATAGATTACAATTCACGCATTAAAAATCTACAAACTGCTGATGCAACAGTCAATACCAATATAAAAGTTGAGCGTAAATAAACTACGAACTCTTAATCTCAAGATGAAATTCCAAGGCTATATTTGACTATTTGGCAATTTGTAGTTAATTTCTATCTCAGTTTTGATATAATGAGGAAATCGATGTGCGGGCATCTGTTATATAAACTTTATATTTATATTATAAAGAATGTAGCACAGGAAAACATACATTTTATGTGAAACTAGTTTCATATTCACCTCAAAATTGCACCTTGGCTGGGCAGTAAAATTCGAGTTTTACGTCCCGCACATAATCCTTCGTTATCCGTGTTGCACTGAAGTAATAAAATGTACTTTTACTGTGCTATCCATGGTCCTTGTTCACATTCACGTTTACTACTAAAACCATTTTACCAACAGTTAATGACGCTATGTGCGAATTATTAGCTTGCATCACTGAGCTCCATTTGCAGCTGAAGCACTTTTCAGCCACCTTAGCGTGCTGAAGCCCTCGACGACGAGCTTTCTATGAACCTTTCATGGATTTCACTAAATACAACCGGCATCCAAAAATCAATTCGGGAGCGTAAGTTATGTGCCTTCTGCTTTGATTAGCAAGATGCCGCTTTGTCTCTTAAAAGGCGTCTTAATTATTCCAAAACCTTCTAAACTAACAACCAATTTAGCGACAGGCAATTTAAACTGCGTCCCCTAATTAATTCTTTTATCGATTTCGCGAGAACTAATTTCATTTTTTGCCCTAATACCAATAAAGCTCCCGTATGTGCGCAGCACGCAAAACGAAATGAATAATAACTACACACATAAATTAAACGCGGGCTAAAACGAGCGTTTTTTCAAAACAATAACGACTCTGACGGCCTTCATTTACACCTTTGAACTCTGAATTTTTAAGCTCCAATTCAATATTCGGCAGCGGATCAACAGCACGCCCTTTTTGTACATCGCCGCAATTCTACGGGCGGAGTATTTCGCCATGAATTAATGAAGATGGGGCATACACGTGCTTGCATTCCTGTTTCCAATCCCAACAAGCGAAATTACTTAAAGAAACGACTGCAGTTCTACGAGAAGGTGAGACTAAGCTCCCTGAAGAATGATCGCCTGGCCCCTTGGGAAATTTCTAGGTGGAAGATTTCAATGATTAATTTGTAACCAATGCTATAACAGCACTGAAGCGTCTTGCATTACCTTTTTCGAAACTGCAGTTGATCGATTACATCGTTGTAGCAGCATAACTTAACCCTTGGGAATTTTATAACTATAATACAACATCGCTGAGTACAACATAGAAAGTCAACAGCTAATGACGTTAATAGCATGTGTTTCTATGGCTTAATTAATTCAAATACGATGGAATAATCTTATTTTAAAAATGCTTTGAACAGTATTGACATTAAGCTAAATCGGTTAAACGAATTACTTGGAAAAAATAGTTCATGTGGAATGAGTAGAACTGTGCTAAGACGGTGACAACAAATTATATCAATTTTAAGAAACAGTAATATACATTTCTCTTAAACGTACAGCTATACTAACAACAGTAAACACATTAGCTTCATCAGCATAATTGGTGCGTCATTCTAAGTGCAATTCGCGCACTTCCATCGCCAGATTTATTATGCATTTGCTCGGACGAATAAACCCTGTAGATGCTTCTGCTCTCATTCTTCTTGAGTTGATTGCGTGATTTTACAGTGGTTACAACTTCCCTTCATTCATTCTATCTTTCTAATTTTGGTTTCCATTGATACACTGTTATGTGACTTGACTTTATATTTTCTTCCACCATCTTGCCTTTGAACTCCTCGTACATCTACCTTCCCCAGGTTTCCATTTTAGACAATTTTATCTTCTTTTTTATTCTAATGTAACCCAACCATTGGCTACACTGAGAATATCAAATGTTAAGCGAATTTTAACAGTATCCTCGGCATTCATTTCTTCTACAGTATCGTGATTAATTTGCCATCATTTTGTCAAATATTATTTTGTCACTTTAAATATTTCCAAGTTTGTAAATGGTCTCTTCTTTTTCTGAGATAGTAGATTTCACCATCTTTCGTAACTCCTGAGCATCTCACGCATAACATGTACAAGTAGAGATGTTGTGCGTGGGTGACCGTTATCGTTCCGTGAACGTAGCTGTTTAGCAAAGCCTTGATATGCCAATTTTGGGAAATCCTATAAGAAATTTCGATTTCATCTCGCTTGAGTATTGAGAAATTTCATATCGATGGCTGATCAGGAAGAATTCTCGTATCCCAGTGCAGCCCTAGAGCAACCGTGTCAATTTTGGTAAATCCCATCTGAAATTTCGATCTCGTCTCGCCGCTATCTGACCGGGAAGAAACCTCGTATCCCGACGCAGCCCTGGAATATCTCGATGTCAGCGTCGAAGCCCAACCGTCTAGTACAGCTTCCATTTGCGAATGCGCAATTCACAACCGCCCGCCAGATTTTCGCTCACCAGCACCAACGCGAATTTGTCTCCGTACCTTTCCAGGTACAACTGTTTAGACTATAGCGAGCGATCTACCCTCAAGCTGAGCTACTGGACCCATTTTAACCGTTTTACCTTTCGTAAACGGAGTTTTTCCAGTAACAAATAACTTCGTATTGTTATGAAAATCTGTATATCCTAATGCCAGTCTTTCTTTTACGTTATAATTTCCACCATTTCTGTTGTTAAGGTGTATATCTAGTTATTCCTATCTTATCGCCAAATAAAAATGTCATCTCTGCTGTCCTCAGTCTTCGTTCTTTTACTTTTGTTTTTGGGAAATTTTTACTCCCTTAGAATACTACTGGAATAGCTAGAGAATTATATAGACGAATTTGAGTATCTATTCTGGCTTTATTCTTAAATGTTTTTGAAATTACTCCACGTACGGATTGATATTTGTTGATTTTATTAATGTAGTCTTTATCATTATTGTAGGTAACATTGCATCCACGATAGATGAAGAGCGAGACTTGTTCCAGGAGATTATCGTTTAGAACTATTTTTGACTTGATTATCTCCTTACCCCATTGTACCATTACTTTCGTTTTTTCTACTGATATTCTTTCGCGTTATTATTTTGTCTAGGTGTACCTGCTTCTGTAATGCGGCCTCGTCTGGACCGATCAATACTTGATCGTCTGCAAAATGTTGTATGTTTAGGGAGTAGTTTTCACTCATTTTGATTCCTTTTGGGGTTATCTGCTGCCATTCTCGAGTTATTTGGTCAACATATATGTTCAAAATTGTGGATGCCAGGGGACGCCCTTGTCTTGCACCTTTATTAATGGTGTTAGTTTTATTTTCTTCGGCCATTTTATAAAGCTTGTGTCCTAATAGCAGCTTTGTACTACTTTTAGTAAATGTATGGGAAACCCTTTATCTTTCATTATATGCCATATTTTCCTTCCATTTACATAATCAAACACTTTTTAGAGGTCGACAAAAGCTAGGTAGGTTTGGAGATTAAATTCTCTCCTTTTTTCTATGACTTGTTGTTGTGCAAAGACATCGATGGTGGTAAGGCCTTTGCATAATCCACTGTTCTTCAATAATTATATTTTCTGCAATCGCCTGAAGTCGCTTGCTTATTATATAGTATGATCAAAAATTATTTTCATCTAGTATGGCATTCTGCTTCGAGCAGCGAAGCTGAGCGGTTGTGAAGTGCATTGCTCTGTTATCGTCTAGTTTCGTTACAAGTGCAATCTGCGAGCTCCGCCGTGTCTGCTATCGCGGCACGCGCGGACGCATACTATCGTATCTACCAAAACAAGATCGACATGAATTCCAACTTTCCAGCGGCTTTTTCCCAGTCGAATACATCTGTTCATCATCCCCAACCAATGCAGGTAGGAGAAAACACTGCTCCTAATTTTATGATTCATTCACAACAACATGTAGTGCAACCCCCACAACTATCAATGTATCAACAATTGCCACCACAATTTAATAACGAATATCAATACTCTCCACAACAGTATCAACAACAACAGTACCTAAGCCAATTTCCACCAATTACTTTAAATAATCCAGAAAATAATAAAAGGCAAGATGAACTCAACAGCAGTCCTCATCAAGCAAAACGTAGTAACCAACAAATAATTTCTACACAAAATAAATAATTCCAAGCTTTAGCTTACCAAGAAACCCAAGAAGTGGAAACGCAAGAAGATGAAGACGAGAATAAAGTATCCAAAGAAACAAAACCACCACTTCTAGATATCCCCGAAGTGCAAATTATAAAACCAATCATGGATGTAATCGAAAAAGCAGCGGCAGGAAATTACGACTGCAAATTAATAGGTAAAAATACGTCGAAAGTTATCAGCCAAAACAACAGACGCATACAGAAACATTGTGAAATGCCTAGAAGTCAACAAAATATGCTTTAACACATATCAAATGAAGGAAAACAGGAGCTTTAGAGTAGTACTTAAAAATATCCACTACTCTACAACACCACAAGTTATCAAGGAAGCCATTCAAAAAGAAGGACACACTGTCAGAAATATTAATAACATGAAAATCAGAGTCAATAAAGAACCACTATCAATGTTCTATGTAGATCTAGAACCAAAAACAAGTAACAAGGAAATCTATAATGTTAAAGGTTTACTTAACTGCCGCGTCACCTTTGAACCCCCACACAAAAAGAAGGAGATTGTACAATGTGCACGTTGCCGGAACCTTGGTCATACAAAAACGTATTGTCCCAGACCGTTTAGGTGTGCAAAGTGTGGACAAGAACACCCAACAGCATCATGCAACAAAAATATAAATGCCAAACCCACATGTGCCCTATGTAAGGGAGATCATACGGCAAACTACAAAGGTTGTCCGAAATACCGAGAGCCACATAAAATTAGATTCCCACCTCTGAGAGAGAGAAGAGTTCCTACTCAAAGTACCCAGCCTCACACAGCTATCATTTCACCACAACATCAACCAAATGGAAATACTATACCAGGTCTTACCTACGCACAGATTATATCATAAAATATTCAATCTAACACGAACAATGGAGCGTGGCAACAACCAACAAACCGCCACCAGCAACCGTTTGAACGATTGGAACTACTTTTAACAAAACAAGCAGAAATGCAATCAAAATTAGCGGAAGACCTTCTCACTATGTTAAACTTACTCACTACAATCGTTAGTAAGCTCAATTAATGGCCAATACATACAAAATAGTGTTATGGAATGCTAACGGGCTATGCCAGCACGACGAAGAACTCAAAGTATTCATCAAAGAACATAACATAGATCTTTTGCTGATCTCTGAAACACATTTTACCAATCGCAGCTTTATAAGAATTCCTTGTGTAATTATAAAAAACACGATAAAACACTATGAATTACATAAGTACAATAAAACCTATCTCCAGGCGACAAGTATTGTAATTGAGGACTGGTGTGGACCATTAATACTATCAGCAGTATACTGCCCACCGAGACATTCAATTTCAAGCGACCACTTCACAGAATTCTTCAATACTCTTGGATCCAGATTCATCGCTGGTGGTGACTACAATTCTAAAGATTTATATTGGGGTTCCAGACTTATAAATCCAAAGGGAAGAGCACTTTATAAAGCCATGACGGATAACAATCTCAACCAAATTACAAATGGTCACCCCACCTATTGGCCAACAGACAGGAACAAAATTACCGACCTGCTAGACTTCTGTATTACGAAAGGAATAGCACAAGGATACAGCAAAACAGAAACATTTTTCGATCTATCTTCAGACCACTCTCCCGTACTTATAACAATATGCACTGTATTGCTTAAGAATGAAAGACCACAGTCTCTATATAACCAGTATACTGACTGGGAATATTTTAGAGAACAGTTAACTGCAATCCACACTACTCAAATTCCACTGAAAACCGAGAGAGATATATATCTAGCAGTAGAGTATCTCAATCAAAATATACAAATATCAGCTTCAAATGCCACAAATAACCTACAAACAATAGAAAAAGAATCGCATGTACCTCCGAACATACAGCATCTAATTGCAAAGAAAAGAAAACTTCGTAAAATCTGGCAAATGACGAGAAATCAACGAGACAAGGACATCTTAACAACGCAACACACAAACTAAAAAGGCTACTATGTAAACTAAAAAACGAGCCATACAAACACATCTACAGAATCTTTCAGCAACTAAAGATACAAATTATTCGCTCTGGAGAGCTACAAAGAAAATAAAACGACCCCAAGAAAGTATACCTCCCATTCGCAATGAAAATGGAAACTGGGCTAGAACCGACGATGAAAAAGCTCGAGTGTTTGCTAATCACCTGTCCAAAGTGTTTACACCGCATCCTTCTGAAAACCCACCCGATAATATGAATCGACTTCGCCAATTTCTGGAAGCCCCTCATCAGATGTCTCCACCAATCACTGCTTTCTCTCCTAAGGAAGTACTGTATACAATCCACAAAAAGCTAACTCCGAGAAAAGCTCCTGGTTTTGACTTAATCACATGTGAGATACTTCGAGAACTACCAATGAGAACAATAGCTCTCGTTACAGCTATTTTCAACGCTATTTTGAGATTAGGTTATTATCCACCTCAATGGAAGCTGGCCCAGATTATCGTCATTCCTAAACCAGGCAAACCTCCCTGCGAAGTTGAGTCGTACATACCAATCAGTCTTCTTCCTGTGATATCCAAAGTTTTTGAAAAGTTACTTCTACAAAGGATAAGACCGATCATAATAAGACAACTTAATACCCTCTCATCAATTTGGTTTCCAAGAAAAGCACTCCACGGTTGAACAAATACACAGAGTAATATCCGCAATCGAACAAAACCTGCAAGCAGGAAGATACTGTTCCGCAGCTTTTTTGGACATTTCGCAGGCATTCGACAAGGTATGGCACAAAGGTCTCCACTACAAGATCAAACAGCTCTTACCTCACCCGTATACCACATTGCTAAAGTCATACCTCACCGATCGAATATTTCAGGTAAAATTACCTAATGCGAAATCAGAACTTACCTCCATAAAAGCGGGAGTGCCCCAAGGCAGTGTCCTCGGCCCATTGCTCTACCTGCTATACACAGCAGATTTGCCAACGAACGCGAAAACAGTCACAGCTACTTTTGCGGATGACACGGCTATTCTGGCATCTCACGACAACCCGATGGAAGTATCACAGTCTCTACAAGAACACCTTAACGAAGTGCAAAGCTGGTTAAAAAAAATGGCTAATTCGAGCCAATGCAAATAAGTCAACACACATAACCTTTACAAATAGAAGAGAAACATGCCCTCAAGTTACTTTAAACAACAAGACCCTGCCGCAAGCCGATTCTGTGAGGTATCTCGGAATGCACATCGACAGACGTTTGAACTGGCGTACACACATATGGAACAATAGAAAGCAATTAAACCACCAGCTAAGTAAAATGTACTGGCTAATGGGTAAAAAATCAAAACTGTCCATGGAAAATAAAGTTCTTATATACAAGACAGTCTTAAAGCCGGTTTGGATGTACGGCATCGAACTCTGGGGTACAGCGAGTACCTCCAACATAGAGATCCTCCAAAGATTTCAATCGAAAGTCATTAGAATAATCACAGAAGCCCCATGGTACGTACGAAACTCGGTCATCCATCGAGACCTCAACATAGCCTACATTAAAGAAGTGATCCAAACCAATAGTTCAAGATACTTAAAAAAGCTGAATGACACACCCAAATACCTTGCTAGACAACAGTGACAACCGATGTAGGCTGAAGAGAATCAGCCCGTTAGACCTACCTAATAGATTTAGTAATCAATCAGAAATTGTAGTCATGTGTTAAGTTTTGTAACTACTTAAGTATAACATACTAGTCAATTATTTTACAATCTGGTGCGCTGTTACTGGACAACGCCCAATACATGTCACATTTATCGTCACACCCACGGCCTGCTGAATTGTATGACAACGTTTGTCAAACAATTCAGCAGGTCGTGGTCGCAACAATTACTTAATATTCCAATTGGAATAGATTGTAATTTTACTTAGAATAAAAAACAAATCTAGTATGGCTATGAAATTGTTCTTAGTTTATGAATGCAACTAGAAGTCACTTAAAAATCAAATGTCAAGTTTGACATTGAAGTATAAATATAGTTGCGTTCATAAATTAAGAACTACTCCATAGCCATACTAGATGAAAATAGATTTTGATCATACTTTAATTGCACATATTTTGTATTCTGCATTACGAAGGCTTATTAACTCTGCTACCTTTCTTGTAAATCGGCTGAACTATGCTGAAAAATATCTATCTTTGATATCTACTAAAAGTCATACTGTCAATAAATTCGATTCGAAAGATCTTATTAACGATTTTGTTATGACTAAAGCCAGAAGGACATTTTACGTTTTTTACGTAAAAATATAGTTTAGGTGTTAGGTCTAGTGTATCCACTTGTATTGCTTTTATTTATAATTTCTGTAAATGTGCTTTTGCCTATGTTCTTTTTAAATTAATGTTATATAAAAATAAAAGTAACCCTTTTTATTAGAAAATGATAACCAACAATTTTTGATATTTTTAAAATTTAACGACATTAATAGCCGGGAGGGGGCGGACCCCTTCATAATGCTCCGAGTCCCGTGTACATCGCTGCTGTATTTAGGTTCTTAAATGTTTCCACTAAACCTGCCTTTTAATAGTTATTTAACCAACAAGTGTGTTAATGCAAAATCTTTTTTTGTGGCGAAAACTTTGATGTATACAACTAACCTCCATGCAAAATATCATCAAAACGTCAAAATCGCAAAAACAGTTAATTAATGAAAAAGAGTGTATTAATCAAAAACAATGTATTAATGACGTCTATTAATCCATCCTTTTTTAGGAAAAATAATTCATTAATATTGAAATTAACAAGTGGTCAACAAAAAAGGTATTTAACACATCTTCTACATCTGAAATTCTTTCACTTTGTTGTTTTCATTCCGCAGTCGAATCTTTCGATTACACATTTCAAGGCAGAATTAAAAAGCGTTCTTGAATATTACTTCTTCTGAGTGGCGATACCAGCATTATTTTTCTATCATTTTGTTGGAATTTATTAGTTTGATTGCAAAACGTTTTAACTCCGAACAAATTGTGCCAACCGCATTTTTATTTTTATTTTACCGCTTTGATGCCTTTACATTGTTCCAGTATTGGTTCCCTAGTAATGCTCATGACTCGATCTACGCTCTCTTTCTCCATTTCACCGACGCGACGCTTCCTCATTTCCTTGCCTTTTGTTTGTCAGTGTGAGAGCTGCCAGCCATTTCCTTACTTCGATTGCAACGTCGTTGATTGATTTACTAATTTAGCTGTCGATTTAGATATATCATTTTGATATGCAAATTAAAAACCATATACCGTGTGTCCACAGAAGTACGCACCATAGAGATAAGATAATGCTAATAGAATATAAATATCAACCAGTGCTATGACCACCGTCCCTTTTCTTGTACCATTTATAACAATATTGTTTCATACAGTGGCGAGTCAGAAGCCAGAAAACAACGTTTTTGCGTGCCGGCGATCACAGAATTAGCCGATCTTTCGATTCTATTTGGTTATCCCTATGGTGCGTCCTCCTGTGGACACACGGTACCTATTTATTAATCCATTAATCCGATTCGGCTAATAAATTAACAAGTAGAGTTAGAGGCATGTTGATGATTTATAACAAGGCATACATCACTTTCACACTCACCAAAATATTTGTTCAATTTTAAACCATTTATAGATGTTAATTTTCATTTTCCGCAATCGCAGTTAAAAACATAACAGTGTAGCTGCACTGTATAGCTGCGTATCTACATCGTTCTGAAAATCTTGGAAAATGTGTATCCATCCTGACACGAACGACAGCGGAAACATATTCACAGAAATAATTAGCTGCTTGTCTATTTTGAAGAACTCCGCCATCGGTAATTAGCGTGATGCCATTAGGAAGCAAACTGTTTCTGCCAACATTGCTGCCGACCAAAAAGACATAGTCCTGGTTTTGTTAATCTTGTATTCATTAGTTTTTTTTGTTACAGTTTCTCAATTAACTACCGATGATTGCGGTTCAATATATTATAAGTGCATTTTTAATTTCACATGAACCCGCTTGCTTAAACAAGCAAATCATCCCACAAAGAACTCTACTACTATGCCTTACTTCACATTAGTACAAGGCTATGGGGTTCGCTATATTATTAATATATTTATAATTATTATCAGCTTCTAAATTAAGAACTAGATAATCAATACCAGTAATTGATTGTACAATTTTATTCACATTTATTTTTGTTGACTCCCGGCACCATCTCATTCGAATCTAATATGTCCAGGTCGTTTTTTAGATAATAACCATTCCTGCCTCCAGTAAAATAATATTTAGACATTGTAACGGGCCTGATTCGTCTCACTAGAGCTTTTCAATATATAAACTCGCTAGGCTAAAGCTGACCTGTAACTTTCGTGCTGTTTAAGTAGGTTATGGCAGCATTCTGTATTTGAAATCGCGCCCAAGTGAATTTGCGCGCTTAGCGGCGAACAGCAATGAATATAGCTAAAAATTTAACGAGACGACACGATGTCGCGGGGTTTTGTAGGAACTGAAGACATTAGTGGTTGAACTGCGACAGCAAGCGGGGGCCAGCCAAGGTAGCGGCCGACGCCTAGTTTTGGGGCGATATCCGAGCCCCAGAAGTGTCGCACAGTCTTGGGAAGCATCTCTGAGGATCATACATCTATCAGCTGGAAGTTGCTACAGTGACTTTAAGGTGAAATCACCCGATTTCCGTACTGAGCGTGATAAGTGCAAATTTGACCAACGACGCTATAAAAGGGCCAGATCACTATTTCGCTGGCAGCAAAGGTGAAACCAGGTTAATCTATTTTCGACAAATGTATTTGATCAAATCCAACTTCAAGTGCTAAGTCATATCATACTTCGAGCAGAGCACATTATTGCATCATATTTTAACGCTGAATTGAGGCCCCGGCTTCAAGGCGTAGTCGCATCGTCAGTAAAACCTGCGAGCGGTTACGCGTGGCGCAGTACCGGACTAAAGTGAATTTGGCGGAGTGCGTGAAAGGTATAATTGCGAATTTTTATGGTAACGTTAAGCGTTTGACATTTTTTCGTTGTATCTCATGCAAACTATAAATGCAAGTAGAATTTCGCTCTTAGCTCGTGGCATTGCAAATCCAATTTTCATATTTGTTTATCCATGGCATGCGTTAATGTCAAACTGTAACAGCCGCTAGAATTTAGCTCTTAGCTCGTAGTCGTTCACTTAAATATTAATATTTATTATTTACGGCTTATGTCATTTGCAAATTACCATCTGTATTCCTTTATTTTGTGTATGTAAACAAACTCATATAGTACCTATATTACGTTTATGTAAGCAGCCTTGACTTTTATTCCTAACGAGGTTGGAGTGTTTATTTTTAGAATTAAAGGTGTGTACGAGACAAGCTCGGAGCAAAGCTGTGTTGATATTCCCATAGTCACTGCTGACGTAACAAACATGTCTTGTGAATCAACGTCTGAGTAAACTAGCAACTTAAGGGCAATCTAAATTAAAATAACAAAGGGACGGAACAAAGACCGCGTTACAACATCTAGATCTAGACAAAGCCTGATTTAATATTATTGATAACGTTATTTACAATTTTACAAATTTTACGTTTGATGGATTGAAATGTAATTATGCAGCATTCAATTATATTTTCAATTGTACGTCATCGAACTTCTGTAGGTATTTTTGGAGAATGTACGGCATCCTTCCTACAGTATTTTCCTGCAACTGTGGTAATCAGGTAACAGCTTCTGAATCTAACCAATGCTCTTGCACACAAATTACGTTCGACTGCAGTTGTTAACTCTGTGTGCTTATTTAATTCACCCTTTCTTCGGCGTATCTTCGTATACTAATGCACTTGTTCGCTCCTAAATATTTACCTAAAAATATGTCTTTCGGTGTATTAAAGCTCTTGCCAGTTCATTACCTCTTTGTAGACTATCTTACGTTGCATCTCGACTACTCCATATGGTTCAGCGATTGCACCTGGTGCGTCTGTAACCATTGGTTTGTTACTGCTGATGACAATCAGATACGTATTACGCATCCCTTTTTTCTACGATCCCTCTTCGGAATTATGTTGTGAGCTAGTTTTGAATATTAACAAGTTACAACGTTAATAGTGAACATTTTATCCAAAACTATTGTAACAACTTGTTAAATCGATTAGTTCAAATGCATTTTCTCTTTTAAAAGCAGTTTCACTATAATACGCTCTTAGTTGTATTTTGTTTTATTAATGTAATGTTTTGAGTATATGATTTTTTAAAGCTTTCTTTGGTATGTTGAATAGTATCTGAACCTGTAAATACATCATATAAAGCGGCACTTAGCATTTAAATCGTTGCTATCTAGTAATTTTGCGGGTTACAATAACTTTATTTGTTGTTTGACAGATTCAATTAAAGCCTTTCATCTTTTGTTATGAATATTTTTAAATATCTTAATTTTGATGTATGAACTGCATCTATATCACCTCGTATGCTCACGAAGGATGCGTTCCATTTTGTATCTTAGCCAGTAAATTGTTTTATGTTATCACAAAAAACGATTTTTTAAATTAATTAATTAATTAAATAATTAATGCATCCTAGATTTTAATCTAATCTGTGGAATACTATTTAATTATTTTCAAATTTGCAGCGGCGTCGTAATAGATGCATGCAATTCTCTGTCAGAGTAACACAACCATCCAACATTGAGAACGTAATTCAATTCGTTACATCGCAGTTAACAGCCCACACGCTACTTTATTTAGCAGGTTGCATGTAAAGTAGAATTAGTAAAGAGTCCTAGCCTAATCCAGCCCTTTGTTAAATAAAAAGAACTTAATACTCTTCAGGTTCTAGTGCGAAGCCCATAATTAATTCAATGTTCTTTTATCGTATAACCTTTTGCTGTTTCAGAGCAAGCACCACATTGCTGCAAAGAGGATTATTTGTTTGCAGTTCAATTTATGCTAGTTTAAAAGTACTTTGCTAAGTTCCTGAAACATATACAGACTAAACTTTTATAAATAAAATGCATTTAAAACGTCAGTTGTATTGACATCCTCACTCCTAGGACATTAGCATCTTACGTAAGCTAGACGGGGATATTATGTGTGTATTGGGTTGCAACAGTTAATTTTTACAGTCACCTGGTGAGGATTTAACTCGGCACCAGCTCAACAGGGGATTTAAATTCGATCTGTATCCACACTACCTTGTTAAAATATATTTCAAAAATATTACACGTCAAATTTTCCACATACCTATTTCTGAAGTGGTTCAATATTTTCTCGTTATTCGCAAATTGCAGTTTTTACAGACCTTAAAGCTCTTCAAATAACTAGGTTATCTCTTACAGACACGTTTTAGTAATGAGCCCGAAAGAACAGCACGTATACAGGTGTACAGACAGAATCACGCTAATCCACTCGGAACTAATTTATGCTCGTAATAGCATGCCCAAAGGCTTGATAGCAACAGTCCAAAAATTAATTTGCAAGTGCGACATGATTGCCGGAAGCATAATTTACACCTCTGAGTTCTGCGGGAGCTGCGAGTGTTTCCGAAAATGCAGTGCGGTTTAGCGTGGTAGTTAATTAAGAGCTACTAAGTAGCTTAACGAGAGCTTCCAGCGAGCAGCCTTAACGGATGAGATCCCCTCATTATCAATTTTTGTTAGCCTACCGGCTTTCGATAGACTTGTTTTACTGCCCGTCTTCGAGAAAATTGAAAACTGGAAACGAGATAAAGCACGACCTCGTTATTGTTGGTGAGCTATAAAAGTAACTAACAACGGCTGTATTTTGTTTGCTTCATGGATCGTTTCTCTGAAAACAGTCTTTCTCGATATAGCGAGTAAGATTTTGTAGATCTAATTTGGACCAAAAATGTTTGTTGAAATATATAGTGTAATGGTCTTTAGTATAAGGATTTAATATCAGATAAAAACGGTAAAAAGAATACCGTATTAAATAACAAAGATGAATTTAATTGTGAGAAGGATATCGAAATTATTAAAATGTATTTGGTAAAGAAATTAAAAGAGAATTTAAAATTCAATTGAATGATGCTATATAAGGTGATTCACGAATAGTGTTTGATTTAGCGCCTTTATTCCTGCAACAAAAATTACTCTCTCATAGAATACTTCGCTGTTTTTCAATTTGAATACAATTTTGTGATTATGATTTCAGAAAAATGAAACAAAAGTGTCAATCAAATTGTGTTGCAGAAAAAACGGTGCTAAATCAGACACTATTCATGAATCACCCTGTATAAGAAACAGTAAGATTCTAACATAATTTAATTATTATCTGAAATGAGGTGGACGATTAATGGCAAATACTTATTCGAGAAGTATCATTCAACATAGTGGGTGTTAGATAAATATAATAAAGTTTCTAGAGTGTTCGACTTTAAAAATATATGCTAACCTAAATCACTAAGGAGATAATAATATTTATCAGTAGGTAAAAACAATTTGGTACAAAAACATGTAATACATTTGTAAGCGGCTAAAATTACTAAAATAAACCGTTTATAAAAGTTATAAGCTGTTTGGAATATAAAATGGTTGTGAATTAAACTAAAATTGGCGTGGAGAAAATAAAAAGTAAATTTTAAAAGATTAAAGATGTGAAGACGATAAGGATGAAGAAAATGGATGTGGTGAGAATGACTAAGTAATACAGTTATAATCTACAAAAGCAAATTTCTGGAATGGGATGCTGAACTGAATTTATTGTCAGATTACATTACATCATATGAATTGGATAATAGGGAATGGTTTTACTAGAAGTGGTTTACATCGAAATTGTTAGCAGAGTGAGCGTTTTATAGGGTGGATAGGAGGTTTTCATCTAATGGAGTTCAAATTCGACAAGTTTGTCATTAAAGTGACATCTTGTAACCTGCATCTATACGAGGTTATTGATACTAGATCGTCTGTGGCTTGAGAATTTTGGTAAGAAGACGTGGAAGGCGGTTGCTGCTGACAGTTCTGTTGGAGAAAGGTGGTAGTTGCCTTGTCGTGTTTGGCCGGAAAGTTTTTGTGGATCCTGGTGTTTTGGTGGAGTTGGTACTAGGATTTGTTTGGACGTTGAGAGGTCTCTGTGAAATTGCTGGATGCATTTGGCTTGGTAAAGGAGAGTATCGAGGTCCATGAACAGGTCACAGAATACAGGTATTTAAGTAAAAACTGAAAGAAAAATATAGAAAGAGTGAAGTGAGGTAACTTTAAAGAGGGGAGTACTTACTATTTGATATTGTTGAATGACAAGTAATGTAAAAAGAGGGTATTTGTAACTGATTTTGCACTTGCATAATTTGAAGTGACAGGTGACAGACGTACAAGTTAGTTGTCATGAAATAAAAGAATCAAATTTCAGGAATAAAAGCAGCCTATATTATGAACGAATCCGACCTGTGTTTCAGTTAAGAGTAAAATGTTTTCTACCGGAGCTAGAGATTTAATAATATTGATAATCCATAATTATAAAAGGGCAAATGAGTTACTTAAAATTAAATTTAAAAAAAAGAATTTATTGAAAATAAACTAAAGTATAGTAAAAGTCAAATGTAATAGCTAAAATAATTATTATTGTTCTAATATAAAACCGTTTTCATACATAAAGACCATTTAAAATAATCAATTATTATAACATAAAATAGGCGCCACAACGTTTAGCCAGAACAATACTTTAGTTTACACAAATTACCATACTTAAAGTTAGATTATATTCCTTAGATGTGTAAACATATTCTCATGCGAGTTATCATATCATGGAAACGAGTTAATTTGTACCGATTTAAACTTTTTTTTTAATGTTGGCACTCAGCCAACAGCCGTTAGGCCAATTATAGGCGTCGCTGTACATTTTATGGGAACTTCCAACCCCACTAACGACTGTCATAATGTTATTATGACATCCGGAACCAACTATTTCCGTGGCAGCCGTACCAAGAGGCGCCGAGAGAATCAGCCGTGGAACTCCCATCCAAGTTGTGACCAGAAAGAGCGTTGCTTAACTCTACTGATCGAACGTGGACGCTTGTTCAAGCTACACCACCCGGGACCTTTTTAAAGCATATTGTATAATATACAGATCTGCGACATATAAACAAAATTAGCTTCTGACCCCACCACATAGGTAACCTTATTCTAATTAAAATACGTAAGAGGAAACGCTTAGTAATGCGAATTACATTAATTCGCAACGAAAAAAAAACATCGCAATAGGTGGAACTCGAACCTGCGCTCCCAGGCGAAATCCAACTACTGGCCAGACAGGCGCTTTATGCGCTCGTCGAAAATCAGCTGCGTGGCGCACTTGCTTATCTATGCATTATAAAGGAGACGTTAACGACATGACCGATGGCGGACGAACTGCGCCCGACCCGACAGGCATAACACGCGTTTCCATATACAGATTGAAGAAAACTGATGGATTTCAGTTCGAGTTACAAGCTCATCGGACAACAAAAATTACAATTACATCGGTATAATTCCTTTAAAAACTCTTCTTACAGTCTTATCTACGTGTTCCGTAATTATTCTGATAAAGAGTATTGACTATTTCATTGACTGAAGCTAAGGTTAGTGCTTCGTTCTCCAGTCAGAAGAGATTTTTTTCAAGATTATTACGAGAAACGCGTTCATGTAGTATTTCAAAATGTGTGAGAGTTCTCTGTATAGGAGAACGCATACTTTGATAAGTTTCTTGAAATAAATATTTGATTGCGGGAAATCAATTGCCGCTATAAAACCATTTAATATGAGATTAAAACTGAAGTTCCTAAAAGCAACGGACAAATTTCAGTTTTTGTGAAAAATGAGTTAGTTGTACGGGTCTAGGAAAGCATGAAATAACTTACTATCAATAGCGATAGTCCTCTGCTATTTCTCATTCGAAAATGCTGGTTATATACAAAACAGATCAAGTCCAATGTGTTTTAAAAGCAAAACGGGTAACCCACCAAAACCTGGTTTCCATAACACGTGACATCATACCAAATGACTAAAACGTTATACAGGCATAACGTGTTGTGAACTAGTATATTGCAAGTTGTTTTCTTTACATTCTATTCTATATGCTTTTCACTTCTGAAAATGGAAGTAGTATCATCGACAGTAGTGTTTCCATCAAAGGTGATGAAGAAAATAGTATCCCTAGTGCTACGTGGGGCTTGCAAAAAAATAGAGGTAAGTAGCTACCTGCTTCAGCTACGTATGGACTGAGGCAACCTATCCCAAACGTTGGAACTTGTGGAATATTCAGAAGATAATGCTCTTCGCCGACGGTGTGGTGAACAAAATTAAAATAGATAGATCCTGCAATCACCAAAAAACGTACAGGAGATGGAGTTAATTTTTCCTGTGAGAGGTCATACTTTATTCCACCTGATCGCTTATTCACTTCTTATCAGATAAATAATTCAAGAAGAAAGAAGTAACCGAGGATCCACAAAGTTATATGAACACCATTGAAAGATATTCCACCATTCGTCAATAAGAGTTCAACGTTGATATCCTTAATTGGAAACTACACACAATAAACCATCTGAGACCATTCAGCAATGTTGGTGAAGGTGAATCAAGATTTCAGCATATAAAAATGGCCATACAACGCAAATGATAAAAGCAGAAGAAATTAGATACCGTGGAAAACAAAAAGTTAGTTTGGTAGGGCTACTAACAGATAATGAATAAGAAACGATGGACAAAAAAAGTGTTTATTCTGAATCTTCCAGAATCTTCCGGAAAAAGCGCGAAGGAAAATAACGGTAAAAATAAATAATCCACGTCGAATGTTGGCACGATGGAGATTCGCACAATACACTTAGGAAGTAGGAAATGTGATGGTATTAGGAATTACTACCAATGCTAAATCATTTCTCAATGTGTTCTTTAGCATAGTGTTCAGAAAGTCATCATCAAACTTTGACAGCGTATCATTCGACCCAAAACAAAAAGTCGATAGCGACATATCCACAAGCGATTATATACCGGAATATGGCGAAATAAGGGTTATAAAGAGGTTAAAAATATCGTATACATTTTGTTTGTTTGTTATGAACAAGTTCTAGGCATGCGGAATATCAGGTACTTTAGACACCATATGATCAAAGTCCTACTAATTTTTTTCAAAAACTACGGAATTCCAACTCTAGTAAGAGATCTTTTACATTTTATTTATGGAGAAGCAAAAGATGATGCACGTGTGGCTATGTAGTTTTCTAGATAATAATAAATTATTTCCGATGTTGAAACAGGGCTCTACTGGATAGCTGCCTCGTTCACCAGTTCTGACTGTGCTTCAGTCTGCACAATCGTCCAAGCATCGCGGAAGAATTATGATAACAAATTCAAACAGCTTCCAATGAAGACCAAAACCAACACAGTCATTTCTTGTGAAAGCTGATAGCTGTGTTGAAGACATGGCCGTTTCATATTTTTAACCATCATTGTAGTAGTGCTAAATGTTAATGACGCGTTGCTGTTACCCATAAGATTATTTTATTATTTAGCTAAAGATCAGCCAGCCCTGTGTATGGCCTGTGCTGGACTGGGCAGCAATGCATTTAACGGACATGTCTTTTTCGTTCTGTTTAAATTAGTTATCGACGTAGGTTACTCAACTTTATTATAATATATGATTCATTGTTCCTTAGGCTGCCATTTGATTTTTTATTTCTAACAAAAATCAACAAAATTTCCTATATTGGGAATGCGATATAGCACACTGTAACGTGTTTTTAAGATTTAAAGTGACACCGTGTATACGAATCAGTCTTGCTTTTCCTTTACGATCAACGTTACTTCTTTCTCTTTAATCAACAAATTGTACTTCTTTGCCTTTTGTCTTAAAGTTATCTTAACGTACACTCAAGAATTTTATATATTGGTTTACTACTTTTATACTTCAATGAATATTAATTATATGATATTACTTGCCGTTTTCCGCAATTCCATATTTTTAAAGGTTTTCAGTACAATTTAGTTAGTATCAAGAGGTGGTAGTAAAGTTTTCTGAATTATCGGAAAATTAGTACCAAACGATCCCGTGTCAAATTAGCAATTTGCATATTAATGTAGAAAATGAGGTGAATGCAAATATAATTCCGCGATATTTAGCCACATATTTATGCAGCGACAACTCTCCCCATTTGAAAAAGGGGAGCTGAACAAACTAGCTTGCGCCAGCAAATAATTCGTTCCCTTTCACATCCAAGTTAAAATGTTCACATCTTGCATTTTTCATTGTAATATTTCTGCGGGCAATTGAGTTTACTTTCAGCGCAGCCGAGTGGTTAAAGTAAATTTGGAGTGACATATCTGATACATCTGATAATGTGTTCGAAAGCTACCCTCGGGTTTATATAAACAAACCACAAGGACGATTTCTCCCTAAACACGAGGAAGCCGAATGGAAATCGCGGGGGAAATTGAAGGCGTGTCTAATAACAACAGTAATATGCAGTAAAATAGTCGATTACCATGCTTATTTGAGTAATGTGTTGACAAAAAACCGGAAAAATTGTGGTGATATTTGATTTGGGGTCGCCTAATTCTACAAAATGAAATACTAAAAGATTGTATCGTCGTAATAGCATTAGGTTAGGGTGATTTTTGTATACAGTGTTAATTTAGTTAGAAACTCGAGTAATTTGTTCTCCATCACGCTCAGCGATAGTCGGAATAGGGAAACTCCAACTGCAACAAATCATTAGGATTACTGGGCAGCAGACATTTCCGTACAGGAATTTACAAAGGATCTGCTAGATTAAACTTTAGACGAGATAAAATTCCACGGAAACGACATGGCTTACCGACTTTTAACAAACAAGACAAAATATTTGCTAAACAACACAACTTTTTGTAGCGGACGACTGAATTTAATCTCTTGCACAACTGTCACTGTACCTAAATTAGGTTTTTAATTGCTCTTTAGATTTAAAAATTGATATCGTAATTAAGAGAGCTAATCTTTATATTCAAAATACATGTATCTTGGAAAAGTAATAACACTAAAGCCACTAAAAGATCTTGATGATTTCACCCGTCCTGAAGTAGAAGGAAGTAAAAATGAGAAAAAATAGTTAAGATCGAATTGGCGGTATGATACAGCATTTTTATGATAGAGGATATGAAAGTTAATATAAACTCTTGACGGGGAAAGCCGGCAGACATGAGAATATTACCCTGGAAGTGCAGCAAAGTGGGAATTGCTCCAGTCCGATTGAAATGATCATCTTTTACATTTACAGTGATGACGTTGCTTGTGTAACTTGAAGAGAATTGCACTGAAAGATCTATTTTTAAACCAAAATCTTAACAATGATATCAGGCTAAATACAGACAAAGAAGATTTTTAAGCGAAAGAGGCGTCTACTGTGTTAAGAAGTGTGTAGAAAAGATGCAAACAGGTGGCGATCAGTGGTTACCTGCAATTTCGAAAACGTTTATCACAATATAATTTACCGGGGAAGTACATATGACAGCGAGAAAGATTATTTTATGAACAATTCTTACAGCCAGCCTGGTAAAACTAAGATAAATGATAATAGTTGAAGCTTGGCATTTTACACTTAGCTACGGTAAATTAGGCGTATATAGAGCGCCTTAGAAGGACATAAACAAGACAAGTTTAAGGATAACTACGGTAACCTGAAATGCAAGACAGCTGTTCAGGAAGAATAAAGCCTATGGTCACGATTAGTAGTTGCATTTTACTAGACTAGCTTCCAGGGTTCCGTTTCTTCTTGTTTCGGTGCTCTATCCCTTCCAGATATTGGCTATTATGATAGCTATCATTGTCTTCTTCGCGGTCCTTCAGAACAGTTCTTCCGAAAGGGGTCCACAGATTCCCCAATCACGAAATCCGTCGACGTCCTGGACCTCTTTTGCCAGATATTCTCTCCTACATCACGAATTGGAGTATTCTGTACCTCTTTTCATTCCCCATAACAGAACTAAAGTATTCCAGCGTTCTCTGCGTGATTCTGTTTAGCAGTTCTTGATCTTTACCCATAGGGCACAATACTTGAAAATTAGCCACGGGGCCATGATATTGTTAGTAGTTAACGGTATATCAACTTCTACCTCTATCTTCACTGATACTTTTGTCAATTTTCAAGCTTCGACGCTATACACTAATATCGAGTGTACAGAGCATTCAACGATATGGGCTTTCATGGAGAGGGCAAGTATCTGCTGCAGATCAAATGCATACTTATAAAAGTACAAAAAACCTAGATCTGTTACTTTAGCTGACAAGAAACATATCGTCAAGAGGGAAACGGTCGGGTAGAACGCTGGAAAAAAGATGGAGGTAAACTTTGTAATAGAATAGAATAGAATAGATTTTTATTTGTGATAATCTCAGTTTGTACATAAATAAATAAAATATAATAATCTTTCTTGAAGTGAGATACCAAAAAGTACTGAGTACTTGTCCCTGGTATTCACATAAGTAAAATAAAATAAACCTTAATAACTAATCAACTGAATTTATAATTAACCTTATGTTGAAATAATTTTAAATGTAAAAAGAAAAGAAAGACCCAATCCTACATCTAGAAAAAACTCTGCATCACAGGCGTTAGTTTGAATAGAGAATCAGCAATCTGCTTCTTTACTTTATTTGTCACTTTACTTGTGCACTTTAGTTTATTAGGTAACAAGTTGTAGGTTTTTAACCCTATGTAAACAAAACACTGCTGGCCCTTTTTAGTTTTCATGCGAGGCGGTTTGATGTTATTGTTAACAATACTTCTAGTTCGCACTAACCTTGATTCTTGTTCAATGTTCTCAAAATCTACCCTATGTTGTATCACATATAATACACTTGTGTAACCGAACAATTGCCTAATGTCTAAAACCTTTGCTTCCTTATACAAGAGATCTGTTGGATAACATTTTTCTTTGCCTAATATAATTTTTAATATCCTTTTGTGAAGGACTTCTAATGCATTTATTACATTCCCATATGCACCTCCCCAAGCTATTATGCCGTAGCGCAGGATAGATAAGAACAATGCATGATAAACAGTAAATAAACAATTTATGCTAAGAAAACATGCTAACCTTCTAAAAACATAAGTTAAATATCTCAATTTGTTTGTTACTTTCTGAACTTGCAGCTGCCATCTAAAATTACCATCTATGGTTATTCCTAAATAATTCTGCGAATCTGCGGCACTGATGCACTGGCAGTTACACGCGGCACTGCAGCTGTTCCTCTTATGAATTTTGATACTTGACATTTTTGGAGCACTGTCATTATAAATTCCGAACACCATGAAACTTGATTTCTTGAAGTTCACCGTCAATTTGTTTTCTTCAAACCACTCGAATACAGTTTTCACACTGATGATAATGAATAAAACTAACCCTATCATAAAGAAAGTACAAGACCTGGAGGTAATATAATAGAATAAACAATGAAGATGCATGCTAAAGTTCTACACTGCAAGAGTTAATTGATGCTCGATAAAGTTGGAATTAAACTTAAATAAATTTGACTAAGCATTTTCCTAACCATTCTATTCTCCCTGGACAATGGGTAAAACAACAGCCAGTAAACAAGTAAGTGATTTATTCAAGAACTTATTATCAATAATGACATTCGTTATTAAAGAAGTTTTAATTCCAACTGTAATATGTAAAATTTAGTAACGCTGATCTTCTTAAAAGGTCTCTAGGTTCCGTCTACTCAGGTACATTCAGAATATATATTAAACAGTGCTTTTTTGCTAGATTTAAACAACGATAATTACTGTACAACTTGTAACAGTTTAGCATTTAGTTGCTGCTGTATCACGAATATAGATAATATAGAGTATTTAGAAATTATACTACTTTATGTGGAAAACCAATCATTTATTTATTTTAACAAGGTTCAATTATGATCAAACACATAAATACATGTGTAGGATGGTATATACAAATACACATATATAGAGCCCCGTGAACGAATGCGATTATTCTAGACGCACACTTGAAACGTGCTAGACGACTTGTAGACATGGAACCCCGAATGTTGTAAACAGAATGAATGGCACTCAATAAATGGTCCCAACTCGAATACGTCAGACTGAATCCTTGTCCGTATATATATTCCTAACAAGCTGAGATCATTTTTATTCATTTCATATACAAACTGAGATCCGTTTTGCAAGGCGAGATCAGAATTTGGATCTCACTTTGTTTTGCGTGTATATCATCACCATTTTAATTAGGTAAACAAGAAATAAAAAAAAACTAAATTTCACACCGGATCTCGTCTAACCATAGGTTATCACAGCATATTCGTTTGCAGTTTAGCAAAGCTGCTGATAGGGGGCGCCCGACCGAATTTTATACAATACATGTTTCTGGAGTAGGTGAGATCCTTTAATACGGCAACAATGCGTTACATTTTGTGTTAGCGGCGGGGTGCAGTGAGGAGAAACGATGGTTTTATACACCGTGGCAGTAATGCGGACTAATTTTACTACGGAGGTCTTACGAATATTTTTCACAATATTCTAGCTTGTATAATTCGGGTCTATTTTAATTGCTTACAGCAGTATCAATACATGATAAAACACCATAATTTGAAAATATCACCTTTATTAAAAGACCAAAACTAAAACTTTTCAAAAATAAAGCGTTATTAATAAATACAACAAAGCCGTGTGTGCTTAATTTTATTGCACAGAACTGTACATTTCGAAATGTTTGTCATAAATAAAAATAAACGTAATTAAATCTACTTGACAAAGTCAAAGAATTTTCAAAATTCCATTTCGTACGAATTGTGGTTCGCCGCTTATCTTAGATCTACAACTTGTTTGCGGTGAGGTAATAACGTAGGGTCATTCCACCGGAAATCATCCAAAAATAAATAAACTGCTTGCTTGCCCATTTTGAAAGAAATTAATTTTTTTATATGTTGTTCCTACATATAAACTAGTAACAAAATGATGTTTGAATTTTTTTATGTCTAGGTATGAAGGGAATATTTTTAGAAGTTTAAATTTTATCATTAATAACTGTATCTCTATAGAATTTATATTAAAAAAATTAAACTTCTGATGATTTTCCTTTCCAATGTTGAAGTCTGAAAATTTTCAAAAAAGCCAAAGTTTAGAGCCTAATATCTCTGGTGGGGGACCTGCTAAAAATCTGAAAATCAAGTAAAAGGCGTCTGATATCTATTATTATTGTTGTGTTAGAAAAAGCGCGTTAAATGTTAAAATTACACATTATTAAACAGAAGTAATATTTTTTACAAAAATTAGTATGTACATATTAGTTTGTTAATTAAAAATAAGCACGTTTTTCAAAAGTATTAATAAAAATTATTTAAAATAATATGTATATGCATGTATTTCTACTTGCATATTCTACATCGTGGACTTAAATCCTGAGCAGGTCGACTTCTCTCGTACATATCCAGAACCGTTCCAACAGGTATCGTAATAAAGATGCCTTTTTCTACGAGGATGCTTTGCGCATCTACAGTTTACTAAAAATTGCACCTGGATAAAATGCCTCCTCGGGGAAGCTGATACAAGGACTTGGCTTATTTCGCAGCCAACAGGACAATCACGTTTAAACGATAATCGAACATCCGTAAGAAATAGACAGTCTTGATTATAGACATTGTCCAGTCGACTATACTGCCCAACCCATCGGTGTGGGTTCCTTCCAGTTTGTGTAACGGGAAAATAGTTCATAATCTGGTGGAGTTGATTGGCGCAGTATGTCACCTGCTAATGCAATTGCAACGGCATCAACGTTTTCCGTGCACGGCAGGTGGTTGATGCCATTAACTGCAGTAAGGAAAACTAAGAATATCAACATCGCAGGGCTGAATATTAAAAACACCATCACAAACCACAAAGTAGGCGTAAAATTAAATACAATAATTTTTTAAATATTCACGAACTAACGACTCACTAATAAAAAAGTTATTTTATTTTAAGTTAATTAAGGCTAAACCAATAATTACAGACCAAACATTATGAACGCAAACACAAAACAAGGACGCTTAAGAAGATGCAAAAATTATTTATAAGTGAGTCAAGATCAATTTCTACGAACTAATAAAGATACATAGTCTGCAATACAAAGGTTTAAAAATAACGTTACTGCAGCTGAGGCATTTATATAAACCAATGAGCTATGGCCACATCGATGGATCTCATTTCTACTAAGTTTTGTAAAAAAAATAACAATCCAAGATGTTATCTTTCCACCAAATAGTCTTGGCATAAACACCTTTTTATTATTTTCAGGCCGTAGTTGTTGATTAAAACAAAAAAGGATTACATCATGAACCACCATTTGTTATCGAATAGCTTTTTAGAATTCCAACGATAAATTTTTAATTTAATTTACTAAGGTACTTTTTAGTATATCGAAAAATTATTAACTTCCAAATAATTCTTGGTACCCTTGAAAGAATTCAGTCTGTATAATTGTTTTATAAATCACCAATAAATAACTGTTTTAAAATTGATATTTCATTACATTTTCAATCGATGGGATGACTAAACCAACATTTATTATAGTTTTATTTAACAGTTCCCGGTATTTATTTGACAGAATATAATTTTTTAAAGTACAAGTTGTGCATTATGACGCGAAGTAGAATTTAAAATAAAGTTGCTATCTAATAATCTAATAATTTTATAATAATTTTGATAACTTAGCTTAGAGAAATTGTTTTAACCTTATAGGAACACATCAAATCAGCTGATACCTTTAAACGTACGTTGCTAATATGGAAAGAAATCGGTGTGCAAATATTTCAAACCAACGAACATCGACTATATATCGGCCTTTATTAATACGTGGCAGTAGAAAGAGACAAATATGTCGACGCACCGTCGTTAACAAGTTTAGAATATTGCTTGTAGGTGTGTCACTCGCGGCAACAACGCAGGATCTCAGCTTGTTTTAGACTCGTCAACTTATATACCAAAGGATCTCATTTTTCACCATATATGTTAAAGAGATCTCACCTTATTCACTTTTTATGCAAAAAATTCACAGTGTAAAATTTCTTTCCCCTCTCAAGGAGTAAACGATCAACTAACTATTCCAAGGTTATAACTGAAAAATATACTTCAAAATATCTATTTACAATTGAAGATCTCGGGTTGCCCAAGTTTAAACCGGATCTCGACTTGGTCAAAAAATGTGTATATATATATATATATATCGTCAATTGCGTCAATGCGGAGGATAATTGCCTGGCTGCTTGAAACTCGAAAGTGCCATTAGACATTGAGCCCGGTGTTTAAGCCGGATAAATACTTTATTACATTCTTGCCGTAAACGAACGTCTGTTAGCGAAAGTGTTAGGTCGCTAGTGTCCGAACGTCTTGCGTCAGCCAAAGAATTTTATTACTCGTCTCCCTATTTGCGGGCGGTCGCTATTGTCCCAGAAATATTTTCGGAGCTACCTACTCCTGGAGCCCTCGCTGTTGGCAGATTGCATTAGGTTGCCGGAATTTGCGTGCTCTTATATTACAACTGCGGATGCAATTTGTCACTTGCGACACTGATTATTCAGTTTATGTCATTAGACACTATCTCGCGTAGCGTTAGGTCCAGAATTAGTCATCCGCTGATTTAGGCTGGTCAGCACGTTGATCCAAAATTTGCACTTTTATGATTTCCTGTGCTGCTTTTGTTGGTCTTTCGCGTGGTAATTTATGTGTCCGCTATAAGCCGATATCAAAACTGTATAGCATTTTTCTAAAGTTTTCATATTAACGAAAATAATAATAATAAAGGGTTATAATTAAATTTTGATGGCACGCTGGTATTGTGGAGTATACAGAAGTGAAACAGACATTTCCAAAAGGACCCTAAATATTTGTCATCTTATGGAATTGCAAATTGCTGCGACACGTTATGCTGAGAAACAATTCATATGTCCATGAATGAAAATAGATAAAATTTTATTCTGTAAAAGGTAGAAGTTCTGTGGATGGGTCTTGATATCGTTCGTATGTCAAAATCGCTATTCGCTTGTTGTTCGAAAATCAGTACCACTTAAATACAGATTTTTTTAATATTCTAATGAAAATGAAATTGTTAAAATATTTCTATACTGACTGTTGAAGTTCATTTTAATTAAGAGTGTTTGCCTACTGTTACCGCTAAAATAATACCGTGCAGAACAAATGCTTAACCAAAATCTTATTATAGTTATAATAGGATTATAATCCACTACGAGCTTTCCGTGGTTTACAATTAAACCGTTGAAATGCATCGCCAAGGAATATGAACTCTTACACAAGGATTAGCAGAGTGTAAACATTATTGCAATCTCTTCCAAAAGCACTAAGCTACTCTTATAGAATTAGGGAACGCATTCCTGGGGAGCTAAAAGCTCGCTAAAAAATTTCTGCCTGAAAAATCACAGTTTCCACGGTGCAAACGTTCCCTTTTGTCACTTTCAGACCGTGGTAGGGCTAAATAGGTTCTTCCGCAACCGCGTCATAATCCCGAAAGTTTCCCGGCCTGATCAAATACGTTATTTGCTTTGTAGGATCTCGTTATCCCCGTCTGCATGTAAGTGCCGACTAAGCTTCCGTAATTGCAGTTTAATTATCTTGAGAATTATTCCGCGACAGAAGGAATACGTTTTACGTCGCCTCGCAGCCTACGCGAAGCTTCTGGCAGATTCCACTGCTCTGGTTCTCAAAAGCGTTTTGATTAACGAGATCGAGGGTTGTCGGGATGGCCTTTTCGAAATGTACTTTTGGATAGGTTCCAAAACGGGGCTTCGGGCCTGTAATAAGTCTCCTGGCTTAATAAAAACGTTTCGGTTTAATGCTATCAAAGCGAAGCCTTCAGCAAATGTCACAACTTAAAATATCGCTGGATTCAGATGAAACCCTACATTACTGCTTGATTATTAGAAAATGTTTTGTAAATAATCTCGGCGTTCGCCTAAATGCTAAAATGCTTTCAACTACCGACACATGTGCAGAAATATTGAATGTGTAAATACCTACATCCTGGAAATTGTTTGAAAGAATACTAGTGTAGCTTTCGACTGCCCTGCTCAATTCTACAGAACTGTTTTGAATCCAAGTATTAGATGCTCATAGATTTCAAAGTTGTACGAGTAGTATATAACCAGCATGAAACTTTTTAATGTAATGAATTTGTTCCTTATACTATTTGTTAGATTCTTCTTGAATACGCCAATGTTCAAGAAGAATCTAACAAATTGTAGGATACAAAACTATATATCGGAATTACGATTACGTATGGTTTATAAGGGTCGCCAGTGTAGCTCAGTGGTTGGAGCATTGGACTGCGGTGCGGAAGTCTGGAGTTCAAATCCCAGAATCGATGCCTGGCGGGCGGCTTACCCAATCGCTTTAAATAATTAGGGACCTGCGTTCGAAAGAACAAGGGGTAATAATGCGGTTGTCTAATGCGTGATGCTCACCACATCACCACGTGTCATGAATTTGACACGCGACAGCTGGGTGTGAAAGCGAGGATACGGAAGCTCCAACATACAATATTGTTTCAATCTTTTATGAAGTTCTCGGCTACTTTGAAGAACTCCTAATAGCTAAGAGAACTCCTTCAGACCCAAAGCAATTCTGCCAGTTAGCGACACCAAACCGAGAATGGTGGCACCCCCGAAATGCCAAATTACATTTTTAATTAATTTCAGTTTAATTGGAAAACATTTGACAATCTATCATACCAACTGGATCTAACTATTTCAATGACGATTCAATTCGCCTGTCATCTGTCAAAAAGTGACCAATGAAAGTCCAGAATTTTGACGTTTCTTGACCAATCAAAAAAATATCAGTGGATATATCTTCCTAGAGACTTAGAAGGTATTCAAGTGACTATATTGAATAGTCCCTTGAATGCCATTCGTAGTCAAAGTTAAGTAGAATATTTTTGCGGTGGTATCACTACTCATGTCGCTTGCGCTTAGATGCGATTATGACTCGTGCTAGCGCACTCGTCCTAATCGAACCTAAGCGCAATGGACATTCGTGATACCACAGCAAAAATATTCGACATAACTTTGACTACTCATGGTATTATAAGTGATAATTTTTGTGTCGATGGCATGATTTGAAAACTAATCTTACGTGAAAACGTTATCACAAGCTGCTAAAGAAAAAAGACTAACATTATTTCATCCACCTAGAGTAGAATCCGCAATATTGGGTAACATTTTTCACTGGAAATTATCACATTATATAGCGTTTACTTACAATGAGTCTACTATAATTTTGGAAAAAACGAAAAAAATGGAAAAGTAAGAATATCAGTAAACAAAAACTGCTCTCGTTCAAGACCTTCAAAGTCAATATGGACTCCAACTTGCTGCTTGCATGTGAAAGGGTCTTTTAAAGCGAAATTTGTGAGAATTCGACTCAAGAAAATATCGAAACCCAAAAACATTAATTATATTCTCAGTAATTCCTAACAGTTGTTGTGTTGTTGCGTATGGACTTCGAAATCCAAACTGAAACAGCGGTAATAGACTTCTAAAAATGTGGCTAGTCTGGACTGCACGATTTTTTCTAATAGCTTTGACAAGGTGGATAATAATGCTAATAGGGCGGTAGCTTTTGGGGTTGGATTTTTCTTTTCTTGGTTTTTAGGAATATTTCCGCATACTTCCATGCATACTAATGCATACGTTGAAGAGAGTTGCTACAAAAGCCAGTCTTTTCTGTAAAATGTTTAAGAACCATGTTTATGATTTTATCATACCCTGGAGTGGAGCTTTCTTGTTCAGCAATCTCTGTATATATTCCTTTATTTCCGACGGGTCGGTAGTTTTCAGTTCTAGATTGTCCAGTGTAGGAAGTTGAAGATCTACCTGTTCATCTATAATGTTTATGTTTCGGCGTTTTGTGCAGATAGAGTTAGTGTGAACACTTCCAGATGATTCGCCATCAACTTTTTCAATATCGCTATTATAGGTACCGGGTGCTGACTTGCGCGACGCACCATAGGAATTTGCATAGTAAATTCTTTATGTTCAATTATTTGCTCCCCTAAAAATACTGCATCCATTCATACTGTTGCTAACAATTTTTCATTTTCCGGAACCGAAGGAATTCAAAAAACAAACTAGCATTTTCACAAAAATCAGTAATGCCATGGAATTATTGAAACAAGCCAATGCCAACGCAAGTGCGTGGGGGGCAATCATCCAGTCATTGCGGTCAAAAGATTGAACGTATTATCGTATTGGTGTAAGTTCTGAACCTTATTATTGCACCTACAATTATTTAATAACCTGCCTGTAGTCTTAAACTTAAAATGAAACAGTCTATTAATGGTTGTACTGTTTGATATTTGCCGATACGGATATTTTACAATAAGCAAGAAGCTTACTTAACAAACGTCCACCATACTCGTAAAACCATTTTTGTTATGGACAAGGTCTAGGTACCTTAGAGCCATACGCAGAACATAATTAATAATGAATTATTACAAACAAACAGCACATATTGTCGCGCCGCAAGCACTTGCGTTGGCATTGGCTTGTTTCAATAATTCCATGGCATCACTGATTTTTGTGAAAATGCTAGTTTGTTTTTTGAATTCCTTCGGTTCCGGAAAATGAAAATTTGTTAGCAACAGTATGAATGGATGCAGTATTTTTTTCTCTACAAAAAATGTATTTACACTTTAACTTTAAAATAATTAGGGGAGCAAATAATTGAACATAAAGAATTTACTATGCAAATTCCTATGGTGCGTCGCCCAAGTCAGCACCCGGTATAATTTGTCATTGCGTTTCAACGAATAGTACAGTAGAAATAGTGAAAGAGGTGAAACTAATTCCCACAAAAATGATTCCTGTTGTAACTTGAAGGTAATATGCTTCTATTCACCATACTAAAAGTATACATCCGTAATCTTGTGCGAAATAATTTTTTTCGGCCGCCATCTTGAAAATAACGCCGACATTTCAAAGAATCACACAAATTCATCTGAGGTATCAAATTACAGAGAATTTATTGCTGCACAAGAATATCTAATTAGTTTTATTTGTTAATACGAAATTTAAAAATGACGTCCAAAAGAATGAAACCCCAGGAAAGATTCATTTGAGTTATTCAACGAGGTAAGAGATGTATCGGCAAAAATTATAATACTTTTTGGTGTTGTAAACATGACTTTTATTAATCTAAACTACTTGAAAACGCTAAGTGGCTTTAATACTAATATAATAATATAGAACTTAATAATATAACCTCATACTATTAACGTTGAAAAAGCTTTTTCACTATATAAAGTATGTTTATTCATAAGGAACTTATGAGATTTTTTATCACTGTGATATTTTATCAATGCTCTCACTGCATAACATAGACTATTTATAGAACCCATTCATCTTCATCTTCATCAAAATTGTCTGTAGTGTTTGTGCAGTCCTGTCCACAACAGTTTTTGCAAACTATTGAACATGGGAGTCCATACCTGCGACATGTACATCGCGTATTGTTAAATGCATCATCAATTGAAGACATTGCGGGAAGAACGATCTAAGTCACAATATGTACATTGTGAGATATAACCGTTTAAAAGTTTCAAGACTCCAATGTTCTTTTCATTAAAAACAGCGGTTACAATTTTACCATTTTATTGAAAAGAATATGTTTTCAACCTTAGATAACAATATAACTAAAAAAAATCATATTGTTATAAATTGTTATAAACAAAATAGATGCTATGTTGTAGAAGAACGGTCCAAGTCCATAGTTTAAATCTGGAAAGTAACAAAATAGTTTCCATAGTAAGCTACACCCAGAAAAAGAAACATGGTTGAGACAATGATGATGATGATGCCACAGAAATTTTTAAACTTGTTCTCAGTGGACTTGGATCACTATTCTACGAAATGACGTGGCCTTAGATCGCTTTTATATAGAACACCAATTATTACAAGGCGTGTTGTAAGGACTTAGATCGGTACTAAAACTATGATTTTATTCCAGGATAAAAGTACTCATTTTAGCTATCAGATTCAATTGTAATTTGACAGGCAGAGTTTATCATATTTAAGAGTTTGTCTGGCACTGAGCTTATGTCTATTAAAATATGCTAAAATTCTCCATCAACCATGTGCCAACCCCATAGTGTAGAATCAGGGGTTGACATATCAAGATTATTCCAAATGAAACACTGCAAATGCACTCAAAGTAGATGAAATTTCGCTGAATTTTGAGTTAGAGCCAAACGAGCTATGTCAAATTCTTTCTTTGCCGAAGTTATTTTCTTCATATTCCTTCCCGTTCTAATTCTAATGCACAAATTGAGATGGGGTACTTATACTTATTGTATAGACGCGTGACTTTAATAACCGGATATTTCGAAGTTACTTATTTAAATATGTCACCTTCTGATTATGGAATACGTACATTTTTTATTACTAAGGATATATTTACAGAATTTGCGTTTTGCTGTGTAGTATAGTATTTGATGTTTTTATCATGGTACTCTGAAAACTTTCTGCAACCATCTGATGAGTTTAATTTTAAGAGCATATCCATAACGAAGAACTTGAAAATCATTAGTTACAATTTCCTTTCTATCAATTACAACCTCTTGATAATTGATAGCAGAAGCTTCTTCTAGATCTAGATGAATAGGAAGAATTTTAGCATTTGTTTGCGGGTTCGGGGTGGGCGTTTTGTTTACGTCTTGTGAATCGTTTTTAACTCCAGTTTGTAATGATTATGATACTGTGTTACTCTCATTTATAGCGTAGTATTTATTAGCTGATATAAGCTTGCCTGCATCAAATACATAGCGAGTATCTGGTTCTACAGCTGGAGATGAAGACGTTTGTTGAAATTGGTAAAATTTCTTGTACAGATGCTATCGCTATCACTGATATTGATAAGAAAATCGTGGTCACTACATTCCATAACTGAATGACCCACTTGTAGATTAAGTTTCAATAGTTTGAAGATCTGAGGGTTGTACATTTCACAGAGCAAGTTCTTTTGTTAGGCAGCTGGAGACCAGCGCCTGCAAACGTTTTTAGTTGATTTAACTTATTCACTTTCGTTGTATTAGAAGACGTGTTTTTTAATTAATACACTCATTATGACACGATTGTTGTAATACATTTAAAAAATGTAAGATCTGACTCGCGCTAAACACTTTCGTACTCTCGTGCCGTGCACACCGTTCTTGCAACCATTCTCATCTACATACATTTGCAGTAGTCGTAATCTCAATATTTCCTGTAATATCAAACAACCTATTACTTTACGTTATAAATAATAACATACGTAGACACAGTAACCGTTATACTCTAGAATATTTGAAGTTTTAAGTTAAAAACTTCCAAAGCAATTACATTGTACTTATAAATGCGACATCTACGAGGGTTATTTTTTCCAATCTCCGATACAGTAGAAATAAAGAAACTCGAATAAATATGAAACGTGTACGGTATGGAAGGTGTAAGTACATCTCTCAGTTACATTTCTACATAATCGCCATTTCGATGAACGCACGTATCACACAGTGGCACGAGCTTTTCTATATCCTCCTCAAAGAAGATTGCCACCTGTTAACTCAGGCAACCGTTCACGTTGGTTTTCAGCTTCCTCTTTAAACTTTACTCATCCGATGATGAATTTTGGCTGCATTATGCCCTTGAGAGATTGTGCCTTCAGCCTGAAGAAAGCGAATTTCAGCTTACAATTCACACTTGGCGGACGCACTAAGCCGTAATTCGCTTTTTTTGCTGAAGACATCGACTTTGAAGAGAATAATGCAGCCGAGATTCATCGCCAGATGAGTACAGTTTATGAAGGACTGATGTTTGCGAGAACGGTGCAGAAAGTTTAAAGAAGCTGAAAACCAACGCGAACGGGTGGTTGAGTGAACAGGCGGCAACCTTCTTTGCGGAGGACATAAAAAATCTTGTGCCACTGTGTGATAAATGCCTTCATCGAAATGGCGATTATGTAGAAAGAGAGATGTAAGAGATGTACTTACACCTTCTATACAATACATGTTTCATATTCATTCTTGTTTTTTTATTGCTACTGATTCGAAGGTTGAAAAAACTAACCAGTATAGAAAATACAAAATATATCCTGGGGCTCATATATTCTCAGATCACAATTTATTTATGGTACAGTTGCACTTATTACTGAAAACTAAGCTGCAGAGAGAATAGATACAACTAGAAAACTATGAGAAACAAACGAAATTAGAAAACAAAGACACTGTTATGGGTCTGTAGACAGGACTTCTATTCGGTTACATAATCTCACTTTGAAAATTCCATTTATGAATTCACCTAAAATGTTTTAGTTATCGCTAGTATAGTAAGTTAGAATATTCACTTATAATACCATGAGTAGTCAAAGTTATGTCGAATATTTTTGCTGTGGAATCACGAATGTCCATTGCGCTTAGGATCGATTAGGACGAGTGCGCTAGCACGAGTCCTAATCCTAAGCGCAATGGTCATGAGTAGCAAAAATATTCTACTTAACTTTGATTAAGAATAGCATTCGAAAAAAAATTCAACGAATATAACTGTAAAAATTCATTTTGAGAGCAAATTTTTACGCAAAATTTGGATTGCTGTGAGTTCTTTCCATAGGAGCAACCAAAACGAAAAATTATAATAACTGTCATCACATTGAAAATGTCAAAAAATTATGTCGCCAGGATTACTAGTGGTTATGTCGAAAAATTATACCGTTTGGAACCACTAGTTGTTATGTCGATATAATTCTTTTTTATTGGCTGAAAACAGAACAATGCTACATTGTCATTGGTCTATTTGAATTATTTGACAGATGTGTTGAATTTTCAGCGTAAAACTATATAATTTTTAATTAGCTTATAGTTTAAGTCAAAAATATCAACAAAAGGTATTATTAAAAAATCTTATGATACATTAAAAGGTACATAAAATCAGTTACAATTAAAGTAGTGTTGGAAATACTGGAAGTTTTTATAAAATAAAAAGGAAAAATGTAAATTTATACATACTTAATTTTTCAGTAATATCTATCGTTAAATTCTACATGACAAATATCTTACCTGTGTTTTGAGCAGCTTGTAAAGATCCGTTTCCATCAGGCACTGTACTATGTATACGTCCTTCATCTGGTCTATAGTTACGTTCCGTAAGATGTCTCTGATATCGATAATCTAAAATATAAAAGAATATGTGTGAACAGTCAAACTTGGATATATAAAAATTAATAATGTAAAATTCTGAACGCTGTGAAAAAGGTTTCAATGTCAACAGAACTGCATGATTTAACACACTGGTTTTGAAGATGGATCCTATTGAAAGTTTGCCTCCGACACTTTTTTCTGTGTACATAAAACATCCAAGCAGGTAAATGCAGAGTTTATGCCTTCAGAAAACGTATGTAGTGGGATTTTCAGATTTATGTTCGGCCTTAAACATGTTTACGTTTACGAAAAAGTTCAACAGAAAAGCACGAGATCACCATGATAGATAGTTTCACTCTGACGTTTGAGCAGACACTCTTCAGAAGCGACAGCTTAAATGCTTTCGCAAAGTTCGTACATCGATTTTTCGGCGATATGAATGTAAACAATTTATTTCAGATGCTTTTAATGAAAATAACTGCAAGATTTTTTTTATGAAATCGTAAAACAACAAGAAACATTCATAAAAGGGCTCACTGCAACAACGCAATATATTATTTTTATTTTGGATGGAAGCGGTACCTACAAAATTCATCTTTATTAATGCTATATAATCTAAAGCTGTTTTTATCCTTTCTACTGCATGAACACATTATCGTAGGTCTCTACAATGTAATTAATATTCTAGTTTATGTACTAAATTTCTATGGATCGTGGTACTTAGGACAACTCGTGAATATCGAGGCCTAAGCCCGGATCCGTGTAAAAAGGGGTTCTCCGGCTTAATCGCCTTAGATAAATTTGATTTACGAAAGTGCGATAGGAAGCGAAGTTTGGAAGGAAGAATACGTGCAAGAGTAATCAAGTAACAGACACATTTCAAGCAATGTCTCTTATACGTTGCCCTTTCTGCAACTCTCAATTTAAAAACGTCAATTCGTTTCTTTAATGAACATTCCTTGGCAAACAGTAAATCCCATTGTCGTTGAGAAAGGACGAAAACTCAATACAGGGTTGATACGACGAAAACAAATTTTAAGTGGGAATTTGGTGTCTGCTGGTCTGGATAGAAGAGCTCTCGCGTAATCGTATTTGCTAACTGCTTTGGAAATGAAAAACGTTCACTCTCCAAATCCGAAAATTTAAAAAAACGGTATCCAAACTTATTAGCTTGTCAATAGTGAATAGTGAAGGGTTTCTGACAGTGTGGTAGATGCTATCGCGGACTGCGTAATAAAACTTCTTTTATTGATCCAGTTCTTGGATATTAATTTTACTTAAGACTGTCAAAATGAAAAAAGGCTTTGTTGCTCGCCTTTATCCCTAATCGATTTTAATAAATTTCTTGACATATTACAGCTCCAACACTTAACACTTAGAAAATCTCAATTTTCTTGACAGGTTCCTGGTCAAGGACACAGTTAAAATGTGGGTTACTAGTCGCTATAGATTGTAAAATATTCCTTGTTGAAGCAGAAAACATGTCTGCAGATTACCAATCCATTTCCAGTCCTTTATGTTCGGCATTTGCTAAATTGAATGTTGTTGATATTTTTATATGTAACACCCATCAGCCTTTATCAAACTGCCAGAAATGTTACTCTGGTTGACATGAGGGTTGAGGGTTTCTAGATAAAGCGGCAACCTTTTCGATAATTATAATATCTAAACGGCATTACGTATTGCATTTTTCTGAACGGTTTAGATTTTCAACCCTTTAATTTATCACTGCACCAGTTAAGCATAATAACAAAGAAATTGTTATCAAACAGTATAACATAGACAAAACGGACAGAATAGTTGTGATCGGCGCATATCTGATAATTTCCGACAAACTAAAAATGTCTCAAAGTTCAAAGTTTCAAAATATACAAAATCCCACTTATACAGAATTGATACTGGCATTATACTAGCTTATTAAAATTCATGCTTACATATTTATTTCTTATAAGGAATGGACAAGAAAAGAGCAATGGTCCCTAATAATACGTATGATCGAAAACTTTTATCCTCTAGAGGGCTGTGGATTTTTTTAATATTTAATTTATGTTGGCAATAATGAATAAAGGTACTTAATAATATAACCTATACAAGTTTGACAGAATCACTTAACTTTTACAGAATGTTAATACTGAACACAACGTGTTGTTGCGTGTGCAAACTGGAGAAAATCACTATAAAACATCTGTAGCTGATTTTGTTATTAACATTTTTATATATTCAATAGAAATATTTGTTTTTGTTCAAATTGTATTACTAATATAACCGTAAAGTGCCAATACCACTTTAAGTGCCAACATAAATTAAAAACATCAGAGCACTCTAGAGGATACAAGTTTTCGATCATACTGCAAGGTCTTCGCAACAGTAGACTTGCGATATTCCACATTTATTACACGTGTATTATGTAAAAAGCTAGTACGTTTCCGACACTACCATGTATAGAAAAATGTACTGAAATAGTTACGGCATCAACATCAATGACGAGATGGTTATTATATCACATAGTACTGAAGACAGGGAATCTATGATACACGAACTGAAGTGAACATAATACAACAATTATGACAAATATGCAAACAAATAATGTAGAAATGCTGTAGAAAAAAGCTTAAAACTACATTTAGGTAGGAAAACAATTAACTACATATAAAGGTTACTAAATTAAAGAAGTTGAAAGCTTGGTCTGTAATTCGAGGATACAATTAACTACAAGATTAAACGCAATATCCCTAACGGCCTAAAAAAGCAAGCCTTTGAGAAACAGAGAATTTGAACCCCACATGTAAAATCGAAACAAAAACTTAAGAGTAGCATAACGTGACATGGAATGTGCTAGGTTAAGACAATCTTTGAGACAAAAAAAACTAAGAGTGGATAAGACAGCACACTAGTGCAACATATAATGGAAAACTGAAACAGAGATAAATCTAGAGCATTATTTGGACTAGCGGATAACAGAAGGACGAAACTATTGTTACAGTGGAGACCCAAAACTCACCACAGAAATGGAGAAAGACCACATACTAGATGAAAAGATGTTATCGTTCCAACTGCGGTATGGAGGATGGCAGAAGCAAAAAAACAGATACTACTGGAAACAAGTAAGAATGCATGTGTTCAGCAATAGACGACAGAATAGGAACCTGTTAGAAGTAAAATCAAGTGCTCTAAAACTGGCAGTCCCACTCCTGATCTTATTTGCAACGAACTATCCACCTATTAGGTGAGATTTTCAATTTGCATCGCATAGCCGAATTGATAAAAAACACGACAAAAAATGCGAGTACAAGAAAAATGGGTTGGTACTGCAGAAACGCTGAACAAGTGTTCGGACTACCGACGTTTTTCTGAACGAAACTGCGCTTCCGCGTTCTAACGGCCTACCCTTTGGGGCAACGTACAGAAATTTGGGCTAATTTCTAGACAGTATTAGGTTCCGCGATCAACTATGGGACAGGTAGCGACATATGTTACCCTAGTTTTGCCTTAAGGCACATTCCTTTCTTGCAGGAGCACGACGCGTATGTCTTTACCACCTTGCAAAGATCCCTAACATCTAATATCTTCACGGGCGCAGATTTTTTCATTCAGTTCTCGAGATTGCCCACTGATGGACTCAGCGCTGTCTTTTTAATTTGAACTTAAGTCGAACAAAAGCGACTCGGATTACCCTGTTTGACGTCGATGTGACAGCCGTTTCATGCATGGGGGACTCCCCGTCGTAACTATCGCTCTGAGGTAATATGATGCAATAACGGGCACCGCTAGCACGCTCCGTGCAAGTTGAAAAGAAAGGACATGAAGGAATTTTCCGTACAATGCCACCTCCACAACCGCGCTTCTGGTGAGCGTGGCGTCAGTTTTAGTCTTGAACACCTGACTGAAAGTAGTGGGTAATTAGTGCCCGTAAAAACCCTTGTCGTTTAAAGGGGTGAGCCCTCGCTTTGTGGGCCCTGTAACCAAAAATGTTGCACGCTCTTGTTAAGGTCGTACCGTTGTGTACCTTGAAATGTTGTTAAAAGCGGATTTTAAAAAAAGAGTGCATCTAAAACATATATACAGGGTGGGTCATTGTTGTTTAGTCGTGTCGACCCCATCCCAAAGCTTCCCAGTAAGGATTCTGCTACACATCTGCCCTGACAAGCTGTCGGCCACTCCGTTGTACGTTTGTCACCCCCTATTTGGAAGCGTCTTCGAGTAACAACGCAGTCAACCCCTAGGTGAGGCATTCAACTCCTGTCTTCATGTGATCCTGCGTTGCTGGAGCGCTTCCCCGAAAATGTACTGTAAACTGATATTTTGAAAAGTGCTACTAGATTGAAAGTGCTATACTTAACGAAACATTTATTTGACGATGCATGTTAATTTGCACCTTGCGTTATTAAAGTTGTACTGTTCGCTTTTAGATTTGAAAAGCGCGGCATACTGTAGTAACTTGAATTCATATAAAGAAAGATTAAAGTTGATATTCCGTCTTTATTATACTATAAAGAGATGATGTTAACGTTTACTAACCCCTATATCAACCCTAGTACATTGCCTGTCAAGAGTTGTGTGTGTAAATTCAGAGTCAATAGACCATAGTTATATAAATTACCGCATGTGCTTTATTTATCTGTGCTTATTTAAATTGATATGAACTCTTGTCCATGTTTTGTTGTGTGTATTTGGATGTACAGTGATTAAGCAACTGCAGGGAGATCACCCAAAGGTAGATGAAATTTCCGACAATTGTGGATTTCCGCTTTTGGCCAATTGTTTGTTAAGTTAAGAATTACATTTTCAAAAGCCGTGGCGGCCGCTGATTTTTCTCTTGATCTTGTCATCATAAACATCCCAAATAATAGCACCTCGCCCTAAACTGTGGCAAGTCGATCGAACCCCCCATCCAACTAAGTTTTTAGCCGGACGCAAAAGGCTGGAAAGGGCACACAGTGGGCGAGTATTGCTTTTTAAATTTGTGATGGTTCGAATATCTTTTAAGTAATTTCAATTTGTTTATTAAAGGCGCGGCAACTTTCTTCGCGTTTCATACTCGCTGTTGGCTGGCACTAGCCCCGTGTGCTATTTCGAGTCAAGCAATTTTAGTCAAACTTTAATCAAATTTTTAATCAAACTTTTAATCAAATTTAAATCAAACTTTAGCGCGGAAGCTCTTTACTATAAACGTTGTACTTGTATGTGAATCTAACCTATGGCGATACTTTAATATTTGCGATAACGTTATATGTATATATGTATTACTCATTTTCTTGAAGGGAGATTTGAACGACCTTTGTGTATTTATGTGTTATCTTTTTTTATACTGCGAACTTTGTGACCGTCAAGCGAAATTAAGGGAAATTAAAGCTTCGGTACTTGATTGAATTTCCTGACTTTTTTGTGGGTTATTACTATAGGGATTATAGTTGTTGACGACTACTGCAGAAAGGTTCGATAAGGTAAGCGTGATATTTCCTTTGTTTTGCTGGCTTCTTTGGGATTTGTTGGTGAGGTTCTGCCCGCTATTTAGGACCAGTAGCGTGTGCCTCTCGTAGTGCTTTGGGCAATTTTAGGTTCTTGGCGCCCTGGATATTTTTGACTTAAATCGCGAGTACGCTGAAGCTGGATCGAAATCCACGCCCCTCTTCGAGCTAGCCGAAGCACCTCTTTATTAACGTCCTCCTTTTAAACCAGCATTATACATCTCCTGATAAGGCTTAGCTTCAGCCACGTTATAAATTCGTCAAGGGTCTTAATGACCGTTTTAAACTGTAACACAAGTAGCAAGTCAAATATTTAGAATACACTTACTACCAGACGAAGCCGTCACCTCTACTACAGAAATAAATAATAACATTAATTATTAACGAGTGGAATAATACTAAGTCAATACTACTTCATGCAGCTTAAGTAATTCCGAGAGAGACACAATCCTGTCTCTTAAACATTGTAATAATAATAATAATAATAATGGTGAGGCACTAACACCCCATGAAGGAGCTTGGCCTGCAAGGCGGAAGGTTAGAGCTTCCGTATCCTCGCTCTCACACCCGGCTGTCGCGTGTCAAATTCATGACACGTGGTGATGTGGTGAGCACCACGCATTAGACAACCGCATTATTACCCCTTGTTCTTTCGAACGCAGGTTCCCAATTATTTAAAGCGACTGGGTAGGCCGCCCGCCAGGCATCGATCTGGAATTTGAACTCCAGACTTCCGCGCCGCAGTCCGATGCTCTAACCATCAGAGCCACGCTGGCGCGCTTAAACATTGTAGAATATGGAATAATGAAAAAAGAACGCATATAAGAAGAGTACTTAAAAAAGATAACTAGCCACACTATTTAAAAACTAACAGTAAGAGTGTAGTATTTGTTTGTTTCACGTTGTGAAGTTTTTCTTCTAGTTACAATAGCAACTATAATCGGCCAGAAAAATGTACCAAATGAGAACAAATGGCAGATAGTTATGTATGCAGAACTAGATAAAACGATTAAAAGGGAAATAAAGATGATATTAAAAAATATAGAGAGAAATACAAGCTATAGATGAAAATTATGGCTTAAAAGTTTTGATATCAAATCTAAGCACACGAAAGAAGAAAATATTTAAACTCAGGAAAACAGGTCGTACGGAAACAATCAATGAAAAAATATATAGACGAGTTCTACACAAAACTATACAAAACTACGCTTCCGCAAAATCAACGAATATACACAATACAGAACACTGGTTTCCAAGAAATATCTGACATAAATAGACAGGCACAGCTAAAATGACGGATCTATTAGTTTACTGTGGCATATGCACAAATTATTTATTAGAATAATTATAAACAGGTTAATCCCAAAATTAGACAATTACCAACTACAGGAACAGGCAAGATTTAGAAAAGGGTCGCGGTACTAGCAAGCACCTTTTGGGCTTAAAACCGTGATAGAAAAATGTAATGAATACAATCTGCCGTTGATACTTCATGGATTACAAAAAGGCGTTCAACACTATTGAACTAAAATTTTTATTCGAAGCATTAGATGATTGTAGCGTACATTCCAGCCACGTACGGTTTTAATAAGAACCACATACAAGTAAAATGTAAAGAACTAATTAATAAAATCATAAGAGAAAGGGGTGTCCAACATGGCGATGCCATATCTGCAAAATTGTTCACTATGGCTCTTAAAAATGTTTTCAATAAATTGGACTGAGGAAGTAGTGAGCAAGGAGACAGAATCAACCTTACAAGTTGAAGATATGCGGACGATATGCTGCTGATCACCAAAGATGTAGACGGTGTAATGTAGCATGCTGTGAGAATGCTTAATTATTTTCAATTAATATCAAGATATCAAAAGGGTATCATGTGATAACAAGTGTAAGAGAATAACGGGTGGCAGTAAATATTAGCAACCAAGAGGTTGTTTACAAGAATTGAAAAGTTTCTATAATTTAAAGAATCTCAGTCAAAATATTCACATTAAAGGTCTAATAATACCTTTAATTGTGAGGATATAATTCAAATTTGATACGTGTTAGTAAGAATAGCCTTCTGCATGATCAAATACTGACCAAGGGGTCAATATTATTCTTCACATAGTGAGTTGGAGATTTATAGAAGCCATTTCAAGTGGTCATTGGTGTACAAGCCATCAGTTTAGTGAGTGTTTGTGTGTGGCATGCTGCAATACCGTTTTAAGAAAATATTAAACGGTCAAGTCTGTATACAACGAGCTTTTATGGGTCCTCATCATCTCCAAGTAGGTGTTTGACGACTTCGATCAGTGTGAAACTGATATTAGAACCACATCGCAAGTACGAGTTCGGCTGTTGAAGGTTAGTGTATTATAGTAACAGTTTGGATACGGCAAATTTAGAATTTAAAACTTGTATTTAGATTTAGATAATCTTAGAATATTAAGTTTTCTAAATTAATATTGTGATTTGAGTACTCGACGGTTTCGATCATTATAATTGGAAATTTATCATTTTGGTCTAGCTATTTAAAAAAAAAGTATTTAACCTCATTTACTGGAACTTTCATTTAATTAAATAATTTTGACAACTTTAATCTGACTATTAATTTGTAATGTCAATTCAAACGTTTAATACACTATAACAGTTAATTAGATTCAAACTTAAGTACTAAGAGTGTGATTTAAATAATCAAATTGATATTTATTTGGTCATTCAAAGTACAATTCATTAATACAGTTTATATTTGACATTAACTCATTCAGCTGGGAAGTAAAGAGAGTCTCAATTGCTAAATAAGCTAGCTAGCTGAGGTATATTTAAACATGACATAATTTCAAAGTCAATTATGAAAGTATGAGATATGTCAATATATGATTCAGTTGAAAGCAACAAGGTAAGTGAGAATTATATATATTATTATTGATATTACTTCTGTGAATTAAGCAAACAGGGTAGATATCACTAGTTTTTATTATACATAAAAACTCCTACAAAAGGGGTTGTGTAATAATGGATGACACGAAAAGAATGGTAGAGCGGGACTATGAATGGCAGAAAATCGGATTCGAGATATTCAAAAGACTAAAATCACGTCTAGTACCCACTCAACACAAGAAAAAAAGTAGATAGAGAATTTTTTAAAAAAAAGGTGGAGTCATATGTAGACAGTTTGTTCCAGGGTTCTTTTCTCTAACGTCATGTGCGTATGAAGCAAATGTAATGGTCTAGATCAGTGATTCCCAAAGTGGGCGATATCGTCCCTTGGGGGGCGCTGGAACGATCCAGGAGGGCGATAGTAGCCTCGGGTGCATTTGAAGGGCGGTGAATAAAAATAAGGGGGCGGTGAAAGCTTAAAGAAGGAAGAGAAGATAAGAAGAATTAGAAAAACCATTCGTACATATTTCATCTGTTGTGTAACATTATTTTCCAAATAAACACACAAAATGCAAGTTACAGATTTATTTATTCCATGAAGACTATTTATTAAATGTTCTTATTCTTCTTCATACCATTTGTTACTTTCTTTATTCAGTCTGTTTATTCTCCGTTTCTTTAATTTTACTTTATCACACCCTTTAATACACCATCCAGAAAGTAAATACCATTATAATAAAGGGTTTTTATTATTCAAATTTACTTTTACTCAAAATACAGGTTACAAATTCAGAAAAGATTTGTTTATTTTAAAAATATCTTTCTCCAACAATAATTTATACAAAGTTTCTATATGGTATATTTTATTACAACATTTCATAATTCACTTTTTCAGATAATCATTTGAGTTTGGCTTTCACTTTAGTTATTCCGATTGTCAGTTAATACCTACAAATTAAAATCTAAGCTCTGATATTACCAAACAACTAGCCCAACTAAATCAACTTATATGCTCGAACCTTTTTGAATAAACTATTCACAATTTAACAGTAGCTGTATCTAATGTATCATTAATTAAACAATTCTCAAATATTTATATTGTAGTTTTAATGTATAAATCCCCCCTTGTATTTTTACTTCCTTTTACTACTATAAAGGAAGTATTGGATTCACCCCAAAAATTCGAAATTGAGTTTTCAACAGATCTTCACGTTTTAGAGTCCCCTGATCCCAAAAAACATTTTTTTTTTCATTGGTCTGTCTGTGTGTGTGTCTGTCTGTCTGTGTGTCTGTGAACAGAATATCTCAAAAACGAAAAGAGGTATGGCATTGAAACTTCATATATAAGTTTTGTGTACTATGTAGATGAGACAGCAAGCTTTTGAAGAAAATCGCATAACCGGAAGTAGGTGTTTACTCTTGTGATTTTTCAGTTTTTTTCGATTTTTTCAAAAACGGCTCTAACGATTTTTTTTTAATTTTACATTTTTCTTACATTTTTAATGTGTATTGATGTGAAATAGGTGATTTTCCAGTTGAATACTTCTAAAGTGGGTTTCTTTTGTTTTTTTTACTATTTTTTTTATTAACTCCTATTTTAAATAAAACACCCGGTATATTATTACATTTTTGAATTCACCTTAAAATTCTAGAGAAAATTTGTCTCTTCAACTAACACTCGATTTTGTACCGTTTTTGTAGAATTTGTAATTTTTGAAAATTTTTAACAAATGGTTAAAAATTAAAAATGTAATTTTTGACTAATTATAAGATCACTGTAAAAGGAAGTTGTGTGAGTGTATCACACCAGATTTTTTAATTGCAAATTAATTTATTCTTTCAAAATAATTTCCTACCTAGAAATACTCATATAGATAATTATCAGTCTCAAGAAGCTACCACTACAATATCTTTCTGTTTGTTCGCTTAAAGAATGTAGATTTCCAGGGGGCGCTGAGTAATTTTATCTGAAAAGAGGGCGTAGACCAAATAAGTTTGGGAACCACTGCACTGGTCTAGATTTTAGACTATTCCCCTCAGATAATATAAACCAATCCCATCAATCAATTTTCAAAATTTGAACCAATCAGAGTCGAATACAGCAAATATTTTGCACTAGTGCAATACCAGGGTATTTGCCCAAGTGCAATATCGAGTTTTTGCGGAAAGAAGAGCAAACCAGCTAGGTACACAAAAAATTTCAAAAAGAAAACTGAAAACTCTTTAAAAATGAATAGTGTGGTATACAAAGGATGCCATTTCTTCGAGGAATAGTCTTGCAATATTCCCCGCGTGCATTTTGTATAATTTGAGTTCTCGCGAAATACTCGAATATACAGAATGCACTAGGGATATAACTACTGACTATTCAATTCACCTATCATCTGTCAAAAAGTGACCAATGAAAATCCAGAATTCTGACGTTTCTTGACCAATCAAAAAAATATCAGTGGATATATCTTCCTAGAAGGTATTCAAGTGACTATTTTTAACAAATGCGATTTTTATTAGAAAAAGTCAATATTAATGTTCAGTTACTATAGAAATTGCATAGTTTGTTGCTAGATTTACTGAAAACTAATTTGAAAAAGTAGTTTGGTTCATTAAATAGTCCCTCGAATACCATTCTTAGTCAAAGTTAAGTAGGTTATTTTTGCGGTGGTATCACTACTCATGTCCATTGCGCTTGGGATTAGGACTCGTGCTAGCGCACTCGTCCTAATCGTACCAAAGCGCAATGGACATTCGTGACACCACCGCAAAAATAGTCGACATAACTTTGACTACTCATGGTATTATAAGTGAATATTCTCTTCTACTAACAAGGGGAAACATATTTAAACACAATTTTAGCTCATTTCCGTGGTTGTCTCATACGCGCGTGACGTCAGGAAAAGATTCATGGTACAACACCATTTAGCAACTACATACAGGGTGATTCAAATTAAGTGCGCACCATTGCTATCTTTGTTATTATTGATTTTACAAAGTAGGTTAAATTAGCAAACTAGTAGTGTTTTCGGTGCTGATTAATATACAATTAATTAAAAAAACAATCGTTGGCGTTGGCGGCAACATTTAAAAAATATTTTTTTTAAATAAAACACCCTGTATATTTTTCAAAAACTTAAAATAAAAATGAATTTGTGATATAAAAGTCTTAATACACTATTGTCGCAAAATGAATACTACAGAAGTTATCGCGAGTTTCAGTTTATAGATAAATACATACATTATTCTACTGTAAAAATTCATTGCAGGCTTGTTTTAAGTTTTTAATTGAAATAAATAAACAACACTAATTACTTTCGACAACTAAACGTACGACAGATTGATTTTGACAGTTCTGATGTTTACGTTATTGTTTTTGTTTTTAGTAGCAGCCTACAATGAATTTTTCGTAAGTACGGTTTATTGTTGATATAGATAAACTAAAACCTCACCTAACTTCTTTAATATCCATTTTAAGACAATAGCGTATTAAAACTTTTATATTATAAATTAATTTTTATTTCAAGTTTTTGAAAAAAACTAAAAGTTTTTAATTTTGTCGCAAACTCGTTATTCGATTGTTTTTCATTAATTGCATATTAATCAGCGCAAAAAAAACACTACTAGTTTGATAATTTAACCTACTTTGTAAAATTAATAATAACAAAGATAGCAACAGTGGTTTTTACCAAGCAAGTAATACACAGAGAGCGATGGTCGAAGAATAAAAGAATAAGAGAACTGACAGGCGATCCATATGTGGCAGAAAGAGCACCAAGACTGAATTAGAGTTGGATAGGGCACGTTGCGAAAGCTGGAAATGAAAGATGATCTACGATTATTTGACTGGAGGCCACGAACAATAACACCAATGGCAAGATAGGCTGACGATATAGCTAAAGTAACAGGCAAGAAGTAGAGAAGTTTAGCAAGAAATCGCGACGAGTGGAAAGATAGAGGAAAGGACTGTATCGGAGAGTGCATTCAAGTCTGACAAAGAATCGCTGTAAGTTAGCTATGAGGAAAATTACCAAAGAATTGATAAACAAACTTCCGCTGATTGAAAAACTTGCACATATCAAGTACCCGAAAAATGATTGAACCGTTATTGAATTTCTATCAGAAAATTCTCGACACATCTAAATTGTGTGTAACATTTCGTAAACCTACGTTCAGTAATGTTTGTAATATTTACATTTCAATGTATTTCTAACACCATTTTCGCAAGTACACACTTCTACACACATGTGAATGGGGACGCTAAAAGATTTTCTGTACAATTACTAACGTTACTAAAATTAATTGCAAGATTGATAAGATTTTAAAACAAAAACTGTAAATAATAATTTGAATCTTCTAAGCTGTTCAGCTTGAATATACTCGGTATTATAAAAAAACCATATATTTTTCAGTGAATTGGTAAAATTATGATCAATAAAAACGCAATATTACTGACAAATCTTATCTTTGTGATATATTGATTTCGGAGGCTTTCACGGCCATCGTCAGTAAATAACAACGACTTCCGGGATTGGACCGTGTTATTATTGAGGTCGAAGAACAGAACGTTTCTTGATGAAGTCCCTCATGAAAGTGGGCGAAATGTTAAGAAGTTCTTCGACCTCAATAATCGCACGGTCCAATCCCGGAAGTTGTTTGTTACTTTTTAAAATATTCTATAAAGAAATAAAGAAATAGGACGGTAGCAGTAACTACAAATGTTAACAGGGTAACCGACGGTATTAAGGCAAAAGTAAAGAATTTAGCATTTTTGTATTGTGATCAGCTAAGAGAGTAAAACGTGCTTTAAAAATTTTGCAATATATGCCTGATTTATGCTGTAAAAACTGTGATTTTACATAATTTTATATAAGCTGAATAAAAAAAATAATAAAAGTGTAATACTGAAGTTAAAATAATTATACTACTTATCAAAATATGTGTTAAATATATTTTTAAGGAACAAAATATGCGTTTTCTTATTTTTCAACTAATTCAAAAAATGCAAGAAGTAAAAAGAAATAATAACTCTATTAAGCATAGCAAACATTAGGAATATTAAATACTGATGTTGATATAAGAACCAACGATTAAGTGTTTTTCAATGTTATCGACCAAAAAGTGTATTCTTTTGTCATCCAGTTTATTTTTATATCTAGAGGCAGCTTCAACATCGCATGTTGTAATTGAAGCTTATTTCATACTGAAAATTTTACTAGGATTTTCAAGTATGTTTCAACAGTTTTTAATACCAAGTTAAATTTATGAATTATGCAATGTATCCATTTAGTGCATCTGTCTTTGATTACGCTTTCAGTTATTTTCCAATAAAAACTTTGGTTAAGGTTTCCGTAATGGGATTGAAAGGGGCACATTTTAACATTATTTTGACATATACAGGGTGTCCCAAAAATTTGGCTAAAAAGTATCAAATTTTTAAATGAAATACCCTGTATCTCTTAAGCCTCCATAAGTTCTACGTTCCATTGTAACTTTTATTTCAATTTACTTTTATCGTTTCCAACTCATGAACGTTTTTAGTATTTTTTTGTCAACATCAAGCTTTCACTTAAAACGTCACATTGTTCCCATTTTTGAATATGTGTTCCCTGAAAATTGAGGCGGTGATTTAGAATACAATAATACCAATGAATGATTTCACATTTGACAGTCGCTTTGAAAGAATGTTGTGAACAGACTTCATTTTTTTTGTAGAAAGTCATCTTTTGGAATTATTATTAATATCGTTAATGTTTTACTGATTAATTTTTCTACGAGTTGACTATACAATAAGGACGAAATTGACGTTTGATCACTCTTCGATTTTTATTTGCATTCACGCAGTTTATCAGTAATAATGTATTAAGGGCAAATGATTTTGCCGGTAAAAATGTTTTACGAAAGTATTTTGTTTTGGCAATGTCACAAGACAAACTAACTTGATGAAATTCCCGAGCCGAAGGCGAGGGAATTTGTCAAAGTTAGTTTGTCGAGGGGCATTGCCAAAAAAACAACAAATCGTGAGTAAAACATTTGCCGAGCAAAATCATGAGCCCGTGATACATTTTGTGGACTATTTCCCAAATATCGGTTCATTTTGACATTTATACTGATGCGCAATGACAGTTTAAATGACGTTTCTTAAATACCACCTTGATTAAAGCAACATATTTGGTGGTTGCCGTGGATGCAAGTGGCAAAAGAAACTGACAAAATCCCAAGGGAAAATTTCGATTTTTTGCCACTACAAAAACACACGATTGGTTGAATTTTGAAAAGGCATGGCTTTTCATTGGATAATAAGAGATGTGGGAAATAGTCCAATTTAAAATTGCGGACGGTACCTCTAAAACGCTCTGCATAGAAATAAATCAGATATTTACAGAATAAATCGTAAAGGTTCACTATTTACTATATCTTTCAATGTATCCTCTACAAAAAGTGCGAGGTTGATGCATAAATTCGTAGCGTTTTTATTAAATTTAAAATTTCTTTGTCTACTTTGACTTTGACACATTTATGAACGGCCAAAATTTATTTTTTTTAAATTATTTTTATGTAAAATAGATAACATCTTACATGACACGCTGTACACGTTGTAAAGAAGTTTTTAGGCACTTGACGCGATGTTAAACTCGACCTTCGGCATGGTTTGACAAAACACTTAAATTTTGCAACTTGTATCATAAATAGCAATTTTTCTACTCATATGCGTGAAGAAATAGCTTTACATAGTCCAAACAGTGAGTAAAGTAATGCAAAATTTAAATAATCGTCACTATTTTCTGAACATTAAACTGAAAAACTGGAATATTACTAGTAATAATATCTAGAATTATTACAATAAAGAAAATTAAACCATAAGCATTTTTCTTAATTTAGTTTTTAAATGTAAAGATGTAGAAAACGTATAGTGCCTGGTCTTTTTACACTCATGTGGTGGTGCCATTCACCTGCGGCTCTTGTAGTAAACTTTCACACTCGTAAAAGTCAGCTTCACGCACTTGTTTCATAATATATTTATTTTTACTAAACAAAATACATAAACTAATCATTAACATCTTTTCCTGCGTTGTTTACAATTGACTCCTGTCAGTTTTTGGATTCCACGCCTGAATAAACCTGTTAGTTTTGAGGTGAAGATGTGAAACCAAAACCGCTAGGAACTCATGCATAAACCCAATGTACAGGATAAGGCAACACTAACGATATTTGGATATATTTTTCTCACCATTTGCTATAGCAAAAAAGTTAATTACAAAACTTTAATGGGGTCACTGCTCTATAGTTCTGTGCAGTCAATTGTTTTCTACAGCAAAGTGCTTTGCCAGCGCGGATTTTTAAATGGCACGAGTAATTTTTTCATCAATCCTGTTTACTTGTTCGATTCTCTTTACGAATTGATTAAAAAATCGTAGCTCCGATTAAAACTTTTTTTGTAATAATTACTTAAGTATTTTAAAACATAATCACGAGTTACTGGCGTGACAAGTTTGTGATAATAATATATTATGATACTAGTGTAGAAGTGCTCCTTTAAAGCACGCGCAACGAGTTTAAGGGCACGACGCAAAGCGGAATGCTTTTAATGCCGCTAGTGCTGTAATGGCACTTATACACGTGTATCATACGCTATTTTTTCTACAATAGTACCTAACAAAAATGTAAAAACTTAGTTCGGTGCCACTTTTTCCGTCACATTGTGTTAGATATTCTAGGTTATGTTGACATTCAAACGTACGACAAAACGTGTTTTAATATAGTATTAAAACACGCCACCAATGGCAACGTGCTAAAAAGACCGAATTCCGGCGCTAATATTAAGAGTGCTACAAAAGTCACTTTTGACACTAGAAACTGTGCAAAAAGTTGTGATTTTGACACGATCGTAGAAAAAAGGTTTTAATTGTTTTTTTCTTCCAATTTTCAAGCAGTGCACGCCTACTTGGTTCATTTCAAATAATTAGTAAAACATTCATGCATTTACATATTACATTTTCTTTTTGCGTTTTAGAGAGAACATTTTCCATCTGTGGCTAGGTTTTTTTGTAAATTCGGAAAGTGAATTAAAAGACGAATGAGAATTCTTAAGGTCTTAAGATTTATAACAGCAACTTATAATAGTTATTTACGATACAAGTGCGTAAAGCTAGTCTTCAATCACGAGTGGGGCAGGTTAAAACGCGAGTGAGCGAGTGACTCAAGATGCTTTACGCATGTGTATTGTACAATGTTTTATCTGCGATAGAATATAGAAAACACGGTAAATATAAAAAATTATTGTAAGTGTACTGGTCGTAATTTTGCGTGGCTGAAGATTGTAACCACGTTGCTACTGACGACGTGGCTAAGAAAATCATGTTATTAAACAGTTGTTTTACAAACTTAAAAGTTCCAATTAAAAGTAAATATTAGGCACTCCCGTGGATAAATATTTTTTAATGAGATAAATCAACTAGTGATGGGCTTATTCGAATGAAAAATAACCGGTTATCCGGTTATCGAAATAACCTGTGTAACTCGGTGTTCGTTCCAAGTATTCGAATGAAAAATAACCTGATTCTGATACGTACTACGCTTTGAATATAAAACCTCTATTCAAAGTACTACGTGCCATATCTCAGCGACCTACGCAGTGCTCGAAATTCTGTAAATACGTCATAACTCATAAACAAGGCAGGCTGTACTGCAAACACCATAGACCGAATTTCGGCTCTCGGCTTTCTTGGGCGGCGGAATGGGATTAACTCGATTCGGTCGCTCACTTTCCGGCTTTTTGAGTTGAATCGACTTTTGATTTTGTTAAATAATTTTTTGAAAACTGTCATATGTAAATTAAAAGCTTCAATGATGTCACAATGACATAATTATTCACATTATTCAACTGTCAAATAAATTTATGTTGATAGTTCTGGAATTTTTATTTGAATTTTTCTTAATATTAGTGTTAGGAATGGAAATGTTTGACGGTTTTGGAGCGCATTATTTGTAAGTTTTAATTAGTACGTTTTAGTGATGGGCATATCCGGAGTGAATAATCGGAAAGTTTCCGATTGTTCAAAGAATCGGAAGGTTCCGATTATTTCGGAACGTTTCGGAACTTTTTGGAATTCGATTATTTTACTGTTCGGTGCACAAAATTCGGAACTTTCGGAATTCGATTATTTTACTATTCGGTATACAAAATGAGAAAACGAAATGCCAATTTGAACTGAACGAAATACGGAATGTTGTGTTGACTCACTTGACTGCTATATGCTGGTTGGCGAATGCCGACGTGTCGCGCCGTTTGCGCACGTGCATGATACGTGAAAGGCACTAATGGCAGTGGTATTTCGTAGATTAATTATTAGATAGTACACCTTACAGACTTCAAATTCATGTATTGTTTTATACTATCTATTATGTACTTTATGTGCCATTAAACTTTAAAATATCACTACCATTTTCCGAAAATCTGTTAAGGTAACTACTGTAATAATTTGAAAAAATATTTTATTTCCTCTTATATACCACTGTGCGACTCAAACTCATAAATTGTTTTACTGGCCGTCCTGCAAACCCAAACAATAGATGCCAACGCAGATAAAGGCTTACGGCCCGACGGCGAGTGTTCTCATCGCAAATTTGCACGCACTTCATCTTCCTTCCGCTCGTTGTTGTTTCGCTCGTTTTCCCTTGCTTGCATTTACGGAATGTAAAATAATCGGATGATATTCCGATTTTATAAACATTCCGAAATGGAACATTCCGATTATTGAAATCATCCGATTATGCCCATCACTAGTACGTTTGCCATTTCTGGCATGTTTTGAGCCCTGGAATGTAATATAATCTTGACGAATGTATTGGGCTCGCGGTCCGTTGTTTCAGGGACTCGGAGAACATGTGCAACTAATGCACCATGTCGAAAGGGGCTCGGTTAGCAATGGAATTAAAAACAGGACAGAACGTTTGGGGTTGTGCTAGAGGTGCGACGTATTAGTTAAAGTGGGCTATTTGTGTAGTTATTTCTTGGCGTAAGCGATTATATGCGAACCAATAATTAATTATCAGGTGATAAGCTGCGACAATGTGAGGCGAAATTGCGAGCGCGGCCATGCGTATTTTCTGGGTAGTGAATTAATTTAGCTACAGTAGAATGTACGTACTATCGTAGTTAGTTGAATGGTGTTTGGTTCTTGCTTTGCTAGTCGACTATGTGATAGTCAAAGAGTTGAATCCCGCGAAAGCACGACGTTTCGCACAGTGATTCGCGGAAGCATGTGGTTCCGCACCGGAAGCATGGAGTTCCGAATTATAAGCCCCGTTAGAGCAATAGCAAGATTTACGGTAATTGCTGTACTGTGAAAGACCAGTATACTACGGTAGTTATTACCGAATCTGTACGGGTCGTAACAATAGTTAATCTAGCGGATTACTATTGGGCAGTACTAGCGAAAGGTACCGACAGCTAACCCAGCCAATGAAGGCAGCGATGAGGGGCCAAAGGGTTGATACCGCCTGATGCAAGGCCAAGCATTGTAGCGTCTCTGCCAGCAGTACGGAGGGGCCAGGGGGAGGCCACCCCCGGTGAGTACAATTATTGTTACCGATGAGATTTACAGATCAGTAAGTTTATGTTCCTTTACATTTAACTGCCTGCCTCCGCCACTGGGTCAAGAAATGCTCGAACCTGCACTGTTTGCGCCCCGTTGCCGCCTTGTGGTCATGGGTGAGTTGCATCCATCACGTTGACTCAACGTGATGGATGCAGGATGCAACTCACTCGTTGACACATTTCAAAAGTATCGGATTTTTTTTTAAATAACACACATAATAACGCGTCTAACATTAGTGTATTAGTTTCGATTTTTTTATCTTGAATCAAAAATGCTTGTACTCAAATTAAGTTTTGGCTCGTCAAAAAATCTCACTTTCGAACGTAAATGTAGCAGTTTGCATTCTAGATACAAAAATAACTGTTTATTTATTTGGTAGTTTAGGATCTAAATTCTATACATAAAACAATAAAACAACTACGCAAACTGGTTAAACGTTTAATATACATACCAGTATTACCAGTTAAAGTTTCTTTTGCAAATTGTACATTCTTTAAAAATTATATTATTAATTATTTTTGTATTAAGTGCACGAAATTAATGATTTGGAGCGTGAGAATGTTACCTCTTTTGGCGAGGCGATAGCCGAGTCAAAAAAGTCATTCGAAGTATTTATTCGTCAGCATTGTATTGTCTGCAATGCTGTAAGTGCAAATTTTGCACATCTGGAATACACATGTACTCCAACGCATAATAGTCCAGTGCATTTATCCGAAAATTCGATGTAACCTCAGAAAAAATCCTAGAGAGCTGAAATTTGGTTTACACCTACCGTTCGTCGTTCCAAATAAGGGTTGAAAAGTCCCCAACGATCCGTTGTACGCATAATTTTTTACAGTGCTCAGAAGGTCAATTTTTCAGATTTTCAACTATTATCTTCGTTCCTATCGACTTTACGACTACGAATGTGCAATAACAAAAGAAAGCTAACAAAATTCTCTATAAAAAAGGTTATCTATAGTTTTGACATACAACCAACAGCTTTCACGGAAATTCGGTAGGACGGTCATTAGTTTAGGAAATATTATTGTTCTGCTCTATACTTCAGCGTTGTAAAGTTAAACAATACACAGAAAGTGAAATATATTTTTCCAAATCATTTTGAATGAGATGACATTAGACGCCGATGAAAATAAGTTAATAGAGCTCTGTCTGAAGAATCTGGATGAAGCATCGCTATCTTTTGGAAATGTTGAACAGTGAAATAACGTTGGAGAGTTGAAAAAGAGATTTGACCATAAAATTTCTGAGTTACAAAATAAAAGTCCTACTGCGAAACTATGGGCATAATATTTCGTAATGGTTACTGTTGCAAAAAAATTTATAAGAGTAGAAAGAATGGGAAATTGGAAGATGCATTTAACTGCTGTAAAAAATGCTACCATATTTTCACGCAGCAGGAAATTTTGTTTATGCAAAATAGGCCCATTTGTATCGAGAGATAAAAAAAAACTGTTCCTCAGCAGGCTGTGGAATGAAAAGTCACGTCTTTACTTGTGTCAGATAATAATTAGTTGTCATTTTCTATACGAATCTGTCAGATTGTTAAAAGATTTCTGCTCCTAAAAATGACGTTTCATTATTATTTAACTAGTGAATCACCCGAGTTACGCTTCGGTTCGCAAATTCAGGAGAGATTCATTAATATAAATTAAAAAAAAAGATGGATTGGCCGGGAATCGTACCCGCGCCGCCCGCGTGGCAGGCGAACATTCTACCACCGAGCTACGGAACTTTGTTGAACGACCCGCTGCTGTAGTGCTATATAATGAATCACCTGAGGTACGCTTAGTTTGCTAATTAAACAATCTAATTAAAACCTTTTTTGACAATAAAAACCGGCCTACGATCTAAGTCTGACAATTAGCAACATTTTAAGCCATCATACAGCTTAATCGGTCCAGTATCGTCGGAGGAGCTAGTGACCAAAGATACAAAGAGACCAACGATTTTATGTAGTGGATTCCAGCTGACACAAGTAAAGACGTGACTTTTCATTCCACAGCCTGCTGAGGAACAGTTTTTTTTTTGAATCTCTCGATATATTCAGGACATGGAGGGATTAGAAACTTCGATGGAACATGAAGCTTTTAAAAAAATCACTGGCAACTTGTTCTCCATAAAACGGTCGAATAAATATTTTTGTGGGACATGGAGCTATATGATAACCAAGCAGTCTCTAATGACGTCGTCAAAATCAAAAGAGGGATTTACGCGTAGAAGAAGGACGAAGCAAAGCGTCTGGAATAAATGGACAGTTGGACTATTGACTACAAGCAATGTTTCCGAAGAACTTGAGAATTATTCTAAACTTTCCTTTGATTCGGGAGAGCAGCATGTCGACGCTAGAGATTCTCGTGTGAGTAGAGACAATGCAGCCGTGAAGAAACTGTCGGGATGGTTCCAAACGCATAATTTGTTTGCAAGCGTCCAAAAAATTATGTTTATCGCAACAGGGATAACTGTTATAATGCGCATGATATAGGTGCTACTACAATGGCAAGAAAAAAAAATGGTAAGAATTTTAAGGACATCAAATTTTCACGCTCTGATAGAGTACTTCCACTGCTGACACTCAACAGTAACATTAAAGTTTTCAGTACTACTGTCGCTACTGATTCGTTATTGCTATTTCAAAGGATCAGTATTATGAAAAGATCCAACGACGAACTTTGTGATTATCTCCAATACGAATTGGCTCCGTATCCTATGTCATTATTCGACGAAGTAAGAATGCGCAAGACCAAAAAGGCATCGTTCTTTGACAGCTTTAAACTATCAGCACTTTCATTTCATCTCGCAAATGCCACTTATGTGATCGATGGAGGATTTCTATTGCATCGCGCTGTGTGGCATCAAACTGACACATATTTACTATGACCATACAAATTTTGGTGAAAACGCGGTAGATTGTTTTTGATGGGTATAACAACAGCAAAAACAATGTGAAAGCTATGGAACAACTTCGCCGATCTTCAAAAACGTCATCTGCTAACGTATTTTTGACGAGACAATGAATGTAACAGTCAGCCAGGTAACGTTTCGTTCTAACAACAACAACAAACGCAAATTGATTCCGATGCTGTCATAGAAATTCAAAGCCAGAAATTTCCTCGAGCAGGCTGAGGGTGATGATGACGTTCGCATTATTGAAACAGCACTAAAACATTCATTTACAAATACAACCGCTGTTGTGGAAGAAGATATTGATCTTTTGGTTATTTTAACGGCTCGAACACCTGTTGAGAAAGATTTTTTTCAAACCGGGCAACGGAACAGTCCAACAAAAAACTTTCCCGTTCCGAAGTTTCTATGAAAATGAAGAGAACAAGGACATTATTTTATATTTACATACATGCGTTGATTGTGATACATCTGCTCTTTTCCATAAGGGAAAAACAGGAGCTCTGAAATTATTGCAAAAAGACAAGATTTACAGAATGCAGCTCAAGTTTTCAATAAAAGTTATGTTTCCACACATCAGTTGCTCATAATGGATTACTATTATATGGCGCTCCAGTTAAAGAAGATTCCATAAACAACGATCGTCATTTGTGCTTCGCTAAATCCGTAGATAAAGACAAATCTACAAGGTTAAGCCTATTACCACCTACAGCCAAAGCAGCTGAAGAGCATCTCTACCTAGTCTACTATCAAGAACAGACTTGGTTGGGTAATAAATTGAATCCCGAAGATTGGAGATGGATATTGAAGGGTAACTTATTGCACGCAAAAAAACATCAGCACCTCCTGCTCCGGGCTGTCTTCTAAAAATGATTTTTTGTAGTAATTGCACGAAAGGCTGCGGACCATTATGTAGCTGTCGAAAATTGGGACTCGTCTGCACACCAATTTGGGGTCATTGCCACGGACAATCTTGTTTGAACGCTGCACCAGTGGAGGATTCGCAGCTAAATGAAATCGAAAGCGACCAGAACATTGACGATCCAGAGATCGATTCTATGCATGCCTTTGAGCAAGGGTCTTTGCTCCCATCAATTGAACAGAAAAATGAGGAAAATGAAAGGAAAAAAATAATAGAAATTGAAGAAGAAGTGGAAGAAGAGAATAAGGAAGAAGAAGAGAAGGAAAAAGAGGAAAAAGTGAGAAAAGATTTTTTTTTTAAATTGTTCTCTGAATGTAATTTTTTGGCAGTTGTCTATTATGCTATGTATATATCATTTTTTTAAATTGTAATAAGAATTAATACAAACATTTTTAAAAATAAATTGAAGAAATTTCTGATCTTTTTTACGTATGAATATTTATTTAATATCTTTTCTGTTTCATGGAGTATGACTTACATTTTGTGTATTGTTTAATTTTAAAGCCCTGCAATATGGAGCAAAACATGAAATATTTCTTAAACTCACGATCTTCCTACCGAATTGCCGTGAAAAACGTTGATTGTATGTGAAAACTATAGATTATCTTTGTTGTAGAGAATTTAATTACCTTTCTTTTGTTATTGCACCTACGTAGTCGTAGAGTCGACAGCAACGAAGATATAGTTGAAAAACCGAAAAATCAACTTTCTGAACACTGTAAAAAGTTATGCGTACAATCGTTGGGGACTTCTTAAATCTTATTTGGAATGACGAAAGGCAGGTGTAAACCAAATTTTAGCTCTCTAGGATTTTTTCCGAGGTCACACCCTAGATGCACTGGACTATAATTCTCTGTAACAAGTTTCTCGGCTACCTGCCTGCAAGGGAGCAATCGGTGCTTCCCAGAATCTAGAATGAACGAACGATTCAAGTGAACGATTCCAATGAACGAAGTGTAATTGAATCTGTAGGACCTATGTAAACCAACACAACTCATCTGACTCGAGCCAAAATTTATTCGAATGATTATTCAAATAATAATTCGGTTATTAATATCATTCGAATGCAAATAACGCGGTTATGAAAATTGTCCGGTTATGCCCATCACTAAAATCAACGTTATTGCAATTGCTGTACAAGAAAGTCGAATGTTTAAAGTAAACAATTGGTTATCTAAAGCGTAATCCATCTCCTTGCCGATTTAATAAATTGTCAAAAGCGTCTAAAATACGAAAAAGGACGGAGAGCAGGGGTCACCAATTCCCAAGCTTACATACGATTAGGATTTTATGTGTACTTACGTTTTCATGTTTGAACCTCGTCAAAATCTTGATTTCTCTCAGAGTTCTTTGGCAATAGGTTTGATGCTCGAACGGTGAAATCTTCTTTATTGCTACTTTGGTTTTCGTCACCGTGTCCAAAGCAGATCTGCAAGCAAAAGGAGTTGGTAAAAAGGGTTGCCTAATTTAAAAGCACTTAAGGTGCAGATGACGAAAGTTTTAAAGCATTAAATTAATCCATTAGAAATTGCGGGCGAGGGAGTTGAGTAATTAATTTTAGACAATCAATCACATTCTGTGTGCCGATACAAAACATCCGCCGTAACGACACAAACCCTCACAGTTACATTGGTCTACCTACAAAAAATTTCCAAAAAATGTTGTTGTCTTGGTTACAGCTCGTGAACTAATTTTTCTATTGGTCATTAATGACTGTCGTACGATTTTCCTAGGAAATTTTTTATGCACGAGTTATATTTTGATACAGAATATCACGGACGAAAAAACACAGTATCTAAACACTAAAATGTTACCTTGTTTTTGTAAAAACTGCAATTAAGTGGTAAACATCGATCCATTTCAGATTAATAATCGCCGTTCCTGCGGAAAATTTCCAATTAAATATGCATAAGGGATATTCTCCTGCAAATTCCACGAGGACGTCATGAACTACGTCATGAAAACGAAGAAAACAGTTCTAAAAGCGAGTCGAGAGCTGAATGGGTTTACTTCAATGGCTTTAAAATAAGAATGAGATGAGTACGCCTCGCGTCATGCCGATCTATAAATACGTGGATGGACTATTTTTGAGAAGAAGTGACGTAGAATAAATTCTGTTTAGGCCGAGATTACACATTTTCATGCATTACTTATGCCTTCGCGCTTAGGGAGAATATTTTGAATTTTTTATCAAGAGTCTACTTCACTCTACTTCCGCTTTTGTTTTAAGGGTTTGAGCAGAGTAGTTTCTAACAGGTGATAAATTAATATTCAGAAATAAACTGTTTATAGCTTATTTAAACATATAGAAAACACCTAATTCTATAAACATGAAAAAAATACTGTTTCTCATAGGAAAATTCACTAGAAGCTACTGAATAATATATAACGATTTTTCATCACATTGCAGCTGTATGTTTGTAAAATTAAATGTAATAGATGGTAGTAGATAGAACGAAGGTTTCGAACTACAACAGCTTAGTATACTAACTGTTTATTACCTAACGTTGTTTGTCTAAAGTGAGATATTTGATAACACAGTTCTTGCCACGTAGTTTAGAGTAACGTTTAGTGTAAAGTTGGTATAAGAATACTGATCTAAACTATAAATTTCTTTACTAGGAATGATGACTAATATTTGTGAAATTTGGCAGTACCTTTACTTTATACAAGGAAAGCTTTCGGCTGTTCCAAGTAAAACAAAATCACTGCTAGTTGAATCACTGCTGACAATAATTATATGTTATGCTGTTTGAAAGGGAGAAATAATTCAAGTACCTATGGCCCTCGACTTCCCGTTTTGATTAAAAACAAATAAAAATCTTATTAATATGTTTGCTCCTAAGAGCTGGCTTGAGAGACTTAATTGCATTTCATTAACATTCTCAGTGAATATAAACTAAAATTAATTAGAAATTACACTCTGTGGTTTCTAGTAGACGAAAATACGCTTATTGACCTAACTGTAATTTATAATCTTTTAACATATTTTGTAGATGCAAACTTGATTCATCAAAATAAAATTAATTACTTTTGGTAAATAAAACTGTGAATAAACAAACTCGGTTGATTAAAATAAAAGCAATATTTTACGCTATACATTCTAGTACATCGCATCTTCTCTTACATACGTTGTTACCTACATAACTGTCAAAAACTACACCACACATCTCGAAAAAATAAAATATGTGATTAGAAAAAATACTGTCTAGCACCTTTTTATAGGAAAATGGTATATTAACTCATTTTAGTAAGTACCACAACATTAGGCAATTACTCGTCGGGTGTGGCAATAATTTTTTTGCTAACTGTCTATACTTTTTATCTAACATGTGAGCACACGAAAATGAAATCAAGCTTGGCTTTGAAAATTTAAACATATGTCGATTATTAATTCACCTTACGTTGGACATGGACTATTATAATAACTGTCACGTTTAAATTTAAAACATCAGAAGTAATAGACCACATAACTTATTTTTTTTAAAGCCAACCTTGATTTACTTTCCATTTGCACACATGTTATATTGATGCTCCTACAAGATTGGCACCTTTGTATAAACACTAAGTTGTATAAAAGAACATATATCAAGCAGGTTCACATTTGACAGCTCGTCAATAGTTTCTAATGTAAAAACTTTTGAGCAAAGTACTTTTGATGTATGTGTTTTTGATATACTTCCTATAATACTGTAAATAACTGGTTACTCCTAAAATATATGAGTAAACCCTCGTTTAAATACATAAATCGATTTTTTAATATAATTAGTATTATTATTAGATAGTACAGGATAGGTGGACATAGACCGACGGAACGGCAACAGACTGCGCGACAGAGATAGGTAGCTTTCGCCCGAATTTCTGACCGAACGGATGGGAGTGAGCTACGGAGTGACCTAGCGCGGGGGACGCGGAGGGACGGCGAGGGGGGCGCTGTTAAGCTTAGTTTGTAGTTCGCATGCAGTATTTGAAATAATTAGTTCGATTTTACTTTAAGCATTTATTTTGCAAGTTCTCCCCTGGATCGTTAGGCAGCCCTATTCACATTTATTTTTAAATATTGAATAAATTTTCCCCTGCCTAGCTAGGCAACCCTATTTTCATCTTGTGATAACATTTTTCAGCAAATTACAGCTATGTTGCTATCAATTTATACCACTCTGCATTCCAATAGTTTTTTTGGCGGTCCTTTTCCAATTTTTGGGAGATTTTGATAACCTGAGTTGAATTGCGTGTGGTAGTATTTCTCGACCTTTTCCATCCCAGCCTTCGCTAATAAGTTGGTTGCCCCTCGGGTTCGTGCTTCACCAGCTTAATTATAGCTTGGTTCATTTGTGAGGGAGAATTTTGAAGCAACGAAAGCCCACTGAACGTTAGGATAATTATTTATGGTTGCAATCCTTACGTTCACTACGCTCTTGCGGAATTTTGGGGCCCACTTTCGTTGTTTGCACGGCACTCCAGGCTGTCCGCCACCTACAGGTTGGTCTTCTTCAGCTCCCGCCTTTTAGCTCGGTTATGTACCTAGGAATATGTATTTTTAGCTTATTTCTACCTGGCATTATTTGATGGCACGTCATGGCCTCATTAACCATTTCTTTAGAAAAAATGGCACGTAGATCAATAAAGGTTCGCCACCCCTGTCCTAGACGATCTAGAACAACGGCCATTCGCTATTTAAACTTGCGTCTTCGAAGATTGATGGCTGGTGTGGAAACGAGATTCAAAATTACAGGTGTAGTGGGTGGTGGCGATTTCATAAACTTCGATGATATCGTCTCTCTAAGTCATGTAGGTGCGGAAGTAAAGTCTAAAGTTCTTAATCTCTCGTGGTAGGTTCGTGCAAGTAGAGGCAGGCAAATTTACTAAACCTTGTCTACACATTTTCCAACAAATTATAATTTGATGTTTTGACAATAATTATTGTCGTTAGTAAAATGGACATCCGATCACCCTTGCCTGGATTGTTTTTTTGAATATCTACATATATAGCCAGTTTGTCTTTGCATATTTTTTTTATTTTCAATTAGAATTAATCATTGTAATTCGCAAAGTCGACAGTGCGCGAATAAGGCGCTGTTCAGTGTGCGGCGATCAATTTCGTGGGCGCTGCGATAAACGAAAAGTCAGCGATGTTAGCGGTGAACTTAACTTAATCAGTCGCCAGGTTTATCTCAAATCTACATGTGTATAAGCGGCACGCAGTGCCGAATCGCCATACTGCGAGCTAAATAAGAAGCCGCTGGAAGCCTCGCAGTAAATAAAGTTCTGCCTTAGTGCAACCCCTTCAAGTAATTATTCTTTAGTTTTATTAGAAATGTAAAAATGTATGCAATTTTCCTATTCCAATAAATCAAGGTGTTGTAGGTAATATACACAATAAAATTCTTTAATATTTCTAGATTCTGTTATAAAATCTCGCCTGGTCATTCATTTTTTGTCTGGTTTGTCTTCCGTATACGCAGTTTATTATCTTATTGATTAAATGGCAATAATTTGTATTAATGAGCTTGAATTACTGCCACGCTGCCACTTTGAAGTCGATCAACATGAGCATCCATTAACGAGAACTTTCGTTATAAAATTGGAAACCCTGCCGACTTGTTTCTGTTTATTACACCAACGCCACTTGAAAATTGTTTCAACTCCGCCCCCATTCTAAGACTGCAACTGTTCGACTACCATTCTCTTGATAACGACCCCTCTGCACTAATGAGACTCGGCTGCATCTACCCTTTCGTGATCGAACGGTTGGCCTTAATCCCTACGATCATTTTGCGATGGCTGCATTTGCACACAAGTTGTTATTGATACGGTAAGAATAATTTTTTCTAACTTCAGTGACCACTTGCCGATTGTAGATTGTTTAGCTAGAAATTTTTATCGTTGTCTACAAGTTGGAGCTGTACCCGGTCAAATTTATCAAATGATTATTTTTTGAAGAAAAAAATCCAAACGTGTTACCCATGCTATTTCTACTGATACTGCTTTCAAAAACTAATTATATAAAGCATAGGATTAATTTAAACAATGACGGTAATGATGGTGGATGCCATGAAACTATAGATTTCAAATCTAAAAACAGTATTCTGCAAAAAAGAAAAATTCGCTTAATAGAATTTTACACAATTTAATAGTAGAAATTATCGAACTATGTCTATTATCCTTTCCAAATCCACTGTAGTGAGATCCCATTTGATCGTACCCATGCAACATTTGCATAATTCAGTTACTCCTATTTTGCATACTTTATTTTAGGATTTGGCGATATTCTTGAAACCAATGATAATTGGTATCATATACGTTTTCAAGTTCGAGAAGCTCATTAGCATTCTTCAGTGAATAGTTTACATTACTATTTCAGTTTGTTGTAGAATGATTTTCCACTAGGATTATTTTTGTTTCAGTGGCGGATCGTGGAGAATTTTGACGGTAGAGCTATCTACCAAGTTAGCATAATGACAAAATTTCAAAACTTATATATCTTTAATTTTTCATGTACGAGGGGAGGTCCATAAATGCGCTCCCTGAATATCTAGTAGGCCAGATAACAAAAGAAAACTGAATGTTTTCCGTTTGCACATCTGTCATAACAGTAATTAGAAAGTTTGAACCATTTCGTGTAATTAGTTTAATTTTAAAAGTGTGAGGTGAATTGCATAAAAAAGTAGAAAATGGACAAAATTGAATACAGAGCCATAATAAAGTTTCTGACAAAAACAGGGAAAAAGTCCGACAACCATTCGGGAAGAAATGTTGGCAGTATATTGGCGATTCTACTCCCTCGGACTACACAATTAAAAAGTGGTCCAAGCTATTTAAATGGGTTAGAGAGTCTCTAGAAGATGACCCTCGCTCTGGTCGGCCGGGTTGAAGCCATCACAGGAGAAAATGTGGAAAAAGTGGAAAATTTAATTTTAGAAAATGCAAGATTAAAGAAGAAAGAAATAGCACAGATATATGGCATATCAGTTTTGCGGATTCTTCATGATCATCTCGGTATGTCCAAGGTCACTGCAAGATGGGTGCCTCGATTACTCACACCTGTTCAAAAACGAGCGCGCGTGACATGTAGAGAGTTTTTGGAAATGTGTAGGGATAATCCAGCAGAAATTATTGATAATATTGTAACAGGGGATGAAACCTGGGTTCATTTTTATGATCCAGAGTCGAAGCAAGAATCGATGCAGTGGCACCGGAAGGATACAGAGCATCCCAAGAAGTTTAAAGTTGCGCAGTCGGCCGGAAGAAATTATGGCAAATATATTTTGGGACTCACAAGGAATTGTATTAATTCATTACAAGGAAAAGGATACAAAGATAACAGGAGAATACTATGCCGACATTCTACACCGTTTGAAAGAAGCCATTAAAGAAAAGCGTCATGGAAAACTAGCCAGATGCGTGCTGCCTCTTGCATGACAATGCCCCTGTACACAAAGCTCGAGTAGCAATGGCCGCACTACAGGCATGTGGATTTGAAGAATTTAACCATGCACCCTACAGTCCCGACTTAGCCCCCAGTGATTTTGATCTTTTTCCAAATTTGAAAAAGGAGCTAAGGGGACAAAGATTTTCGAACAATGAAGAAGTGATTACTGCTGTAAACAGCCATTTTGAAGATAAAGATAAAAGTTATTATTTTATAGGTTTAGAAAAATTAATTGGTAGATGTAATAAATGTATTAAAGTAAACAGGGGGTTATATTGAAAAATAAAATATTGAAGTTTTTGTAGAACGTTTTTTTTCACACTTAGGGAGCGAATTTATGGACCTCCCCTCGTAAATCTAAAATTCGGCCAAAACAATTGCATCTCCACTGTTTGAAATCATAGACGCATGCGTGAAAGTCGTATGTTTTTTCAATACGTGCGGCGATTTACCAATAAATTGTGAGTATAATAAAATGGTAACCGTAATTATTTTACGAAAACTCCAAAGGCCGACGTCTCTTCTGTCGGAATTGACCTTCCGAATATGCTACCCAAGCGCGGCCTTTCTTCATCTAAACTCGACGAAATCAGCGTACGAGCAAAATTGCAATCAGAGACTAGAGATGCGAGCGT